>VXAU01001554.1:286389-314848 GCA_013399695.1 Formicarius rufipectus | reverse complement strand
AAAAAACACACCAAAAACAGGATCATGGCTTAGGATTTATGGCAGTTCAAGGGAACTGAAATCTTCACATGAAAAAGAAATGGGACTCAGCCCGTCCCATGCGATGATACCAAAGAATAAAGTGATCCGAATAAATAACCCCAATCCTATGGTTCTTGAGTGGTGAACACATGGAAAAAGTGATTTTCTCCTTCAACACTTTTGGTTAACCTCCAGCACTAGTGGTTCATGGGGACAGACCAAGCAGGTTTATTTTAAGTACCTGGCTTCAGCCTGGAAGACAAAGGTTTTCTCCAGGCAGGGAGAAGACATCAGTTGGCCCGAGTCAAGTCCAAGAAGGAAGTTTCCCTGCAAAATACAGAATTTAAATCAGTTACTTGCATTTCTGGTATCTGAAGAAGATACTATGGAGAAAGACAAACCTGGGAAGAGCAGGCAGCTTCCTTGGAAGGGAATTACAAACGTAACAGTGAAAGGGCAGCTGAGTTTTTGTGCAAAACACAGTATAAAACCTGGCAATTTTCAATTGTAAAAATACCTCAGAGCAAATTTACAAGTCATAGCAAATTGAGTAGCAGCAATTCCGAGTGTATGTGATGAAAGAGTACATTTTTTTCAGTATATTCTCTAACATTTTGGCATATTAGTTGCTGTGTAATAGCAGTCTATTTCCTTATTAGCAGCATTCTTAGTGCAGAAAATTAACTAATCAAGTTCCTAATCATTTTCTTAGGGGAAAAAAGCTGGGTATGAGAAAGCTTTTAGTGCCACCCTGTTAATCCAGGTAATAGGGATGAGTGCTAAGATGACCTGTAATGTGGTGGCAGCAGTGACCATTCTTCATTCCTACGCATCAAACAGTTAAACATGTAGTTAGAGTGGTTTTTGGGATACTGTTTGCTGTGCAGCAGAAGGGAAGGCCAAGGAACTATGGAGAAACAGAAGGGGAGAGATGCAAGAGTGAATAGGAGCACAAAATACATGATAGAGATGGAGATGTGGGGATGCCCCAAAGAGGGCTTGGGCTGGAAAGGGAAAGCCGTTGAAAACTCAGGAGAAGACAAAGCTTTTGAGCCTGCTACGTTGCCTTGCTCAGCTGGAGAATTGAAGGTTTAGTATCTGTGGTGTTAAAGCTTCCTTTCCAGGTAGAGGCACAAACAGGCTAAGGAGCCTCAAGAAAAGGGAAGGGACCCTGTGTTTCTGGAGCTCGAGTCTATAAATGTAGTCCACAAATACAGAATTGTGGGTTGGGGTCATAGTCCCCGTAGGGTATTGGTTACTGTTCCATGATGATGTAGTTGACAGGGATAGTTGAAGGCAAGGGTAAACTCAAAACATCTGTGTTAGCATTTCACACCGAAAATTTTGATCTCTGCAGAAAAAGTAAGTAAACCTCAAAGAGTCATTGATCTCTATCATACTGTCACCCATCCACTTCAGCTCTATCAGTCTAGCTGTCAGTGCTTGAGAAAGTATGAGAGTCTCCTTCCTTCAAAGCTACAGTACAAAAATTGAATCACTGCCTCTGGGCAGGTTTTGTCCTGGGATGAGTATCTTCTCAGGCCCCCTCCAGCCTCCATGATCAAACAGGAGGCATCAGGGGAGTCAGGGTTGTTTTCCCTGTCTTTGTCCTCTGTGGTATGTGTGAGAACAAACTTTTGACACCTATATGGGTACAGATGTCTCTTTGCTTTCTTCAGAAGTGGCCATAAACAAGCATCTGAAAATAGACTGACCTTTAGATTATACATGGCAAACTTGCCTGCTCTTTTAGGAGTTTTTCCAAGGAATCTCTAAACATAAAATAGGGGTAATTTTAAAATAAAGTGGGTTCATCAGGTCAGTGGTAGTGTAATTCTGGAAAGGGTATGAAAGTAAAGAAGTAATGATAATGCACAAATTGAAGAGCTGATATAGTTTACCATGGCATTGAGTTAAGAAATTGTAAATAAAACTTCCTGTCTGTCTGGAACATAATGAGTTCCCTACCTTTTAACCGTGCCTGCAAAGTAAATTAAAAGAAAATGCATACTGCCTTTTTTCAATTGCAGATAGTATCTATTTATTAAGGTTAAAGAAACAATGACAGAGAGTACTGCTTCTGCACAACAGTACTCACATTAACTGTAAAGTCCTGGCTACTGCCCAGAGATGAAGAAAGTAGGGAGAATGATGCTGACATAGGAAAAAAAAAGTGATCTGAAATTGCCACTGACAAAACAGAGAGAGTGATGGGCAGTGAAGGCTTGTCCCCAGCCTTCTCATAGCCTTTTTTGTGCTGGAAGAAACAGTGATTTTAAGGACGGAGAGGATATTTGAAGGCAATTATTGTTTCTGGGAAAGAGGTATTATTAGTGGTGGTTAACTGCAGCTGCTGCTTTTATAACTTCTTAGTGCTTCAGTACAGATAGTGTCCTTGCTTGTCTGAAATTTCAGTGGTCATGCAAGCGCAGGAAGCCCATGAACAGAAAGGGAGCAGTAGAGCAAAAAGAGTGATATAAGTAAGACACCCAATAAAAATATCCATAGCCAAAAGGACTGGAGCTGAACAAGCTCACTAAAGGGCACGCAACATCTGAGTGTTCAGAATGTGCAATTGTTAGACAATACTTCTTGTAAAACTGTGCTGAAGAAATCCTTTTATCTAGCTGGTGATTCAGATGTCATACCAAATTTCTGAGAACGAGGATATGGCTAAAAGCAAGTAAACAAGGAGAGGGGAGGGAGAAGAAAGAGGAGGGAAAAAAGATCGATTTTTACCTATACACAACAGGACTCTGCATAGTTACTTCTCATTCCCTTAAATCTCACCACAGGTAGGGACCCTATGTCAACCAACTGATCAAGGCCTCTCTGAACTACACACTTCCATTTCTTATCTAGAGAACAAAATGGAAACTGTGGTAACAGAGACAGAAATGGTAAAGTCCATCAAAACCTGAGAAGGAAACTCAACCTACCTCTGCCTGGAGCCCATGAACTCTCTGCTAAGGCTCCCAACCAGAGGGGCACTTCTTGTGACAGTATGATGGGGATATAAATCTTACATAGACATAACCTTATGCACAATTGCTACTGATTTTCACCTATGCTCAGTCTCCTGGCTGGAAGGCATATGCATCCCTCATTTCAGGATATAACGCTTAAAAGCATGTATGACTTAAGCTGTTACCCAGAAACTGAACAATGAAAAATACTAGATTTTGGTTGGTAGTTTTAGCTCATCCTGCTACATTTATCTTAATCCATATTTATATGAAATCCATCTGGAAATCGTGCCAGCATTGTAACAGAATTTAATGTAAAATACATTTCAAATATAGAGAATATTTCTGAATTTACTGCTTTTATAGGTAAATATAATTTAAAATTTTGCAGATTTTCTTTTTTTCTGAAACAACAGATAGAAATTTAAAAAATAGTATAAGAAAATGTTCTCACAGGAAGTATGTCAATTTTTATAATACACTCAAAGGCAATTTATTGTGACATGACTTAGACAGTAAAGTTCATTTTTACAGTGTATAGGTTTTTTGCAGCATGGCAGAATTTCTGTACATCTGACAGCACAAAGAACAGCGTGCAAAATACCACGTGGATTTAAAGTGACCAAAAGCAGAGGCTAGTTTATAATTGTCTTCATTGCAAAACCCAAATTCTTCTCTGGGGAGGGCTGGAGTGGGTATTTTAACATCAAAAAAGAAAATAGCTAATCTATTAGCTATTTAGCTAATAGAGAAAAAGATGAATTTTAGCTTTTTTTCTTTCCCCCATAAACTGCATCCTGAGCTTAAAAGCAGAAAACCCAGTGAGGTCAGCTGTATTTCAGTCATTTGTCTTTCCAGGGTGATTTTTAACTCAGCCTTCAAGTGTTACAAGGAGATGATTATTGTTTAAAAAAAAAAAAAAAAAGAGAGAGAGATAAATTGATAAACAGCACACAGCACAGAGCATGGCAGACCACTGGACAAAGTAGAGTCTGCCATTCTCCCTAGAGAAAAGCACTGGGCAGTTGCCCACACTGCCTCTGGATTCATCTGGATCCCAGCTTCTGGGAGGATCAAGGGAGCAAGGCTCAGACTATGTCTATGCCCTCAAGGTTGCAAAATCCTACCTAATGTGTGGTTTGTCCAGTGACATGGGATGTAGGACAGAGTCAGAGTATTTGTACTGGAAAAATAGAAAAGAAAACAATGCTTGATTTTTCTACATAAAAATGCTCAAAAATGAACATTTTGTTATCAGTATAGCATGTGTGATAAATATAACAAAAACAGAGATACAACTTTCAGCACAAAACTAGCATCATCACTTGGAAGATATGCATAAGTGATAGACTGAAATGAAAGAAAAAAGAAACATTAAAATTATTTAAGGGTAGCAAACAAAATCATAAAGAGTGGTTTTGTCATGCACATTTGGTGTTTACCCACAGCTCTGGAATTTTAAGCGCTAATGTTGGAGAAAAAGAAGCACCTGGAGGAGTGCAATCTCAAATCTAGTTTCAAGTTATCCCAGAACTTGTCTTCTAGTATATCAGACAACTAATGCACTAATAGATGCCTTTATCAGAGCAGCAGAGTGATCAGCTTTAGGCCAGATTTTTTTCTTAGAAATTTTCACAGAGCTAGCTTTATTCTAGTTACCCGTATGTTGTTAATTCTGGACCTCAGTGGATTTCTAAAACCACTACGCAAAATGAACATATGGATTAATTGCAGAAAGAATAGATACTATCACTTACCTCTGAAAAATAATCAATAGTGCAGAAAAGGCTTGTAAGCAGAAATAAAAGGAGAGGTAATTTTCTTTAATCGGTTTTGAGCTAATATGCATTACCAATTTTCATTAGCACTTCTTGTCTGCCCCTAGAACATACATATAAGGGGAGAGCGGGAGCTATATAAACATAAAGAAAGACCTATCACTTTTATATGCTGTTCCTTGCCTGCTATTTTTAAATTTTTTTGTGTACTTTTCAGCTTTCACACATTTAAAATTGATAAAGTAGTATATCAATTATAATTGAGTGATAATAAAAGATATTATTTCTCTCTTTGCTAGATGTATGGCATGTGTGAGTCAAAGCAAAGATTTGTAGGCTGTGGAGAGATAATTTAAAAGCATAATGGCTGCTATGCTTGCTTATGTTATGAAGTTTGTTTTCCCTTTTTTATATTTGTCATGCAATTTTTACTATGTGTTTTTCTCCTCTGAAAGCATTTCAAAAGACATTATAATATACCACCTTGTCTTTTAAAAGGCCATTATTCACACAAATTGTCATTTAAGTTGAACTTTAAATTTGATGAATTTTCTGTTTCTGTTTGTAAGAAATGAGACTGAAAGTGGAAATTATAACCAGTCTTGGTCCAAGATCAAAACAAAATGGGGGACATCACAATGTCTGCCCAGCTGAAATGATGTTTAGACATGTGGTGTCAGGGAGTGGTGTGCAACCCAGCCATACCATTGCTGCACCCTCTGCATCTGACCTCTGAAAGGCTCCAGTGCCTCATCAAAGCCTACTCAAAAAAGTAACACGCACGTACACATGAACATTTTGAACAATGAAGATTAAGATCTGGAGTGTAAAAGGACAGACTAAGACTACAATAGTAGTGCAGGGATCTTCCTCTGTGTACTGCTACTTTGGTAAATCAGTCAGCTTAGTTAATAATATTTGGATTTTAGAAAACTGAATGGCATACTTGTAGTTTCCACCTGTTATGATATCTTATGTAGAGCAAAATAAGTAGCTATTCCCCCAAAGAACAGTAAGCAGTGGAAAGGATTTGAAAGGTTTATTTCAGAAGTGAGAACACTGAAAACTCATAGATCCTAACAGTGCTGTATGGGCAGCACGGGCCTCAGAGCAAAGGCAAAAGGTAAGGCTTTCATTCATTCCTCCAGCTTTGTCATTGCTTCCCCCACCTTGGCTCCCCCACTGACCTTGCAGTACATCTCTGAGTGTTATCTCTCTTGTGCCCAGGGAGTAACCTTCTGTGGCATGCATGCAGAGAAACATCTCAAAACTGTATTTGGGAAAGATGCCTCATTCCATGCAGGAAAGATTCCTTAGGAAAACTAACTGCCTCTTCGGTAGCACTATCTTTCAGAAAAAAGCTATTTAGCCCTACTCCTTGTAAGAAAAATCTTTTCTGCTTTTCTGAAGTAACAGCTATGGGCAAAGACCTGAAATGCAGAGTAGCTAGGCTGTGCTATTTTCCGGGCTATTATTTAAACCACAAGGGCAGTCTCCCTCAACTTTATCAACAGATGTTTCAAATGACAGATTTAGGTGTTGAACAGCCCTTTCATTTTTCCCTTTTTCTTCTTCTGACATCACATTGGTCAGCCTATACAGAACAGCAGAAAGGGGAAGGAACAGCTTCAGGCAGATGCTGCTTGTAGTCCCACTTGCCATCCACAATCCCCAGGGCACTCCTCATAATCATGGCCACCTCCTGCTCATAGGTCTGATGCTACGACATTATTCTTCATCTACTTCAGAGCTCTGCTTCATCCAGACTGATGTTTATTCATACTTTCTTTCTGAAGTTTTCCACATATGAAGGTTCACTGCAGGACAAAGCCATTTTTGTGGCTGGAATCCTCTTGTTTCACTCAGAAATTTGTTTCACATCATGTCACTTGTTTACAAGTCATTATAAAAAATGTTTGGTGGAAAAATAATTTATAATCCATAAATAGAATTATTTAGTCTCTGTTTTTATCAGTGCAGACCAACACAGCTCTTAATTGCAAAACTGACCTGGTCCCAAAACAAAGGCCAGCTGTGTCTAATCATCCAAGGGACGGGCCAGAACACACTGAATAAAGGAAATGGAAAGTAACGCCAAAAGGTTTTAAGATGTAAAATGACACAACGTTCAATGAACACTTGCCAACATCATCTCTAATTACTGCAGTGATTAAGTAGTAAAGAATTTGGTCCCAAGGGGATTGCAGTTCTGAAGGAAATACAGTGCCATGTGTTACAGAATTTTTTCTTGCAAATCATTATGGAAATCCTGCTTCCTCTGGTTCTCCTAACAAACTCTTTCTTTGCAGAAACCATGCTTCATTTGTGAAGTGCAGAGGGAGTGTAGCTTGCCTGCTTCTGAAGATTTACGTCTTTATTGCTATGCATTCAACTTGCCTTTTTTAAAAAAATCCTTTTATGTCTCTAAAGAAAGAAGCATAGAAAGCATTATGTATTTGCATACTGTAAGGGTTCCTCTCATCCTTGCTGAAGAACAAGCAGAGAATAGAGGAGGGCTAGATAAAAGCATTGAGACCTTAACACAGCACGGCAGTGGCCTAACAAACAGCCAGAGAAACTGCAATTAATGCAAGACCAGCTTAAAATCATATTCCCAAGGGACACCTTA
This sequence comes from Formicarius rufipectus, assembly GCA_013399695.1. Classification (NCBI taxonomy): domain Eukaryota; kingdom Metazoa; phylum Chordata; class Aves; order Passeriformes; family Formicariidae; genus Formicarius; species Formicarius rufipectus. Next base: position 307,454 of record VXAU01001554.1, on the reverse strand, counting down.
GAAGACCTTGTTTAGAAGTACTCTCTTTTTTTTCGTAATTCTTCTAACCATGAGATCAAAACTTTTCCAACTTAAAAAAAACCCAAAGTACAACACAAAAAAACCCTGAGGTTGAATAACAAAAGCATTGGAATTGATTTTAATTTACAGGTTATGTTTAAACTTTCTATAAGTCTGGATCAAAATGTCTATTGTACAAGGAAAATATGTCTCTCACCATAGCTTGCTCATGTTTATTGTGTTTTATTCTCTCAGCAGGTGTCCCTAGATGTATTCTGTGTTGTCATCTTTTCACTCAATAAAAGAAGCAGAGAAAAATCCTCATCCTCTTACAAAGCTAGAATTGGAAACAAAGAACAGCAAGGGGATAACTGTGGACCTCCTTCTCTGTTTTGTCCTGATTTTTTTGCATCAGATCTGTGTCTCTATCGTAGTACTACCCCTTGCTATACAGACCTTCCAAACATGCTATGGTGTGTCCCACAAAGAAATATTTAGCTCTCAAAAAGCACTTTTATCAGTACATCAAAGCAACACAATTACCCCCATTTTGTTGGTGTGAAAACCAAGACTCAAACATCGTCTGTATGGAAAATGCACAGCAGGGAAATAGTGCTGCAAGTTCCCAGGCTATGAATGCTATACATATACATTGGAAATGGAATATTCCTGTCTGCTGTGCACAGGGCGGTCAAGAGAGAGGAGAAGGAAAGAGAAGCTCCAGTACATAACACCCCCGGGTTATATCCTTTCTGTTGTCCTAAGGAAGATACAGAATCAACAGCAAACAAATAAAATCAACTGACTTCAGATACAGCTTTTAGAGAAAAATCTAACACCTGATTAAATGTGAGTGAGAAATGGCAACACAGGCAGTTACCAGCTGTCAGCTGTGCCCCAATAGCCTAGCTGTGGTGTGCTGCTGGTATGTGGTCAAATGTATTAGCAGAATGAAAAACAAAACTGGCTACAGTAGTAAATTAAAATGCTTACTCTTGCTTCTTAGTAGATATGAGACTTAGCTGGAAAGGCAACAGATGCTCTGAATTTCAGTGTTTAAAATGAGACATTGAGACTCTTCCTTTTTAGCCAAGTTGTTCCAACTATGGGAGAAGATGCTCTTTTTTTCCTCAGCATTGAATAAGATGTTAAACTTAGTTTTCTAAGCTCATCTCATGAATCATTCATGATCAAGTACAAATCCTCACAAACTCACAAGCTTCCTGGTCGAGAGCACTGAACCAGCAAGAAGACTGTTTAGAGAGATTTAATGGGGAATGCCAAAACAGTTGAAAATACGACTGGAAGGATCATAAGCAGTAGGTGAATTCATTGGACCAGAACACATCAGTTGCCTCATTCCCATTTGTGCTATCAGCAATGTTGATAATAAAAGTGTTGCAGATTTTGCAAAGAACTTCAGATTCTTAAATTCTAATCTTTTTATTCATCTGTAGTGCTTATTTCTGTGAAGGCCATCATGACATCCTGCTTGGGACTTATTAAATTCATTTTTTGAGACTTAGCGGTATGAAGTAAGTCATGCTGAGAAGAACACTCATTTTGGATAAAATAGGTCCAATTGTGTTTATGGTGACCAAACAACTTGTACTAAATGTTGCCTCCACAAAAATCTGGCAAGATAATCAAATTTAGAGGGAAATAGATTAACTGACTGGAAAATGTTTTGAACTAAGACCAAATGTTAGGAAGGCACTGAAAGCAAAAGATTCCACTCAGTTTTTACTGTCTCCTTTTGTGTCCTCACTCAATTAGAAGGTGCACGTGATTCTCTGGCATCTGCTCCCCTTTCTTATTACCTTCCTGAGGGAGAGGGCAGATTGAAGAAAGATGGGTCAGAGCAGACATGCTAAGGGAAAAGAAAGATTAAAAGGCCTACTGGTGGTAAAGGGAACAAAGAAGGTGTATCTTGCTTGTAAAATGTCCAGGTGATGATTAGGTAAAACAATACAGACCTTCAACACCACAGCCAGCACCAAAGGTATGATCAGGTTGGAACCTTCAATGTCCCATGGCAAGGAGAGCAGCATCTTCAAGGTGGGATGCTCTTATTCTCCTTGCACCAAATTTTCCAGCACTGCCTCCATGATTCCCAAACAGCAGGTCTAGCTCCTTTTCATTTTAATGTCTATTGCAATTGGATATAAACCTATCAGCAAACATATTGGTAACTCTCAGATGGTGATCTGGAAAGGAACATGCACCTCCACAGGCTCCTAATTGCTCAAGCTAGAATCCTCCCACACCCAAATTCTTGTACATAAGTCTAAAGTTTGGATGAGCTACCTTCAAACTATACTAGTGCTTTCTGGCAGCACCATAGCAAGCTCCCAGAGACACCAGTCTGCAATTACGTGTCAAAAACATGACACAAGAGATCAGGAGTGGCAGGTTGCCACCTCTGTCACTTACTGAAAAGGCGACTGGGTAGAACTATAAAGTCATCATTTTCCCTTAACACCTCTATGATGTTATCCAAACGCAGGAACTACTGTAATCAGAGATCTCATCTATAGCATTTTCATACAAACTGAGTACACCCAAAATGCAATGAGAAACTAATTAGATTTTTCTACAGCTTGCTTGCTCATATTTTCATTTCAAGATTAATTGTAGTAGACAGACATGAGTTAAAAATGCTTATAGGCTAAGCTTGATTTAAAAAAAAAAATAACTGTGCGGTAAAAATGTCATAAATGTATTAATTTATGTTAAACATCAGCTGTTTCTGTTTTCTATTAAAACAGCTCTAGCTTTCCTTTTAACTGTATTAAAAGAAAAACAGGAGATTTTCATGTTTTAGGCTTGTGCTGTTGTAAAAACAAAGAATCACATGGTTCCTAAACTGTTCTAAATTCCGTTTGAACAGACATGTAAGTACACTTTCACCTTTTGGAAAGAGTAAAATCTTTGTATCACCTTGAAAAGGGCACTAAATGGCTCCTACATTTAGGTCTGGGTGGCAAACTCGTTTTACTGCGACACCTGAGATGCTGCTGCTGGCTTTTGCTATGATGCCAAGCATCGACCTTTGTGGCATTGCAATTTCCCTTTTAGAAAAAAGTTTGTATTTGTAAACCATATTACAGTGAGTGAAATTTGAAGTCTCTGATGCCTGCTAGCAGGACATTTGCTACATGCTCTGTTTTGAATGCAGTAATACATGTTTCAATGTGGCACTCCTTCTTCAAAAGATTAAAAACCTCTTAGTCCTTTGAGACTTGTGTCAGCATCTGATTTCATGTGCACAATAATCTTTAAATATTAATATGGGGCAAGGTCATGCTCTCTTTAACCCCCAAAATGGAGTTAGTAAATCATGATCTGGCAGTAAAAATATACAGGGCACATCAGTATTTGTTTAGGGCAAAATCTAAATTTAAATTAAACTAAATTGGCTACTGGTATTTTTATGATCACATATACACAATGTATTATTTGTGGGTAGGGAGGGAAGTATGGATATCCTATGAAGCTGTAGTTGAAATTTATTTATTGGGATGATTTTAATGAAATCTCTGCCATTGAAAGCAGAAAAAGATTATCTGAAATACCAGTTAGATAAATCTAAATTCAGAATTCTGAAGCTCCTGGGGAAAATCTGCTGCTGTCAGACCCTCTGTTGACTGTAGCAGAATGAATCAGTTTACACCAGATGAGCAGGAGCCTTTTGGGTTCTCCTCTGAGCTAAACCACTGATTTATGGCATGACACTGGTAGTCTCTTTGACCTCTTTATATGCCATCCGTCCTACTAAGGAGCAGGGGAGGGGGGCGTGCTGGACCTTCCTGGAATCTAAATGATAGACCCAAATAGACTTTCCCTAGGCAAAATAAAACATTTCAGAGTTAAATTTCTTGAGAGAGGCTGATGGGTTAGCCTTGTAATTCTCAATACATTGCCATTACATGTTATCCGGAGCTCAGCTCCCAGTGCAGCTGAGGTTCATGCCACATATAACTAACCACATTTGTTTTGCTGCCAGGGGACCTCCCTTGCTACAGAGATGGGGAATGGCTTTATCCTACAAAAAAGATCCAGTTGAACTTTGCAAAGAGTCAGTATTGTGAGCCCATGACCTTTCATAAGAAGTACTTAGAGGGTAACTGAGAGGTAGCAGAGTCTGGGGAAATAGTCTTCACCTAAGCATTGGGAAACAAATGGAGACAAATAATTTAAATTTTAAAAGACAAGCAAATGTGCTTGTTAAATTGACAGTGAATGTGTGATTCTCATTTAGAGTGGAGAACCGAGTATTTCAGCCTCAGCATTAAGTATTTGAACTACTGAGTAGGCAAGATTTTCCTTACAGAAGCATCTGAAACTCAAGTTGATCATAAATAATTAGCTAAAGTAGCTGCATTTTTCTCCATGCTTTACTTTCTATAGTTGCCAATTATTTCAAATTATGTATATAAATTTTGTGGTGTGGACTGTTATGTCCATTGGGAGATGTGCTCAGGCTTTTCAACTCATTTCCTCTGGCCCTTTCACTTTAGTCTGAGCCCAAAAGTGTTTTATTGGCCTCATCAGTGGAGGTAATGGGTTTCTCTGGATCAGGTCATGCAGGATGCATTACACCAGGCACAAGTCACAAATGTAGAATTGTGCAGAACAAGTCTCCAAGATGCAACAGATCCACTAGAGTCTCTAAGCCTATAGAATGATTTAAGCAATGTTTAAATCACCATTCAGGGCAGGTTACTCAGCTCAGCAAAGCAGTAATTTTGGACTTCAGGAGGAAAGATCCCTCCCAGACCTCACAGAACCTTAATCTGATTAGTAGCTGTGGCTTCCAATCTGCGGTCCCTGAATGCTCAAGAATCTGTGGATCCAATCTGAAGGCGCTGCAGAGGTCATGAGGAAAAGCTTTGTTTCAGGGGCTTACACTTGCTATGCAGATGTCCACACCTTCACCAAAATCCATAGATTACAAAGCTTAATTCAAGACTTTGCTCTCACATATAACAATTTGATACTAATACTTTTCAGATCCTTATTCAGAGATGGATTTTTTTCAGCAGGTCCAGAACATGTTTGCGGTGTTCACTAAGCAGCCCTCACCTGCTAAACACTCACTGTAGTTATTTTGTAATGTCTAAAATTATGTGAAAACCCATTCCTGCCTGTCATTGCCTCATGTAAACCAACCTCTGAACAAAAAAAATTTCTTACTCTGAGAAGGATGCAGGGGCAAAGAAACAAGACAGTAGGCAACAAGGACACTAAGAAAGAAACAGCAGATTATTTGACAAAATAGAAGGCTGGGGAAGAAGGAGAGGGAGGAAAAGGAGGACAAAAAAACCTAGAAATCAGCCAGTAAGAGTAGAAAGTCACACTGATTTTTACTGCAGTCTCTTTTAGCCTGGAAAACCAAAAGGTCATGGGCTACGAATGCTGCACAGGTGTGGTGGCAGGGATGCAGTGCCTGTGAGCTGGCATCTGGCAACCAGCACTCCTTGGTCCCCAGCCAGCTCTGCTGGAGCTCTGCACCTATGTGGCTCCGGGGGCAGGGACCAGATCGTACTGCAAAATGCCAGTCATGTTACTGTCATCCCATAAACTACTAGTCACAAAAGACCTGAAAGGTAACCACAAACAAAAAACATGTCTGAATTTAAAGCAGGTAATTACCCTGCTCTGAAAGGTTCGTAACTGCCCCAGGAATTGGAAACATATTTTTTTAGCTCTAATTGTCATAGAAGAGTATGGCAAAATTGTACTGAGGAACTTTTCACCCTATGTCAATTGCACATTTATCAGCATCTGAGGATGGAGACTACATTGCAGCCCCTTGGAAAGACGGGACAGTCAACAATGGAGAGAACCTGGCAAAGCCTGGTTTTCCAAGAGAAAAATGTAGCGGTTTCAGGGAGCTCATTTTAGCCAAATGAGGGCCTCTGCAGCTAGCAAATAATTTGATTCGAAAGCCCTTTCTGGAGACTGAACAGAATGTCAGCAGCACAAGGAGTCACCGTTCCCAAGGGCATCTTTCTGAGAGCTGCTACAATACCCTGGTGTTTTTAGACACACAAAAAGAAAATTGTCCCTGAGACATCAGAGAGGGTGATGGCCAGGGCAGAAGAGAAAATGCACGCAGCTAGTCTATGGCTGGGATCACCTTCAGGAGAAGATTCTGTCTTGTCAAGAGCAGAATTAGTGACAAAGAAACAGCAATTAGCATGATTTTAAATATTCCCCTAAAGTATGCTATAAATCGTTTTGCCCTTGAGAGAATCAGAACAAAAGATGAGCATAAAACTGCAGGCAAAATGCAAAAGTCTCCATCTCACTGTGCAGGCAGATGGAGTTATTTTGTAAATCCTCAACAGTCTTCTCTGGGTTACAAGGAAAGGAATAAAAAAAAAAGCTGCCCAAAGTTTCAGTCAATATTTACCTCTTGGGTTAATAAATTGTGATCCTGACCTCAACAAAAGTCAATATCTTCTGATTATTATACTCAGGCACCTTTTTATTTGTACTCACTCATTGTATAATGAGCCAACCGTTTCCACTGGCAACTTCACTTTCATTTTGAATGTCTGAATTGAACAATCATTTATACTCCAAAGGCATAAGACAAAATTACTATAAACTAGAGCTGTAAAATGTGGACATAGGTTGTTATTTCCAGTGAAAAAGCAAGCTTGGGCGGGGGATAGGCAGAAGGGATCAAGGATTAAGCACAAAAAATAGCTGGTTTAAATCCTCTTTTAAATACCTTTGAGTGACAAGGAGCAGAGAGAGAAAAGCTCTGAACTGTGATATTAAATACAATTAGGTTGCAAGTGTGGAAGGGAAAAAAAGTTAACAATCTGGCCTTAATAATACAACTATTTTAATGGAACGTTATTAGGCTTTCTCCCTGATACAACAGAAAACAACACCAGAAAATATATGCCAAGGGCAACAAGTATAGATTCATACACTTGCAAGCCAAGCCACAAAGACAGATCTGAATGAAAGTCACCACACACTTGCAGCTTCATTAGAGGTGGACTGGGCCAGAGCTGGAGGGAGAAAATTCAGGGTGTTATTCTCATAATTATGTAATGTTTTATATAATACCGCAGGTGTGCACTGTGCTTTCCTGAAAGAAATCAAAGCACAGCCTCCCCCAGCAAGATCAAGAGTCAGCTAGAATCACATTTTTGCTCTTCAACTTCTCATAGTTTGAACATCCCCCACTGACTATAATAAAAATGTTCATTGGGCTTACAAGGCTTGTGATGTAAAGATTTTCACCCACATAACCCACTATGCCCATTTTTTTTTAAAAAAGCAAGTAACTTTACTAGTTTAAGTTTGTCTGGCTCAACACTTTTCTGCTCTTAATCTCACTTTGGCAAACAACGGTAAGAGCAACTCATCTCTACCTTAAACACAGCAATTTTTGAATAGTGGAAAATAAGGGAGAAGAAATTATGATCAAATCAATCATGGCTAGGCTGTCTTTGTGAACACCAATAAACCTCATATAAATAATCCTAAGGTATTTCTTCTAAAAACCATAGATCTGCATAGCACTACTCAGATATCATATTACCTTGTATTGTAAAGAAAACGTAGTTGATTCTGACCAAAGTAGATAATGCTGTACTCGGGGGAAAAGAGTGCAGAAGCACTATTTTCAAACCAGAAAAGAAGCTGTAATTTTCAAATGGGGCATTCAGCCCAATATTTATCAGTTCAATACATGTTTTGTTATTCCCTATTAATACTGTGCTTAAACTGTATGTATTCAGAAAGGTGTATGTCCTTCAGAAGGAGCAGAGTTGGCCTGACTAAGCTTCAGGTAAAGGATGTCATCATAAGCATGTTTTCCGTTCTACTTCACAAATCCAGCTTACAATTCACTTGCTATAAGCACATTTTAAATAGAGACCAGCAGACATAAAGTCATTTAGATAGCTCATACATCAAAAAGCAGTTGAAATAAATAAATTAATTAAAAAAAAAACCACACAAAAAAAAACAAAACAAAACAAAACCCAAAACAAAAACCAACAAACCAAACCAAAAAAAACCCACAAAAATAAAAAAAAACAGATTTAAAAAGAATCTTCCCCCACCAAGAAGTACAAGCCAGAACCTGATCATGCTAAAGCTCAATACATTAAAGATTCATTTTATATTCTCAGACGTGCTCCTACTAAATTCAGACGGTTCTCACCATTAACTAATTTGAGATCTTTTACTTCCATCTAATGACCTTTATCAGCAACTGTCACTGTTACCACATCGGTGCCAACAAGTAGGCATGCTAATTTGAGTGCCATTAAACAGCATGCTTATCCATAGGAGAAGGCTGGAAACTGTCTTGGGAATGGAAATGAATGAAGTTTCAATTGGTTTGAATAAATCTGTGGGCACTTTGTAGCTACAGAAGATTTTCATCAACAGCTTTATAATAGCTTTGAAATGGCAACTGATTTATACACACCAGCATCAACAGACAGAAACTGCAACAAGGTGGGCAAAACACAGCCAGATGATGAGATTTCTGAAGACCTAGTGTGCTTCCAGGGAGACACATGCTTTAGAAAAGAAATTATCCCTCTGTATACTTTAGCAGGCAAAGCTGAAGTACATTATCCTGTAGTGAATTGAAAGACTCGGACAGTGGCACATTCTATAGATTTGGTTGACTATGGTTGAAGCCCAAGATACTCTAAACCAAACTTCATCATAGCAACCTTCTCTGGCCAAACCCAAATTCAGTAATTTATATATTTGTGGTGAAATAAGAAAATGTGTCCAAGTCTCCTTGTCCATAGAGGGTAAGAATGCAAGCCGAGCTTCTCACTCAGTGTTTGGAAGGAAGGCCACTCCATTGCCTGGCAACACCAGCATCCCCAGCCAGATGCACTACTGATATGCCGTAAGTACTAACGATCACTCCATATTACAGAGGGAATTGTAGCTATGACATTTTTTAATGATTGCAAGATTGTTCTCCTGTGGTTTCACTCTTCGCTGTTTGAAGAACAAAAGTCAAAGGACTGAGACAATGGTCAGCCCTGTGGAAAGCTAAGGCCCCCAGGTTAAATAGTTTTAGTCAGAAAAAGAGTGTTTATCTGCATGCATGTCTTTGACAGGGCAAAACTGAGGATGAGAAAGTTGTTTTTCCATGCAATACATTTTCAGAATAGAAACTGCAAAAATAGAGAGAGGAAATAGAATTCAATGCAAAGTAATTTTTTTTTTTTCAGGGAATCTGGAAATACTGCTTTTGTGGAAGATAGAATTTTAAAGCTCTCTTTCAACATGTTGAGGCCTGACAGAGGAGTAGATAACTTCCATGATGATATTTTCACGAGGTTATACAGAGATAGGAGAACTTCTTCAAAGAGTCCAAAGGTTCTGGTTATTGGCCACAGGGCAGTAATTCACAGCTTAGAATGCCACTGCAAAAAATGGCACCAGTGTGGAAGTGCATACAGCAACTAATCAAGTGCTACCACCAGAGAGCACTTCACCAGGGAGCAGAATAGAGCTTGGATCTAGGGTTTGGATGAGGTGATTACTCCCCTCTGCAGGAGGAAGGTTCACTCCTGCCCCAAGCAGCATTGCACTGGCAGTGGAGCTGTGCTGGGCACTGTGCAGGCAGTGCTGCACAGGCAGGGGCTTCACTGTGAGCTTTGTGCAGCCTTTTCTGCACTGAGACCAGGCCACAGAGTGTCTCCAAGATAAGGACAGCAAACTGGAGTTTGTTTTTAAATTCACAGCAAGACAGTGCAAAGAGCAGAGAATGTGTTTGATTCATTTATCATAGCTTGTGCTGCTAAAGAGATTCAGTGAGTCTCCTAAATTAGTACAAGCTCCTGAATCCTAAAGAAACATGAGGGTCTTGTGAAGGAAGGAAGGAGGCAGATGGTTTCTGCAATGGAAAAAAAAAAAAAAAACAAATTATTTTTGTTAAAGGATTTTGGAGTTACTGAGGGAACATTTCTACTGGCAGCCAAGATACTAACAGCTATAAACGTTATAAAATAGCAATTCAGCAGTTATTTCTTCAGTCATTTTCACTATGGGATGTATGTGATTCTAATTAATAAGCTTAATATCTTCAGCTGGATGGATTTCTGTTTTCTTCTGTGCTCTGTCTCCTCTTTATTTTTCCAAGCAATAACCTAAAATATAATGTACTGTCCAGACCATAATGGAGTGGACTAAAATATAAGAATCATAAAAATACTTGTTTGCAATACAAGGCATGGATTAATACTAGCAAGTGTTTGAAAGCACTGAAAGAACATTTGCAGTCCCCACCTTTATGATGAAGTAAATCCTAGCTTTATGCAGAAAATAATATTCAATAAGGAATACAATCTAAATCTTGAATTATATAAAAATCACAACATGTTTTTTTCTGTGCTCCTCTAAAATCCAATAAATAGTTCAATAGATCATCTTTATTCCTTTCACCCTTCTGGGGAAAAAATTACTCTTAGGCAAAGAGCTTGCAGACCAAATTTCAATCTGAAAATAATCTTTATAGCTGAGTTATAAAACAATGAGAATAAGGGTTTATGATGTGAAAGTTGATGCAGGCTTTACTGCTTTGGCATGATTGGTGAAGCTGTTTTAAAAATAAATAAATTATTAAAACAAAAAACAAACACAGGAAAAAAACAAACAAAAAACAACTACAACCAGAACAAAACAAACAAATAAACAAACAAAAAACACCCCACAGGCATTCTCTATCCTTGGACTAACTAAGAGAAGCTGTATGCTATCATGGCCATATAAATCTAAAGTCTTAAACCACTCCGCCCTTATTATCTCTTCCAAAAGAAAAATGTTTATAATAATACATATATTGACTTCAGCTTTTTGTTCAATAACAAGATTTACTGCCCCACTCTTCAGTCAATTGTAACCTCTTTGGGTCAACAAATCTCGATACTGATCTCAATAGAAGTCAATACCTGCTTATTACTTACCTCCGCATTTAGACGCCTATCACAAATTCTTAGGGGCATAACCCTGACAAGCAGAAATGAATACTTTCTCTTTAGTTTTTATACAAAATAGATGTATGTGCTTTTCACACAGGCATTTTTAAAGCCATGACATGATGTTATATTTTTGGAAAACAGTACTATGTATTAATTTCTGGAACTAAGATATAAAGTCGTTTAACTTCTCTTAAATCACAGGCTAATTTTCTTGCACTTCCTACCTTTTCCCAATGCATAAGATGTAACTCAGCAATATGATATTTTGTCTTGACCAACTGAGAAAGGTAAACAACAGTAAAATTGAAAAGTTAGTTGCAAGTAATAATATGCAAACTAACATCTCAGATATTCAACAGAGGAATATACCAATGACTTTCTTGGTTGTCTTTGTTTAAGGCTAACAAAAAAATGAGCCTGAAAATCACTATCATGCCTGCATTTACATATGAATTGATTCTGTACTTACATAGATTCAATCTCTGTAAAATCTATTTGGTACCTAAAGTATCAAACATTTGCTATGAGACGATAATCAAATCAGGACTTTGTGTCTTATATACGAACAGATCAAATGGGTATCTAATTACCATACAATCCAAAGACTTGTATAAGAATCTTATCACTAGGCTGGACAGTGAGAAATACATTTTAAAATACTGTTTCATTGGATTTGGTCTTGCAAACTGGATTTATTTATATCATTCATGTAAGTAAATAGGAATTTGCTTTATTTCAGAATGGAAACTGAGAAAATACTGGTACAGAAATCTTGGACATGTGGCAAAGAAATGTCAGAAGTTATGTTCAAAAATGCCTTTAGAAATGTCTGAAGCACCTGCAAGGAACATCACTGTACTGGTCCTTTCCAGCAGTACATGCAGTATAATATTAGTTGTGTCAAACAAATCAGTCAACAGTTGGAGCAATGACCCAAACAGCAAATACTGTTATTTCGTTCTCTTACCTTGAAATCTTCATTTTAGAACATCACAAATGGCAATGAGAGTATTTGCACTTCCATCAATGGAAGTACAGCAAAGAGGGAAGGATAGAAGGAAAATAATGACTAGGAAAAGTGTATATTGAAGATGTAAATAAAAAATTAATCTTTAAGTTTTTCTTTTTAACCAAGCCATTGCAGTTCACACAACATTATGCAAGGTTTGCTTAATGTTGCACATTCCCATGACTGTCCCATAACCTCTGCTTTATCTGAGGTAACATGAGGCTATGCAGTCTGCTGTAACCGCTTTCTTGTGTATGCCCCTTGAATCCTAGAGTCTGAAAAACTTCCATAAACTGAAAATTCAGATGTGGTTTATGCACAGATGATCCCATTCTCAACTTACTGACACCAGGTTTGCATACACCACAGGGATAAATGTAATTTGATGCATGAGTATCATACCTGTATTTACCCAAGAACTGTATTTGACCAACAAGGTGAGCCAATTCAAAATTAAATAGTTTTTCAGGCTAAACAAAATCAATGTTATTTATAGGATGTGACAGTAGGACTAAAAAAACCCCCATTTCTAGCTTTCAAAAAATAAATAAAGCTATTTTGATTTACAAAAAATAAGGCATTAGGCTGCTCTGATACACAGAACTGTCATGTAAAAGATCTAGGTCAAGAAACACCCATAAAACTCCCATTCATCTCATTAGTCAAGGAGCACAGTGAAAGGTCAAGCAAGGTTGAAGGGCTCTGTCTAGCATCTGATACTCCTGCAGGATGACAAGTTATTCTTTATGACCAGTTTTAATGACTGTCTGCAACAGTCCAGTGACGGCTGTGTGCTCTCTTGCCCGAGGGCCTGCAGCAGGGACGCACCAAGAGCCTCCACCACACCCTATCCCTAATCGTGGTTGACCCTCTGCTGAGCTCAGTCTAGTGACAGTGCCATAATTTACACCCTCATACCTGGAGAACTGGATCTATAGGACGTTTTGATCCAAACCACACACGGATACATGATTAGGAGAGAAGATAAGCCTAGCTTCCTTATCCCATTCTCTCTACTGTGGATCTCCATGAGAAGGAGTGCAAGTGTGCTGCTGAAGAGCAGACATAGTGGGATGAAGCCAGGAGTTATAAGCAAAAATGTATGTGACCCAGAGCTACTGCATGGAACTTCTCTGTATGTACAAGAAATAGAGAAAAGCTCCATTTCATAGCAGAAAATGTTAAAAGTAAATTACAATAGTTTCCACAGCTAAACAATCTCCAGATTAAAACATCAGTGCATTTTTACGTGATACTGCTTAAAGTGTGTAGACCATAATATGAAGGATGTAATACTGTAATATGAAGGATGACAATAATTAACACAGATGAAGAGCTAGTAGAAACAGCAGAAATTTGACAAAGATCAAGTTCCAGAGTAAGGAAAAGTGAAAGAAAGAGGAAGACACTAGAAAATATTTCTTGAGGGCAAAACTAAGGTTAAAGGATGGTCATTTATGTGTTACTGATGCTCCACAGTTATAATGAGAACTGTGCAAATGAATATATAATAAATGAAATATATACTAATAATTGGTTTGTAGCTGCATGCAAAGAGGTAGAGGAAAACAGGAAGATTCGTCTCAGAACAGAGACATTCTGTCCTGACGGTGGCAAAGACCTTGAAAGATGCTCAGAGGGAAGAAATCTCCATGGAGATTCATGAAAGCTGTTTCTTATTATTATTTTGAGGAAATATATCTACCCCTGTGCATAACCCTGAGGCCCATTCACATTTTCTGAACATCCTTTAACATGAAATCTAACTTTAAAATGGGAAGACCTAAATGCAAGTTGTGGTTTACAATTTTCTGAAGGAGGAGGTGGGCTATATACAGGTCTGTATGCAGAGTGGCATCACAACACTGCTATAGCACTATGGTCCCAGCTCTGTGAACACACCTTTTCCAAGAATTTGCTGAGCATTTTAAAGTGTCACATATGTCTCAATCCATCATGTTTCAGGTTTTGATTTCAAAGTATCTTCATGTTAGATTATTGTTATAACACAGAATTCTGGATCAGTGTCTTTATATCCCAGAAAGGAACAGAGAGATGAGGGAAGAGACAAACACCTAATTGCCTGGTTTACTCTGTGCTAACATGTGCACCTAATTTTTTGAAACAGAGTTCAGTTGGTCAAGATTTAAACCATTGGCACAATTTTCAAAACCTGACTTCCCTCGCTCACTAATTTCTATAGCTGCAGAGTTCATAGGACTGATTAGGGTTAGCATTTGATTTGATGATACTTAATTGAAAATGTTCACTTGTATTGAAGCTTTTCTACTCTCAGTCTTCAGATGATAAGAAATGGTGAGGTTGATGGGGCTACCAATGCAGCCAAATTTTAAGTGGGATTTCGACTGCAAGGGTTATTGTTATGGGAACCTCTCAAGTTCCTGCACACATTTCACTGGCAGAAATCAAGAAGTACTATTGTGTTATGTATTCTGTTCAAGTTTCTCACTTGGAAATGGTTATGATTGTCATCCTTGGCCAGGTTTAAATTGACATTTTTATCACAACACTCCTGGCATGGTACTGCAAGTTGCTTGCTTGAGACTAGTTATCTGCTGGCAAAAATGTAAAGGTTGGCTTGAGTTGGCTGATTAAAATTATATACCAAGAGCTATACAGAGACAACAAAATAACCAAAAGCAACCAAAGGTAGCAAGGATTCTTTAAAAAAATTTAAAAAATCTTTCCAGAGAAAGGGAAATTATGCATGCAAAAATCATAATCGCACATCTTCATTTAATATCAGATAATCAAAAAGCTAATAATTAAAACGGGGAGGGTTAGGTTGGTCAAGTTTTACAGCTGAGTGCACTCCCTGATCATGCCCAAATCAACACTTATGAGATTAATTTATAAGCTCTTCAAATTCTGAATCTCCAAGGTTTATGCTGTCTGTGCATTGTTTGCATATTGCAGTTTTATACTACTAAAGCACTATAAAGGGATTATTTTCATATTCAGCATATTAACCATACAGCACAATTCATAGATATCATACTGTGTTTATGCCTGAGATAGCAGGTACAGTGTCTCACATTCTGATTATCTACGAAGCAAACATAGTAACGTGGATGTTTTGGGAGAGTGTGCATCCTTAGTGAAATTAATTCCCCAATGGTTTTATTAAAGTCTGCAAATTGCATTATTTTCCCATCATATTTGAAATATTGCACTTCCTTAATGCTTACTCTAGCCCATGGCATGCCATCTTCCCTGGGGTGTCTAGACATGGTGTCTTAGATTTATGTGTATGATCTCAGTGTGTTACAACATCACTCCCGACTAATGCATTATTACAATACTTACATATATTCCCAAGTGTCACTGTTTTGATTAAAAAATCACCAATCTGCATATGCACACCATCTGTGCTTCAGAGAAGCAAAACATGCAGGATAACATTTGCCTTACTGGAAAAGAAATTCAGATACTACTAAAAAACCAAATGGGAACCCTTTTGTATGTTTGGTTTGTAAAACAACAAAGAAAATGAACACTCTTTCTATAAAACAACAGTCCAAGCCTCTGATGCTTTAAAACATAAGACTTTTCCTCTCTACATAGCAAGGAGATTTACCTTTAGCAACAACATGCAAACAATCTGCCGTTTTAGAGATAGCAAATAACATGGAAGGGAAATGTACTGCTGCAATTATTTTTAAAAATCTGTGCTCAGATGCAAGAACAGGGGACTTTTCAGCAGAAGGGAAGGCAGTCAGCAGTGAGTCCTCTCTCAGCTGAAAGCCACAAGAGTGGTTGTATAAGATGAATGAGGCCCTTGCTTACTGGGGTGAAATGCTTTTAAAGGACAAGAATCTGCTTATCTTTGATTGATTGCTCAGTCTGATACTTTCGTTTATAAAGTTTATTGACTACAAGCCCATAAATCAAAGAAAAACAAATCACAGGTTCAATTTGGGGGGCATTGACATCCTGCCATCTTGCAGCAATAGCTTAGAAGTCACAAGGCAGGGAAGAGGAGGGATACAAGGGACTCACAGAGGCAAAAACATTTTTTTCAAGGTAAACTATTACTTAAAATGTTTGTGAATGATTATTTATTTGTGTCCTATCACATTTTTAAGTCAAGAGAAAAATGCAGACAACCAAACTACCCAGACAATTATTCTGAAGTCCTTAAACACAAAATTTAAAATTAAGAGACATGAGTCCCATTGTGCTTCACTTCTCTGGTTCTGTGAGATTACAGTCACATTCCCACACATTCTTCACCCATTGTAAAAATTTCCATTTACAATTTAAAATATCAAAACAAGAATCAGATTTTCTTTCAGGGGAGTTTGAGGGCTTGGGATACTCAAAATCTGTGTACTGCAACACCCCATACAGTTGCATGCAAGGAAAGCACTAGCCATAGATCTTTCTCATATGGGACATACGGTATAATATGACAGCATGATAATACAGATTAATTTGTGCTGTTGACCTTGACACTCTATTCTACTGTGCCTTTTTTTAAAGTCAGCACTTGGGTCACTAGAACATCTGGTGTTTAACAAAAAGTCCCATTCTGAAGTGCTAAATGTGTTGAAGCAAATGGTGCTGTACTGTCATTATACAGTGCATCCCCTCTGCTAGGGGTCTAATTTCAAGGCTACCCTGACTGAACTGTATTATTATTAGTGTTTTTGTAATTCACATCTTGCCACAGTACACAAAATACCTAATTATCAAAACTAGCCTTTTAAAATCTGGATTGTGTTTCATGTAACTTGGACTGACTGTCACTTTCTTACCATATTATCTTTGGAGACATCTGGAGGGGCTAAGCCTGCACACTGCTGAACATCCTGGCCCTGACCCAGCAGAGCACTTCAGCATGCACATGCATTTGTATACACAGATAGCCCCTATATTTCATCAAGGCATGCTTTTAGGTTATGTATATGCTAGACTACCTTACCAAATGTATGAACTGGGTTCACCACATTGGCTGGAAATTGCACTGCATTCAGTATGATGTCTACCTTGTCTTATACCCCATTATTTTCAATTTGTGCTCAAACCTATCATAGTGCTCAGCACTGGGAAAGGCTGATGCAGCCCTTTACAAGGAGGCTGAAGATCATGGAGATGATTGGTAGCAAAGAGTAGTAGCTTTGTTTCACAGGGGTATTTACATGGTGTTTAACATGAAAAAAAAAAAAAAAAAAAGGAAAGAGTGATGACTCTGCCTTAGAAGGCACCCCAGCCTCACTGCCCCTGTGACACTACTGCCACCCCCATGCCTCTCTACCACCACTCTGCTAGCTCTCTGCTTCCTGCACAGATTCTCTGTGTAACAAAACATATAGGTTATATTTGTAGCATTCTGGGAAATCTCACAAAACTTCCGTGGGAAGGATTAAGAGTTTCCAGTGGTCTGATGACCCTTGTCTCACCTGAAGCTGATCACAACATCAATTAGCATTTTAGCTTTCCGTGTTAGTAAGGATACACACAACCCAAGCTGGGCTCTTCCAAGTGTTCTGTGTTTGTACTATGAGTCACCGTGGGTAGATTCTTCCCCGCTTCACAAACCTGCAAATTTATGTCACAGCAAAACAATTATGAAATGTTACTACTCTACCTTTTCACCTAATTTGCCTTTGCTCTGCAAGCATAGGCAGAAAGTAATTAGCCCTGAGAAACACACTAGTATCTGAGTACTGTGCACCTGACAATACCAACATTTTTTTTAATAAGGTGGAAAAAATCTTCACTATCAATATCATGGAAAATTACTACAGGTATCTATGAACTAAAATGTGTGATTCGCAATGCTTGACAAAGGACCAATACCTTCAGCTGTGGAGAAAAAGGAATACAGCAAAGGCGAGTGCACAGGTGAATTTGCAAAGAGCAAGGGATGCACACGCTGAGCCAAGCAAAGATGGGGCAACAGGAAGAGGCTCAAGGTCATTCAGCATAGGAAAGTAATGACACAGGAAAGTAATAGCCCAGAAAATGTCTTTGACTCACAGCAGGGATGGAGGAGGGGAAGGTATCTGTTATGCAGTGGCTTGAGCCAAGGTGAAGTAATTTCCAGTTTTTTTTAAAAGACATTTCTGCCATGAGGTCCCATCTGATCTCAATGAGAAGTTTATATATGGTTACTGAAAAGAAAGAAAAAGAAAAAAAAACTTACACCATTGAATAAGAAGACAGCATTAAGCAATCAATCACCAAAGACCTAATCTCATTAACTCCTTCTAAGATTTCAGCCGTCAGTCTGTAGTTGGCAGCTAGTAGAGAACTGAGTACAATGAGAGATCTTTAAAACATTATTTTTTCAGGCCATTTTCCTGATCTTTTATACTTGTTTGTTCTCCAGTTTCTTAGAAGTTACAACTGTTGAAGGAAGTAGAGAAAATCCAGAAAAAAAAAAAACATGCTCTCCTATGCAGCTTCATGCTGCTGGGTCAGTGATTTACAAAGACAAGGTCCTGCTGCAGGGAAGCTAAATGGAGTTCATTATGGACATGAAAGTTAGCAGGGCCAAAAAGGTGAGACTATAGGAAAGAGGATGAAATAAAAGTCTAACAAGTGTGGATTTTACTTCCTCAGTGCAATAAGGACAGCTTTTAACTACCAACTACTCTAAAATAAAATATATCTGGACAATAGCTGCTTTAAGATAGGCATTGTTCTATAAACTACAACCATACTGTTACGCGTACACTCAGGAAAACAAAATTTATAGTGTATTACTTAAAAAATTCTGTCTTGTGCTGCAATGAGCAATCTTTGATTTGTGGACTGAAAATTTGGATTTACAATTTTTCTTTAAAAAATTCATAAAATGGAAGCATTTAAATGGAGTAAAATGATGTCATTAAACCTGGATAGGGACATCAACCCTAAACACCCAGAAGTCTATGAGTTTGTCACCAGTGGTCATTGCTTGAGTATCTTGGGAATGTCAGTGCTTCCCAAGGGTTCTTCCCAGTAGCTGCCAGCTTTCTAGAGAAGAAAACTAGACAGCTTGCTCCTATGACACTGACAGAGCCTGGAACTACAGCCAGAAGACACTGAGAAATTAGAGGATTTTCTTGTCCCAGAAGTCTGCAAGTGATAGCCTGTGTGTTGCTCACAGGTAATTTTTGGCCACACACTGCAGTGGGCAACACTAAAAGGATCAGTTCTCATACAGAGTGTCATATTTTCTCCCCCAAAGTGGCAGTGACTAATCTCTCAGTACTTCTGGTTTTAGGCCATTTCCACTTTGGTTTTACACTGGTGCTAACTCCATTGTCATCAGAGAACCGGGAGTTTTCTACTACAGCTGCCAATGTTCTGTATTAGCAAAGAGTCCAGATGGCTTCATAACAACATCTCCCACAGAGATGTTTGAATAGGTGGCAGTCAATTTGTGACATGAGACACTGGCTACTGTCGAAGTTGCTTATAAGTGGGGTTCACCTGCCAAAGGTGCACATGATGGTAAGGCTACAAAATCAATTACATGTCAAAATAAGTTATCTGATTACCCTTAAAGAATCAAGCTCAAAATAGTTATGAAAAGTAACAAACCACTCAATAAGCCTTCATTTCACAAGAGACCAAAGGCTTCTCAGGAGGAGTGTGTAGGCAAATATCTTTAACAGAACATACATCAAATAACTTCAACATGTAAATAAAAGTGTTCAGGAAATTAGAGGATGAAATGTGAGTTGGGGTCCCTGGTTCCAGGATGGTCTGACACCTAAAAAAATCACAAAAAAAAAAAAAAAAAAAAAGAGTGGATAAACAGCTGATGAATAATATAGTACTTGGTCCCTGTAAGTAACCACATCAAAGACCTCTGTAGAGATTAGCTCCATCAATAATTTTACCTGTATACCAACATCTTGTTTATTTCTTTGTTGTTAATGTTTTAGTTTGATATAAATAAATCTTTTGAATTACTAATCATAATTCCACTTTTTGGAGGAGGGAAATTTTTTTATGAAATACTATTTAGGAGATGATCTGTTGTCTAAACAACCCTTAAAACAGGCAGGAAAAATCAAATGTAATAGTAAATTAGTATGACATTAACTTGCATTCAACAGATTGTTAATGGAAGATATTACAGTAAGCATCACATCCAAGAAGCAGAAAACTGTCCCCATTTGTACTGTTGTGCAAAGCAAACCTCAAAATAAAGCAAGAACTACTTACCACAATCATCCCTGAACAACTGCTGTCTCAGCAGAGAAGAAAGGGATGAAACAACACAACTCCAAGTAAACTAGGCAAGGCAAAAAAGGAACCAATGGAAAAAAATGTCAATTGTTAGGACAAGAATTTTGATTACACTTCCTAGGACTTTAGCACCACATTGGGGCTGGTACAGCTCCAATAGTACTCGGTGATTTAAAATTTTTGAACTATCTTAAGTATTTTAAAGGCAAAAATCTGTCTTGTAATAGCAAAAAAACTAACAAACAAACAAAAAAAACCCACAAAAAACCAGAAAACAAAACACAAAAAAAAGCCCCCACAAACAAAAAACAACAACAAAAAAACCCAAATCAAACAAATAATACTGAAATAATAGAAAAATAACTATCATAATAGCACATGGTAATAATTATTATAAGAATAGTGGTAAACCATGTAAGATACTGAAAATATACTTTCAACTTTGCTTCCCACTGTTACATGCACTCAGACTTGAAGAGAAAATGAAGAACCTAGTTTGTTATTTTGCTCAGATAAAAACAGTTATAAAAATAGATTAACTGTCAGTATCATGAATTAATATCACAAAAATACAGAGGCTCAAATAATAGGCTTAGACCATAAGCAAAGGAACAAGAACACAAAGTTTATGCTTTGACCTCAGAAATGATAGCTGCATCACTACTGCAGAAAAATGCTTACCTAAAATTAAATTTGTGTTTAATAATTCTGCATGCTTTTAAAGTCTACACTTTGGTTTGTTCTACATAGTGACAGCTTTTGATGTTAAACCATAACATACGAGCTACAAAAGGTTAAATATCTACAGCTTTTCGTTCCTGCTTTTAAGGTTTCTTCTTTCCCCCCTTTTTTTTTTTTTTTTT
>VXAU01001554.1:252938-286361 GCA_013399695.1 Formicarius rufipectus | reverse complement strand
GTACCTCTGAACATCTAAATGATAGCGTGCTTCAAGTAGCTGCTCCTTCCCTGGAGTTGTACAAAATAGAAAAGATCAAAGTTAGTGCAATCGTGTTCAAAGGTGAAGAGGTGAAATCTAATGTGTGCGGAGGATCAGAGCAAAGACAAATGTACAATGCTTCCTGTGCAACACCTGAAGCCCACTTTCATCAAGGTACCTCATTTTCATCTGAATTCAGAATCTCATTTAATGGTAAAATAAGGAACAGCATAGGATTAGCTTTGTTACAAAGAAGAGAAGCCCTCCCTCGAGACTGAAAGGTAAACATCAGCAAAATGTGTAAGTGGTCACTTTTTTTTAGATTTAGTAAGTTCACCACATTAAATTCTATATTCCTTCTTTAAGTAACATTTATGAAATTGAATAAGATTATGCCATTACACCCACGATGTTTCGAGAATCATAATGCTGTTGATAGTTGAATTTCTTGAAAAAAACCACCATGTTTTGAAGGGGGTTGCAGAGAGGGACATCTAAAAAGGGTGTGTTTTTTCCATAAAATCTTCATGTGACTGATGTGCCCTGACATAATGTATCACAATGAAATACAGCTGCCAAAAGAGAACTTCAAACTAAGCCCTTTCCTAGAGAAAGGGGAGGAAAAAAAAAAAAAAAAGTGATAAGAAAATAGGTACCTTTTCAGCAAAAGCTTTAAAAGCTTTAAAAGTATGGCAAGTAAAAAAGCAAAAAAGTTCCCTCAATTTTGTCTAAGTAACTAGAAGCTAAATGGGGGAAAAAGGGTATGAAAAATAATGCTCCAGCCTCTGGGAGAATTGGAGACATCCTGAGCACAAGATACCATTACATAGGAAGAAAGGAGGATTTTAATGTCCTTATCCTACCTTGGCATTTTCAAACTCGTGGAAGATCCACTCTCAAATTATTGGGAATTGTGCTACATTACATTAATAATTCTGGTCTGAGAATGTTTTAGCATAAACCCAGATTTAGACAAGGCAAAGTGGTCAAAAACATGCAAATATTCAGAAGTTGAACAGAGTTTCATTTCAACTTTTGCTTTTTGACCACACAGAGACTCTTTTGCATATGTCTCTAGGTTGTTGCTGTAGGGGTCTCCTAAATTCCAACCTGTACTTTGCTTCCCAAAAGCAGTAAGTATTATGTATATACTGTCTATTAAAGGTCAAACCTTGACCTGGAAATGAGGTCTCCTCAGGAGTACTATAAAAGCCCTTCTAGGAGCAATCCCACTCAGCTACCTGCCAAAGTCCGTATGTCGGGGATTCACCCAGCACATTCACACCCAAATTCCCACTTTTGTTATCATTCAAGGTTCAGCCCTTAGACAAAATGTGCTAAAAAAAAAAAAAAAGAGTGGTAATTCTTCCTGTGTTAGCTCCAGAAAATAAACAGCTGGAAGCAGACCATATGCAGGTGCCAGGTCTGCAGGCTGGGCGTGAACTGGAGTTCAGGGACAGAATAGAGACAAAGGTGATGAGAAATTCAGAAAGCTCAGGCAGGCTGCCTCCAGCATAATAAATGTGCACAATTAGACTGGATGCAGCTGAACCTGTCACCAAACTATTACCTCATGGTCAGTCAGAAATTGCATTGTTCAAACTTCAATACCTCCCAGACTGTCAATTGTCACGCATTTCTAATGGTTTTCCTCTTGGCTACATAAATATCCGCTTGCCATCTTTCACGAAGTATTATCTAAAATATGCATTAGCAGGTCCCAAAATGGTGACACAACATGCTGGTTCACACATGTTAGCACAGGACTTAGAGTAGAGAAACAAAGGTCTCATCATTTCCTCTTTATCAGGCCACCATTTCTTGTTTTATATTTAGGGTCCAGAAATCATTGATTTATTGTCCTACATGCATTGGCAGCCTCTTGCGATTAATCTGAGGAGGTAACTGTGAAAGTGCTGCAGGCAGACTAATTCTCTTGGTGACAAGGAACCTCTACATGTTTCATAAGCAACATTACATTGACATCATATATCTAAGGATCAGCCATGTTGTGCAGCATGCAGTGGCTGACTAGCACACAGAGGTTGTCCTGCCTGTGTCTCTTTATGCTTGAGTTTGCTCTTGCATTTTGGTAGGATGTCAACAGCTGTATTTGTTGCTTTGAAATGGTTTACCTGCTGGGATTTCAGACTTCTGAAGTGCTCCACAGAACTAACTTCAAGTATTTTTTCAATCAAACACATCTTCAGTGTTCAGATTCTTCCAGTTAATCACTGAAATTATCCTACACACCAGTGTTTTACATAAGTCATGAACATTGTGCTGCAAGCATAAAGATGGCTTTTATTCATCAAAGGTTATGCTGACAGCACTGTGTTCTGAGGCACAGCTTCTCCTTCCTGTGCGACTGTCCCATTCATCCGCACAAAAGAAACACATGTCCAGTCACTATTCTGGTACTCACAACAGTCTCACAAGGTGGGATCATAGATCAGATGTATTGCACTGTTATTGTTCCTGTCTGTATTTGTATTTGTTACGGACTATAAACCCTGATGATCCCATGAAGGGCTGTGACCATGCATCCCAATTGGCTGAGCAGCACTATTTCATGGAGGGGCGAGTTTGGTGGTAATGAATTCAGTTATCATAATGATTTCAGTTTCACCACACTGCTCTGCTTCCTGGAAACCTGTAGAAGATGAGTGACTGTGTCACAATCATAAATTCAGACACATAAAATGCTAAAATGTCTTACAGATCTTTAAGTTCCTGTGAAATGTCAGACTAATAAATATGATGATCATATTTGCTATTTGGTAAAAATATTAATTAACCTGGAAAAGTTAATAAAAATATATCCCCCAAAATTATGCAACAGAAAAATATTTTTTCTTATTCACTGTTATATGAATGCAAAATGCCATGAATTCTTCATCTTTAATACCTAAGGGATTTTCAAACATATTGCTTCCATAAAACTTGGTTCATCAGTACAGTACACAGCCCAGATATGCATATTTAATTACTCTGAAAGTAATTCAGTGTACAGATGGTGGTATTAGAAGGTCTTACTTCAATTTAAATAACTTCTATTTGAAAAATAATGTTATTTTGCTATGAATCCTGAGTGAAGAATTCACTCATTACAGATGAACAATACTTGACAATCGTAATTAATCTGTGACTAATCTAATACTTCCTGGATAAACATTTTTTATCCAATTTTACAAATCAAAGCATACTCTTTCCAGGAGATTGATATAGTACCCTTCCATCTCCAAACCTGCTTGCTGGGAGGGACCACAGAGTGTTCTTGAAGCATGTGAATGAAAAGCCATGGAAGAGTCTGTTGAACATTCCTGAGACTTCCCAAGGCAAAGAGATGTTGCAAAATTGTTTGCATCTTCCTGTAAGATAGAGCAGGGATTAAAGCAAAAGGGTGCATTTCAGGAAAATACCTACCAGACACAAGATTCCAGGACAACAGTGACTTGATGTGCACACTGGGGATTTGGGAGAATCTTTAATGGGAAAGGATCCAAAATATCCTGGGCAGCAAGCTCTGCCAGCAGCACAGTAGCAGGGCATTATTCAATGCCCACCCCATCACTGTTGGTGTCCCCCACCCATACCACTCAAATTAACAGCAATTCCCAGGAGAAAGCACACTGCAGAGGCAGGAAAAGCTGGCAGCACATTGCATTAACTCTTACACACTTTCTGGAAAACATGTCTGCTTCTCAAGTGAGATTGTTTCCTTGCACAGCACTGTAAAACGTCTACATGTGTTTGTTAGACTTTCTTCAGTAAATGTCCATCTCTATTAAAGCAATGACTATCTCAAAGGGGGTTGATGTGGTTGCTATGGTGAGTATTCATGTTTTATTGAAGACTAAATGGCCACAACCCACATAAAGGGCTCCAGAGTGGCCCTAAAATGTGCACTGCCTTCCCTTTCCACCACCTTTTCCTCAGGACAAAACAGTTTTTTGACAGTAGATCTGATTTTGAGAGCCTACCCAGATTAAGGTACTTTGTCCCTTCTATCTACATAACTTTAACCTTGTAGCCTGGATTTAATGCAACAAACCCTGTGGAACTGATTCAGAGTGCTGGAAAGAACCTGAATTTCCAACAGAGTTTTGGGGGAATTGGAGATGAGGGGTTAGGTGAACCACTGTAAGACTGCTAGAATCACATGCCTTTGTCACACTAAAATTGGGGGGGAAGGGCGGGGGTAGGAGGGAAATATCACACTGGCTGGACCAGCAACGCTGTTCAGCCCAAACTGTATCATACAGCCTGGAATGAATACATTTTACCCAGGCAGGGCAACCCGGGTGCTGGAGGAGAGAAAAAAACAGGACACAATCACCCCATGAGTAAATCTGCTCCTGCTATAGCAAAGGAGCTGTAGTGCTCTGTGTCTGGCATTCAATTTACAGCCTGCTTTTCTTTTAAATATCCTAATTAAGAAAAAACTTTACCTCCTTTGGCTTTCATATATATTTACACTTACACAGAATTTACTATAACATCTTTCTCCAGGAAATCTAAGCACATTCACTTATTCACTTTCACTGAGTTATAAAAGGATCAAGATCACTTAAATACTGAATTTTCTTTTTGTTTGTTTGGTTTGGTTTGTTTTTTGTTGTTGTTGTTGTTTTGTGGTTTCTTTGTTGTTTTGTTTTGGTTTTGTTTGGGTTTTTTTTTCCTGTTTGGTTGTATTTTGTTTGTTGGTTTTTGTTTGGTTGGTTTTTGTTGATTTTTCCCTTTTTTTCTTTTTAAACAGTCTGTGGTCTCTATATCTCCAAGGAATGACCCAACATTCACATTACCCAACCCACTGCTTCAGCCTCTGGCTGCCAGAATTGCACCAAGTTGCACCTGCAGACACTCCCTGCATTGCCGTGCAAAGAACGCTTGGAGCAGGGCAGTTCTCCTGTGCTTTTCATCCCTATCCCTTCAGCAATGCTTTTCTCCAAGGCATTTCTCACCAAGTGTTGTCACTCAAAGGGAATGGGATCCCTGTTTTGACTCTTCATAGCCAGGGTGACCCCATAGACTCTTCAACATGACTACAATCCTGTTCACTAGCACACTAGCACACTGGTTTTAACCCTTCAAAGACCCATGACAGCCATGTACTAAAGCCACAGGCCCAGCATCAGATAAAAGTGTGCCTGGTTAGCACCTGGTGGTGATAAAGCTGGGGAGGGCAAGGAAGGCCCGTAGCCAGATGGTAGGTGGGGAAGCACAGGTTGTAAGTAACAGTCTTGTAGAAGTAGAGGAATAAGAGAAGGTGAGTCAGGAATTTGGAGAAGAGGGGGAGTAAATAGATGCAAACCTTAAGACGGCTCTGACTGAGCTGCTTTCATTTAGAGTATTTCTTTTCTTAAGCATATGATTTTAAAGCATGGAAATTCAAGGCTCCAGTTTGTATTTTATAACACAGAGCCAAAAGCCCTAAACAGAAGAAGAATCTTAACAGTTCTGTCCCTTATTTTCATACAAATTCACACACATGGACTCATAAGCATATAAAGTCAGCTTTAAACACAAGATCCATCATAAGGTTTTCAACAAAATAATCCTTTAGACACTGATAAATCAAGCAACAATGACACAGGGATATCATAGCATCACTAAAGATGTCACCACAATTAACAAGCCTGACTGCTTCAACAAAAAATATTGGTGAATAATCATTCATCAGTTAGCATGTTAAAAAAAAAACATGTGTGGTGTTCCTTGCCCAAAAATGATGGGAGTGGAAACATTCTTTTCTTGCCAGGTTATTTTAATTTCAGGAAGAGAAATAACCAGGGGGAACATGGAGAAAAGAATAAATAACAAGAAGCAGTATGAGGGGAAGAAATCCTTCATAATTATGCTGTTGCCTCTGCCTTTCTCACTATCAGATTCTCTCCTGTGCCATAATGTGCCAAACCACTCACACGTGGGGCATCCTCCAGATGAATCAACACAGTGGCACACACATTCAAGCATGCATCAGAGGCACAGAGGAGGTGTTTGATATTGTTTTTATGAACAAATTGGAGACAAGAGCTTGATGGTTTGTTTTTTTTTGGAGGGGAGGAGGAGTAAGGCAAATAAGATTGTATACCAGCTTGGGAGAAAAAGCATCTCATTATCTTTTTAAAATTTATATTAACCACAGACTCTCTTCAGCATCATTCTCTAAATGATAAATTAAAAGAGCACACACACAATCTGTAGATGTTTTCTTTATCCATCACTCAGAAAATACAGTATGATAGACTGCTTGCACTAATCCAGGATCCTACACCCATCATAGTGCTGCATGCTGGGGGAGAGGGGCTGAACTGGGGCACAGTGTGCTGCCTGTAGTGCACAGAAGTAGCCCTAGGTGCCACCAGGCAAGCATGGCCAAGCACCATCAGCCCAGCCAAGCACAGAATTCCTCTCTAACATGGGAAAAACTCTATTTTGGACAATTTCCCCATAGTAATTCCTTATTTTACTTTGCTAAAGCAAAACTAACTGATTCACAGGCCACTAGGTATGACTACAAGTCATCAAAACTTCCCATCTGCCTGGCAACTTCCCTGAAGCAAGACTTTACATTTGTTCAAAACCACTGTTGATGAAACACAAAACATTTTTCCAAACAGCTCTCAAGGTAAGTTCTCCCACCAATAGACATCTGTTCAACAAGTGGTAACAGAGAAAGAACCTCTAAAAAGCCTGACATCAAAAGCTGACAAAAAAAGAGAGCTCAGAGGCTCAAGGCCTGGGCCCAAGAACATAATTCACCTATTGCATACTCAGACTCTTTCACAAAAGTTTTCAGCATAACTGTGTTCTACTGGTGAAAGCAGAATATCATGCTAAAAACCTGATCATGTCCCTTACCTTTTAAAAAACAGAAGTAATACCAACTCATAGGCAGGGCCCTATACCCAGCTTTCTCCTGTCTAAAGTCTCCCTTGTTCATGCCTTTTTTCATTTTCTTTTTTCTTCTTTAAAATAGAAAAACTAGAAATGGCAACCATTAATCATGTGAGTAAGAAACTTAATGTCATCTGAGGGAGAAAACAGAAGCAGAGGAGAGGCAGACAAGACACTCTAAGCATATCTCCTGAGGAATAAATAAGACTTTCCTGCAACTGAACTGTATCTCATACAAGATCCTCACAAAGAATGAAAATTTTCATGTTTCAGATATTTCATTGGTAAAATAGTTGGTTAATAGGTCATCAGGCACATAAAATACTAATATTTTCATATATATGCTGTTGTGTATATTGGTGGCAGAAGTTTTTCAGCTATGTGTGTGTGTGTGAGCTCCAGAGGTGGCATGGACACCTCCAGGTTTCCCTTTGCACTTATTTTCCAGCCTACACCCTTGCAGCAATCAAGAGCTGAAAACAAAACCAGAGCCTTCTGCTAGGGTAAAGACTATCTGAAATGCAACCACTTTTCTGTGCAGACTCTGAAGAACATGACTAATCAACATCTTTCTTACATGAAAAAATCTCCCAGTGACCCCAAATGGACATTTTCCCAAGTAAAGGTTGACCTAGGGCCTCAGAGCTGGCTCTGTGGTTTCATGAGATTTTAAGGCCTGGGTGGACTTAAACACGGACAATGAAACAGAACTGACTTCCAGTGTCAGACCACCAGTTGGGAGGGACATATCCTTTAGAAAGCCACAGAGTTTTGGTAGGTATTCCACCAGTCTCAGAAGGAATCCTTTCCATTGCCTAATTACCTCCACTCTCAAAAATGTGCAATGCAGTCAAGTTGTAATTTGCCTGGCTTTAGCCTCAACTATTTTGGGGGTTTATGTGTATTTTTGATACATCCTCAGCCATGTTACAAGTCTTCAGGTAGCAGGCATCTTCACCACACCTAGGTACTTATGCATCCAATTCCTTAGTGCTAGTTTATCATACTTTTTATTATAGATTCAAGTATGTTCTATCATGCCTCCTCAGAGGAAAAAAAGTACATTTTTTCTGTTGGAATTTTTTTTTTTAAATTAAAAAAACCCACTTGAACTCCAACACTGTCAGTGATATGAAAATGCATCATTAAAGATTTTTTTCCCTTTGTGTTGCTCAAATGTGTAAAAGTGCTTATAGCAAGAGAGGGATACAAATTTCAGGGGCAGAGAATGAATATGTGGTTCAGAGAACGGATGTGTGTGAGTATGTGTGCAGTGGGTGTGCACCTGAGAGTGTATTTGTCTTGTCTGAGCATGTATGGACTTTTTGAATATCACAATACTATGGGCAAACTGTACAAGCCCTTGTGCATTCCCCTAAGCAAACTTTGAAAACTTAAAATGCAGTAAATTATGGGTTTTGTAAAACGAGAAAATAGTAACTGAGACTGATTTTGTATTTTAATTGAGTGGCCTACCTTAAACCAAATTTTTACTAAAATGAATCACCTGATGTTTCTTAGATTATTTATTGCATCTTTATCTATATTACAGATGTCAGTATGAGAAATTAGCTATTATATTTAGGTCTTATAAATATATAAATTAAATAATGAATTGTACATAGCTCTATATACAACGTCTCTGTGACATTCACTATTTTTCTTGTACAAAACATCTGTAAAGTGTCTGGTCTGAGACTGCTTTAGCCAGCTGAAAAATAATCAGTTGCAGAAAGCTCAGACTTCTGTCGACTGTATGAAATGAGAAGGCATAGGGCTGTGCCCCTCAGTATTTTGATTACATGGATCAGGAAAATAAATTTCAAGAATTAACGGTGCAAATTTTTTAATATGCCAAAGCATAGTAATTCTAAGTGCCATTAGAAATTGAAGCAAGGGAAAGGTGTTGCTTTCAGATTTGGAAATGCCTACTACAGTCTAACCTCTTTGTCAACACATTTGCAGTTTTGCAACATCCATTTCTAAATGAAATACCTTATGGAGGAAACCAAAAGGCAGAAAACTAAAGAAATAGGGGTCAAATTCCTTCTATGAGATCTACCTTGTAAAATTATCCAGAATGTAATAATACCATGTTATTGACTTAAGCACAGTTCCCTGTGACATGCTGCAGCTGACCTGTAATTTTTATCCTACATGTTGCCAGCACTATTAAAATGACACTTGTGAATGTAAATTAAGCTCACAAAGGGGACAGATTGTATGATTCTGGTTTCTCTCAGATGCCTGTAGGCTATCACAGGTTCCATATGTGAAGTAATTATGTTCACTGAAGGAAAGAATAAATGCTGTCAAATTGTGTACTGAGAGAGAAAGCAGCTATTATATTGCAGTAGTCACTGGAGCATTCCCTTAGAAAGTGAAAAGATGTATAAGAAAATAATAAAAAAGAAAAACTGGGGCACAGCTATATTAAATATAACCTTTAAATGAGTATCTGCTTTTGAATATATATTACACAAAGTTAATATTTCACAAATAGAAGCATTTCACCTTTTTAATCATATTTTCATTCTCACATCTAGAGGGCACAGGGCAGAATATTTATCAGAGGGGTAAAGACAGATGGAATATCTTTCAGCTTTCTGTGTTTCCTTGGGAAGAGGAGCCCTCCATGGCCCCAGGGATGCAGTCCCCACTTCCTTCCCCACCACAAACCTCCTCCTCCAGGAGCTGTGCAGTGGCCAGCCTTCTCATCAGCAGGCAGAGGTGTCCCAGCCCTCAGCCCTGCCTTCCCATCCCATCCATCCCTTATGGCCAGCTCCAAACCAACCCCTTCTGCAGGCCATGAGTGAGGGCACTAAGACTGGGCAAGGGCATCGCTGAAGACATCCTCCTCTGCAGCGTCAAACCCTAGCTGCACCTCGTTGCAGAAGAGGCTTCAATCATGGAAGCCAAAGTAGCTGCTAAAGGAAAGGCAACATTTCCATCACCTCCACAGCTGCAGCATGCTCCTGCTCTCCTGTGTCTGGAGGTGATAAGCCTATATGTAGACCAGTGAGGTCATCAGTGAAGCAGCACAAGAGGGGAGAGAACACTAAGCTGGGAGAGGGGCACTTTTGAAACCTTTCATTTAGAGGGAGCCAAGGACACCAGTAGCATGGAAATAAAAATTCTCAGCCTAAGTGCTCATGTGGGTTTGGATTTTCATCCAGGAAAGGAAAAAGGAATCAAAGGAACTTAGGATGCTTTGGAAACAGCCCTGAAAAACAGAAACAGGAAAGCACATTTTCTGACAAGGGTGTAACTACAGATATAGAGCTCGTGAAGGAGCCCACAACACTAAAAAACAGAAGGCTGAATGCTTCTGTAAGCTTTTATGGTTTACTAGAATAGCATCACTGGGCTTGGAACTCGGGAGCTTCCCATGGCGATGGAAAGGGAAGGTTTCTGCTGTGTCCCACTGGTGTAAGTTCTGGATCCTGCAGCCTCAAGCTTAATGGTTGCAAAAAGTAGCCAAGGGCAAATAACTTTGCAACACAACTGCCTCCCACCCATCTGTGCTGTTGTCACCTGCATACCTGTTGCTAACCTGACTACCTTAATAGCAGCAGGTGCTTAGGCCAGGAGGACCAGCTGCTGAGCTGCACTGAGAGGCAGAGAGCTGGCTGGAGACATGGCAAGACACAGTTATTAGCTACCCAAGCACTGAACCCCCTTGTCTGGCCCAGGCAGTGATCTGTCTATGATTATCTGATATTCAAAAGCTAAGACATCCAGGAGATCAAACTTTTCAGACTGCCCTAAGATGTGAAGGCAGCTCTCAGGAAAACCAAAGCACCTGCTGAAGCAGAGGCAATGTCTGAAAGCTCTCAAGTCCTCCCTCTCTCAAAGCCATGACCAGCTGTTGAACAATGCTGGATGAAAGCAGTACATTAGGTCTACAGCAGGGTCCTTTTCCAAGGGGTGACTTTCCTGACTGGCACCATCAGGTAATTTGGGCAATTAACTTGCATCCAAAGATCTGTCCTGATTCTGGACAAACACAATTTACAGTCAAAGTGCTGTTTTGCCTTGACCAACACCTCTATCTGGAGTCCATGGGTATGGGTGCACTACCCATCAAAACCTTATGTTCACAATAGCAGTAACAAGAGGTTGGTACTGGCACTGGTATGCCTTATCAATGCCACAGCTTGTAACAAACCATTCCATTTGCATATCACATTTATGCTTTTGGAAAAATAGAAACCATGACCTTTTTTTGAGATTTCTTAGGATAAAAATCCTGACAGTCAGCTTTTGCAGTCTCTCCACTGAAGCCATTTTACAACCAGCACATTTGCATTTAGTAGAATCATTCAGCACAGAGAAGCACTCACTGCACTCAACACCACACAGTTCTCCTTCATTTTTTTCCAGGCACAGGGTACATCTCCACTACTGAAGGAAAGTATCCCCAGGCTGTCCCTGGCACCTGCACCATCAGACACAGCTGCACAGCGCAATTCACAACTCTTTACCTAAACTCTCTCTATATGTTAAAATATGAGGGTTACATCTGAATGCCCCATCAGGAAGTGGGATCAGCACATACTGTCCCTGCTCATCCCCAGGTGCCCAGGAGCAGGGTAACAGTCTGCTACAGCCCCATTCTATCGCCACCTTGACTGAAAGGGATCCCAAGTCACTTTGGTTTCTCTACATCCAGCACTGTGAAGAAAGAAAACATCATACCACCTCCTTATTTTTGTCCTTGCTTCATTTTGTCCTTGTTTCATTCCCTGCCCAGTCACCTCACTCATGCCAACACCCTTCTCTGTAGTGCCAGACCCTGGCAGCAAATTTCCCTCAGGGATCCTCAGCAAAACCAACTAGGTGCCTCTTTTTTCAAGGCTGGCTTAGTAACGAAAGGACTGTTTGCAGTCCTTTGCAGAGCAAACTCTTCCATCCCATGCACCAAACCTTCCTCACAGCTCACACTGGCCTCTGCAGTCTTCAAAAGCTGCTCTGTAATTGCTATTCCTTTCCACATATTCACACTGGTGAGTAGGTGGCTAAAAGACCAGGGGAAACACCCAAGCAGAGCACAATTTAAGCACTGGCAGGGAGTTGTGGGGAGAAGTCTTTCCGAAGGCCCCCACAGCCATGCCCCCGGCTGCCACTCCACGGTGTGCAGGGGCACAGAGCCCTCACCTTGCCTACCCTGTGCTGCCAGCCTGCAGCACACCCCAAAAATTCTCCACCTCAGCCCTGAGGAGACGTGCATTCTTGCAAGAGAGTCCTTCCCGGGCGAGTCTTCTGGGTGGGGAGTGCTGGTGTGTAAATTAATCATTGCATTGTGCAGACTATTAATACCAATTGGTCGCAGCTGGGTAGGTAGTGTGATGGGCAGACAGCCAGCCTTCCTGTTTCCAATTAAACACAGTAGCAGTCATACAACACACTACTGCTACTTCTTTTTAAACAAAAAAAAAAAAAATTGAACTCAACTACCATTTCCTAAGCAGCTGAAAACTATTAAACAACTGTTTGCGGAGTAGCTCATGTCATACGTGGGAGGTTGAAATGTAATGTAGAAATGAGAGGGTTTTTTCTAGTCGGCAGCATTGACAGCAACTATAACACATGACTCTTTGGGACGCAGCGTGGCAGAAGCAAGGTGAGAATCATCCAGTGCTATTCACTAGAGAAATTGTTACACAAAAAGAGAAGGCAGAATCAAAGATCTCAGAATCATGGCAGGAAGGAGGGAGGGAGGAAAAGAAGAAAAGATGTGGTTTGCCTTTGCAGCTTTAATAAGGATTTGTGGGGTAATGTTGTGTAAAGGTAATACAGCTGGATCTTTAATAATAATAACTAGAAACAACTCTCCATGTTAACTGACCTTTAAATATTGTCCCTTTCAGTTTACCAAAAAGACATTTACTTCATGAAAGATGTTATTCAATTCTGTTTAAAGATCCAATAGGCTAAAATATGCTAAACTGACATTTAGAATTATCTCATAACACTTTCTTTTTTTATGATAACTCACATTCTTCCCATGTGACTTGAATGCAAGGAGGGTTTTTTGGTTTTGTTCAAGTATTTTGAAACCATTTCAAATAATAGGCAGATATTGCCTGGACGTTCAGACTATCTATCTGTAATGATATTAGGACCTTTCTCAATAGCTGAGTAATTACTTCTTTATTATGCTCAAGGCAAGTTGAAACCACATGCCCTGCTCCAAATTTAAACTTACATTGCACAGGAAAAGGAAGTATTCAGAGTGACATTTTAGATACCTAACTGCGTTTTTATAATAATGAGAGTGTCTGTGTTATATTGCCGTGATAATCTGTGAAATCAAGACAACTGCGAGCACCAGAAAAAAAATCCATTGTGTTACGGGGAGAAAGGCAGTGGGACTCAAGTAAAGGCAGACGTATTGATTCTGCCTATACTGTCATCATTTACCAGAGCCCTTTTCAGATGTGGCCGTGCACAAGTATGGCATTGCTTAGGGTAGCACTGTGTGTCAGTCTGCTGGAGCCCCGCCTGCTGCCCCGCGGGATCGGTGAGCACCCTTGTGCTCTGGTACACCATGCTCCGCCCTCGGCAGACACAGCTCTGAGCACTCCTCCCCTTCCAGATCTTTGCAGAGCCACACTCCCAATTTTCCTACACTGGTGGGACAGCTCTAGCTTCCAGGTTCTGCCTCACCAGCCACGAACTCCAAGCCCATCTCCAAATGTGTTAGGCATCACAAACTATGCTTCAGAACACAAGAAACAAACATTTCTTATTCTTTCTGAGTTCTGTCATCCATAAGAGGTAGGAGAGAAGTTCAAGTTCTGACACCTTTAAACTGGACATAAAGCCCTATGAGTCATCCAGCAACAGCGAAGGCACAAGCCATCCTTGATATTTTTAATTCTACATTTTCTTACCCTGCAGCATTTTCCACCCCAAGGGTATTCCTACTCCTACTACTCATTATGGCCCAGCTACCTCTGCATCTGGTGGGAGGATGGTTCCCTTTCCCTGGACACCTTTCAGCTCCAAGGGAAGGGAAAATCAGTAGGTTGCCAAATAAGCCAAGAACGTGAATAAGTAAAGACATGGTAAAGTAATGCATGATAATACACCATCCAGCAAACTGCTTTGGTCCTCCTGGTTACGGTATTTCTTAACGCAGGAGAAAGGATTGGTCCTTTATGTAACAGAAGACTGTTAAGTGATTAAAAGGAACACATACATAATCAGTAAAGAACTGAAGTGGAAGTTATAAAGAAAATCAGCCTCTTACAAGAATTTTAGTATTCCATGATTTTGGCAAAAAGAGAAAGAACCAAAGAGAAAATGGACAAATTATGTAATAAGAGGAAGAAGGCTAATTTCATAAATAAAATCTGTAATGTTTTCTAAAACACATTCTAGATAGAATGTTCACAGGATGTGTTTTGGTTCAGGTGGGCTATTAAATATTCATCGATAATATTTTTAACATTAATTTAAAAGAGACAAACCTAATTTTTACTTTGATACTATAGTCAATTTCTATTGAGCTATCATCAAAGTATATGCAAAATCTAAATAGAAGACTTCAATAAAATGTTTGAGATAATCATAGCATATCTAGCTCATGTAGAGCTCTACTGTGGAAACATTTATCAGTTTTGCATCTTCCAATGAATAATTAAAAAAAAGTATTATCTCTTTTCTTATTCAACATTTGTTTAGTGAGTTCTGTTAAATTCTAGGTCAGATATATACATGACAAGAGGAACAACTAATTATTTTAGAAATTTGCACTTATAAGAAAACTGCACAGTAAATACATTATATCCAGGCAACGGCAGAAGGGAAGTTTGTATTTCATTTGCTGTGGATTGCACAAGTTGGTAAAGGTTTTCTGGCAAGTGTCCTTCAAATTCCAAAAATAATGCATCCATTTTATGGCATTATCTCATTTTCTATTATATTTGTTTATATCTTAGCAGTGAAACCATATTGTTATTAAGGGTATCATTATAATAGAAAATTGTATTCACTTAAAAAACCCTGTTCTATTTTATGTGTATATAAATAGGAACATTATGATCATGCATGATTCCCATTTGTCCTTGCTATACTCTTGACACTGCTGTAAATGGAAGTAGAGCACCAAGCCCTTACCTGGGCTTTGATTAGCTGCACAGAAATCTGTTTTGCTATTATCATGCAAAATCTGACCCTGATCGTTATATACTCAAAAAAGTACAAACACTCTGTTTCTCTTTACCTTTTACCACCAAGGTGGATCTCTGTGCATTTGTATTTGTGCAGTGTGGCAACTGCAAACCACCCAATAACTGGCAGAGGATTAGTTTGGGGGGGTTTTTAAGTGGCTATCAGCAGTGAGGTGTCTAATTGCAAGTGCACACTGGGGAAAAGCAAGGCATGGTGTCACCCTCCAGCAGGTTCCTGTAGGGATGCGTGATACCCAAGGCTCTCCGAGGGTGCAACTTGTGTAACTATTTCTTAAAGAGCAGTGCAGAAACCTTCTGTGGGCACTGACATGCCACTCCAGGAACAGAAGGAGCTGAGATTTCCACCTGTAATGGCAACCCAGCCTACAGACCCCTATCTGAGAACTCAAGAGCAGCCTGACAGGCTTAAGATGGGTGCATGAACCAAGCCATGGCTAGGTAAGGGGGGCCAGATGTGGTGCAGCACAAGGCACTACTGTGGGAGTATCTGCACACCCAAAAGAGGACTGAGATGTCCCATGTCCTGTCAGCAGAGTGCCACATCCTCTGGCGGCATATGTGCAAGACTGTGATGCTCCAACTACACCCTCGAACTGAGATAAAGCATTTAGGCATAACAAAAACAATCTTCAAAAATCATAAGCAAGGTGTTACCTTAATGAAAGTAATTAACATGATTGCTGAGAAATCAGACAAGTTCATGTGATCTCATGTCACCTGATGACCAATTAAAAACTGTTAATTTTGAGAGCAATTCTTTTTTTTTTTTTTCTTTTTCAGATAAGATGCAATTTAATTTCAATATCTTGAAATGTTTTACAGAGTGCAGTTCTATCTCCTCCTTGCTGACACAACACCCAGTAGTTCAGGGAACACTAGGGCATGTGATTTCAGGGCAGATCCCAGTCAGATACAGCAAGTAATTAGGACTGATGTATGATGATACACTCCGAGAAAACCCAGAAGAGTCTGTTCTAAAAAGTTCTCTGAATTGGGATAATTACAATATTAATCACAATCCATTGAACTAAAGTGGAATTAAATACAAATTTTCTGTTTATATAGTAAACACTGAATGACAGTAAGTTAGCAACAGCATTTTGATCTAGTCTAACTGCCTAACATCTGGAGAACATTATTCAGAGTCATCAGCCATTTGGCCAGTGCCCAGTATGGAAGCAGTTTTACCCTATTTTCTCTAAACATCAGCATAGCCTCGTCAAAACACACATATTTATCTTTTCTCATCTCAAAATGTTCCCTTAAGTAGTTTCAAATATTGCAGAATTTAGATGGGATAAGCCACTTGTTTCTGTTTAGAAAGCAAACAAAATTGGATCAAAATAAGAGGGCAATTTTAAACATTTAATTTAAGCAAAGATTGTGCTGCTTATGAGCGTCCATTGTAAAGACAGTTGTTCCAGCTATTTAAACAATATGATTATATGGCATTTCCCAGGATGAAACAGATTACTAGAAAGTTGAAAACTGTGTGCCCTGTTCCTATATAAATATGTACACATAACCTGTCACTGGTTACTACCAAATTTACATGAAGTATAATTTGGTCTTTATTACACTTGCTGTGCTTGAAAAGAACCTCTTTACTTATGAAGAATCCTTCTTTTTTTTTTTTTCTATAGTAATGAAAAAACACAGTTGTCAGCATAATATCCTGACATTCAGGATGCCAGCCTGTCTCTACTCGAGTCAGATGTGAAAATAAATAGATATTAAACTGTCAGTCAATGAAATTACAAAGTCAAGAGCAGCTCTAGCTGTGATCCTGTGTGTTCTGTTTGATGGACACAGGTGTTTAAGTGTTATAAAACCCAGCAGAGCCTCAGAGTGAATAATGCACTTTCCAGCAGTTCTGCCTTAGCCAAAAGAGCTGCAGTGTGCTCCCCTCTCACCCTGAAGCCCCCAAGAAGTAAATGTGCCCCAAGAAAGGGGACAGAAAGGCCTTCCAGGCTTATCAGAGCTAAAACCTAAGAAGTCTTACAGCCTGTGCTGTGGCATACATTGAGGAATTGAAGCTACACTTCCCTGAAACTGTGAAGGTTAATCTCACTGGCTTTGCATACAAATCCAAGGCAGATGCCCAAAATCCACATAATTTATTTTTTATTCATAAGGCACTTAAAGTCAATCATCTGTCACTAATAAACATTAACACTATTAAAAATTAATGATCATATTACAGCATGCTGAGACAGATTCTTCTTTCTGTTTGATGAGTATTGGAGCAAAGTACAGTGTTTTCATTTAGTGACTCTGAAAGTGTTTATGCTTTGTATAATGCTGCTACTTCAGCTGCTCCTCTGAGCACCAGTGACCCCCTTCTCTTGGAATGCCAAGGAAGAGAAGCTTTAAAGGATGGGTTTAGCTACAAATATGTATCTGCAGAGAAGAAAAATAAACCATGCATTCAAGGTTATCATATAGCACGAGCCTTTGTGATTACAGGGCTTTTTGTTGTCCTTTCCACTCTCTGCTAAACAGTAAGATGTCTGTGATGAGGGACATGTGTTCTCCACTGTACAGGAGAGTCCTGGACTCAGGTATCGTACAACAAGTGGACAATGAGGCTGGAAATAACAGCTCTGACAAGACTACCTGAAAGTCTCACAAGCTGGAACAAGAAAAGGCTTCCTGAAGAGCAACTAAAAAAGGTAACTTCACCAAAGGTCCACACAGTGTCGCAGGGCACTTTCTTCTCTTAGTGGGTGGGAGGCAAAGCCCACTGCTAGAGATGAAGGAACAGCTTGCACCTTAACCCTTAAAGGGACATTCCCTCTAAAGGTAAAAATGATCCTAAACCCTTCATCTTTTGTGTTCACATTTTCAAATATAATCTTGGGGAATACATTTTCCCCATGCCTTTATGATTTTCTGTCTTGCAGAGGCAGTACTCATACATAACTCAGCACTGTTTCCTAACACACGTTCATCATGTTTTGTCCTGCTCCTTATTTTAGCAATTACTTAATTGTGGGAGTGCTGTAAGCATATTAGAGATAATCTCTTGATACACAGTTGATTCTGCTAAAATGCAGATAAATAAATCTAAATAAACCTGTATTAAAGACCAGTCTAGTAGCAGAAGAGATTATATGATCATGTGCCTCAAATCAAAGTTTCTGTGAGTTATATCAAACCTCTAAAAACAAGCTAAACATAAGGTCTCAGTACTAATGATATAATGGGAAAACTTGCCAAGATGGAAGACATATTAATCTCCCTCTCGCAATTTACAGTCTAATATTTCAATGCCAAACCATTTTTCATAGAAAAATGATGACCACTAAGAAATAGGAAGATCTGTGTAGAATTAAGTGACTATGATCACCCTGTTTTCTTTCCTTTCTGATGTTTCACATTAAATAACTAATGAGGATTTGCAAAGAGGAGCTATCAGAGTGAGAAATGTTCTAACCAACTGGAAAAACATGACATCACAGAACTGTAGTCCCTGTGTTGAGGACTGAGAGGGGTTTGTATTATATATGTACTGCCTCCCTGACAGCTATTACCATTACAAATGAAATTTAGGGCCAGGAAAATGTTAGGAAATTAGGAAAATGTTGCAATTCAAAACTTATTCTGCCTTTCAAGGTACAGGAAGTCAAGAAAAAGGGAGAACTCCCAGCAATGTCCTCAGCAAGAGCCTAAGAAAACTCTTTTTGGATACTGCAGAGCATCAGGGACCAGTTCAGTGCCTTGGACACCATTTTTACATTTTCACATCTCCTATTTTCTGCCCATACAGTGGTGGGCAGCTCTGTAGGTCAGACTAGGGAACCAAGACCTGATCCTGCAGTCATACACACCAATACACCCACAGAGCCTGTAATTATACAGTTTTAAACAGAATTAAGATATACAATCTTCTGAATTTCAGGCTGAAGACTGTTCTGAACATTACTTTTTATTCATACCACCTTGTCCTGCTGCCCTGCTCTTCACTGTCACTAGACTTCTTCACAATTTGCCTAATCTTTATCTTAAATTCATGCACTGACAAGCCAAGTTATTCTTATAAAGACAACTGGAATTACAGTCAAAATATATTAAAACATCATTATTGAGACTTAAAAATGCAATGAAACTGTTAACCAGCTTTTCCTATAAGACAAAGGTGCTAATTGCTAACTTTTTACGCTACAATTACATTCAAACAGAAAAATACTAGCTAAAAATAAATAATTTATTTTTTAAATCTATGCAGGAGAAATAGAAAAACACCTTGAAAGCAAGCTGGCTCATATCAAATACTTAACCTCAAAGCTTCACTATTAAAACTACTAGCATTTTAGGAATAATTTTGAGAACACCAGGCATTTAAAATACAGTGCTGTATTTTCCATTCTTCAATATAAACTGCAGAATCACAGAATGTTTTGGGTTGGAAAGAGTCATAAAGATCATTTAGTTCCAACCCCCCTGCCATGGACAGGGAACCTTCCACTATGCCAGACTGCTCAAAGCCTGGCCTTGAACACTTCCTGAGGTGAGGCATATCCACAAGTTCCCTAGGCAAACCTGTTCCAGTCTTACCATCCTCAGGGTATAGAATTTGTTCCTAATATCTGATCTAAACCTATCCTCAGTTTAAAGCAATTACCCTTTGTCCTATCACTACATGCCCTTCTGAAATACCTTGCACTTTCTGCAGTGTGCAAATTTGGAATTTATTTTCATTTCTAAAATGAAATCTGATTTCTTTTTACATTATTCTGTGTAAGCTAGATTTCAATAGATTTGCTGCAGTTGGCACAACAGCCAGCAGACACGTGTACATGGGTGGCTCTTGCTGCTGAGTGCTGCTCTGGAGCAGGTCCCCAGACCACAGGGACCACGGACTGCAGGACCTGATGATTTCTTCACAAGAAGCTGAACTCAGATGGGGCAATGGCAGGGAGGGCACCAGCTTTTGGAATACCATCAGCAGAGGTGCTGGACAAGGAGTGGTGTCCATGGGACACCGTCTGACAGGTTGCATGAGCCCACACAGGCACAGCACCTTCATTTTTCAGCCTGCCCTCACTGTAGGGTATGAGCCTCCCAACCTGGATCTGTTTGCTATCTTGGCTGTTCCTGTCTGCTTTTAGGTGTCTCACTCAGGTATCACCTTCTTCCCACGTGAGAAGACACAGACCCCTTTACCTCACTACACAAAGGCGAAGTGATGCTGCCCTGAAGGCCCATCTGGAGACAAACCAGAGGCCATACAGATTATGGATAGTCAGGGACCCCCTGTGGGCCTCTGGCACAAGTGACACAGTGAGAAACACAAATCATTACAGCAGGAGGGGATATGGCCCATACTGGGCCATGAGAAACAGCAATGCTGCAGCATCAGTATTTATAAACACACTGAGGGCTGCTGTCTCTCTCATACGATTGCTGGACCACAAGCTACGGGCCATCTGCCCACAGTCTATTATCACAATCTGTGAACAATTATAGACAGGATATTTCATTTTAGAAAAAAGCAAAATTTAAAAAAAAAAAAAAAAAGAGCACAGAAATAAAAGCAAGAAAGCAATCCAAAAGCAAGTAACAAAATGGTAGTCAGCAACTGCACAGAGCCTCATTTGCCAGCCCTTGAACCCAGCAGCTCCCAGACCCATCAGCACCACATCAGCTGCTTCAGAGGGGGGCGACTTGTGCTGCTGCTGAGGCCACAGTGCATGCCAGCCACAACCCTTCTCCTGCAAACACAAGCACCTGACTCTGCTCTCTGAGACCTGAGAGCAGCATAACCCTGCCTGTGAAACCAGCTCACCACGTGCAGGAGGCATGAGGGCAGACATAGTCCATGTGACACTCTCGAAGGGAAATGTCCTCTTCACAGCCACCAGCTGAGCTTGCACCTGAACTGCCAGCCCTTCCTCAATCTGCCCTGTCTCTGCCCACCCCATCACCATCCTCCAGTCCCCATTCCCGTGCTGGAGCTGCTGCTGGCTGAGGGCCAGGGCTGCAGTGGGAGACAGAGTCTCCTGAGGCACAGCAACCAGTGGTGCACTGGGCCAGGCTGGAAAGGCTGTGGGGATAGACATAACCTTGCTACTGCTGGCCTTAGATCTGTGATGCTGCTGTGGAGAAAGCTAGGTAGATGGCAGCTGCTCCTTAGGTGGCGGACTATATGACACTGAGCAAGAGCTGGCAATGTGTTATCAGCAGGAGATGGGGTTTGTGAGTGTTGACTGCTTCCCCACTTCCAGACAATGGATGTAATGAGTGAGTATCCCTCTTGGAGGAGCCTTCTGAATTCCTATGCAAAAAAAATTTCCTTCTGGGATGAGGCTTTTACCATGAAGCCAGGGAAAGGCTAGGTCTTGGGATTTTGCACTCTCCTTATTCATTACATGGCCATCATCTTGGATCTGAACCTCTCCACTCACATCCCACCCTTTAACTTAGGACAGCTTGAATCCAGTCCAATCAGGCACTGCTCCTTGGTGCCCCTGGGATGTCCCCATTGGTCAGGCAATGGTTGATATCAGGAGAAGGGTGCCTGGAAATGCCATACCCTTCAGCTTACTGATGGTCAGGTCCCACCTGATAGGACTCCTACGTACTTAATGGCCCAAGGAGAACTGGAGGCAGCCAACTGCTGCTCAGCACTGAGTACTGCAAGGGTGAGGTGAGACTACCACCTCTGCCACGTCTTACCCTGTTCAACTGGTGCTGTGCTCCTGGCTGGGGACCTGCACCTGTAGAGCCCTGACATTGCGGGAGTCCTGCTTTCCCCAAGGATCTATTCATGTTCTGAGTAGGAGACTCCCAAGATGCCCTAACAGGAACTTCCAGATGGGACAAGGTAGCTGTACAGCTGCTGAGGATGCAGCGCGGGATGGCACCACTGGGCTGAGACAGCACAATCCAATGGAGAAGGCTTAAAGAGCAGCACAAACCACACACATTCAAAACCTCTTCATCAGGCTTCAGTGTAGTCTGAGTAATTAGTGGTTTCTTACAACAGGGAAATGGTAAAGAAAGTAAAAATCCAACTGCTTTAAAACAATAGATACTCTCAATTCATTTCTAATTTATGCATTCTTGTCATATGAAAGCTGCTTTCTGAAGCTGCTTTTCTGTTTGCAGTCTATTCAGACACACAATGCTCAGTGGGGGTCTGTCTCCATGATTCATTGGCTCAGATTTCCTATAGAGTTTACACGATGTCTACTAAGCCCCATACAGTTTTGTATCCATTATAACCAGGGACAAGCAAGCAGGGCTCACGAGGCTGAGCATCCATCTAAGAATAGCTTCCTGTCTTCCAGCACTCTTCACAACAAATGAACAATGGTTACATTTTACCGGCTAGCACTGCATGGTGAGGGGAAATTAGAGGAACTTGTCTGAGTTAAATAAGGGAAGGAGCATTTAGAGTGAAGCTCCTTAAATGAGCAGGTCAATAACTAGTTTACTGAGACCAAGGCACATTGCTAATGAGAGAATAAAGAATTATTCTTGTCAAGAGAGAAAAAGAAGCAGCCCTGGTTTTGTGCTAAATAATTGCATTCATTATGTTTAGGACAGCCTTGCAAGTGGTCTTCTGCACTAGTAAATTCATTAGCAAAGCTAATAGGCAAACTACTATAGGGGCAAATCTAAACGATTGCAATAGGATGGATGGCAAAGATGGGGAAAAGGAGTATGAGAGCTAAGAGCCAAAGTTACCTTTAAGTATAATTGAATTTATCTGCTCATCAGCTTTAAGGCCTCCTTCTGGGCTTGAAACAAGCAGAGGAAAAGGCATTGAAATTAAAGTATATTCACTTGATTTGATTTGTTGCTAGCTTTTCTAGCTTACCAAGCTGTCTAAACTGACCTCTTGACACATGACCACAATTATAAATCCAACAAAAATTAAAACATTAACTAAATTGGCTCAATGTTTCCAGGTGACAAAGGATCTCAAACGTGTCAGGAAACCATCTCCCCAGCAGAAACACTGAATTTAACAGAAAGTTCATGAAACTTGGCTGGGCAGCAGGAAGGTTGGCTCTTCTTTAATTATGCCCTGCCTCGACCATAATCACAGAAGCTTGATAGGTAAAAATGCAGCACATTATGGTGAAATCAGTTGAGCAAGTCTGTGGAATACAGCAGTAGTACATATATAGGACAGAGCAGACCACTGACAGTGCTTACAGAAGTGTCTGGCACTGACAGCCATCTCCAGGCAGGGCTACACAGCCTCTCAACCCTGCAGGGCTACCTTCACTCACAAACTAGGCACAGGGGAATGGGGACAATTTCTGTTATTGAGCTTAGCACAGGATAAAACTTTGGCTGGAAAAGCAGAAGGTATTTTTTTTCTTTTTTAAATGCTAAAACAGCTTTTAGCATTTTAAAAGTGAGATTCCACAGTGTGTTTTTTTTCTAAAAATAATTTTACCACTATGAAATGAAAACACGTTATGATTGAAAAAAAAAACTACTTAAAAAATAAGGGGAAAATTATCAAATAGTTAAACTTTTTTTTCTTCAGATGTGGAATATACATAACTCTATTAACTTAGTAAAAAAACTTCTTAAACTGTCTGATTCAGGTTCAGCTGTGTTGGGTTAAGTTTTGCCACTGAACCAAAAAGCTGTTATACATCATCTGTGTCTGGCTGTTTTAAATGAACACTCAG
Source organism: Formicarius rufipectus (assembly GCA_013399695.1). Taxonomy (NCBI): domain Eukaryota; kingdom Metazoa; phylum Chordata; class Aves; order Passeriformes; family Formicariidae; genus Formicarius; species Formicarius rufipectus. The sequence continues at coordinate 262,588 of VXAU01001554.1, read as the reverse complement.
GGTATTGGCTAAAGGCATCCAAAAAGTAGCTTTTCAGTAATTGGATTTTGGAAAGACAGAAGTAACTGAAATGAAACCCATAGCTGAAAGAAAAGAGAAGAAAAAAGAAACCTTCTTTGCCAAGTGGAAATGGGAATAAATGTTCTTGGCTACTACTGCAGCCTGAAAAGCCAGAATAAGCCTGAGGCTCCACAGTAAACTGAGTTTAGAAACCTCCTCAGCTAATCTCTCATTCCTTCTGGCTAGTTGCCTTATCCAGTCAAGTTAGAAATTTAGGATCTAGCTTTCAGTGAGAAATTGGAAAGACAGATATATTGTACATGTGAAGAAAGACATCAATAGAATTGTCTTTAGCTAAACACTGAGAAAACACTTGCCACCTTTATCATTTCAGCAAGAGGCTGATCCTCTCCTTCCAACCACCACAGTGCACGTCCCCTGACAACAGGTCAGGACTGCATGGGATGTGACATGAAAGGCTGATGAACAGCCCAAAGCCACAATTCTTCTCTCCATCAACAGCAGAAAATCTGTGATCATCATCCTTCTACCCTCATACACCTATAACCTTCAAAACCAGAGTGAAAAGGTGCAAAAAAATAAATTTGAGATCTCTATGTAGTGACAAAGCTTCCTTCATAAAGAATTTTTAGTTATTTGTTTTCACAGGGACAATGAAAACTAGAAGATAACCATTAAGAGTATGGGAAAGGTGTCAAAGAGGTGTTTTACTGAGAATGGCTCTAAGCATGGGCTGGGGAGAAGTTGGCACTTTGTTCTCTGAAAGGTCAAGACCAGACCAGACTTTCCTCACTAGATTTTTGACAGTTATTAAGTAATACAAACACATTATGCAATCTTCGCATTTAGAAACTCCAAAAGTTCGGTTTTGGTCTAAACAGTAACTATGAAAATGTCACCTTGTTTCTGCACTTATATGCTCCCTCAGGTGTCTGCTCTCTTGTAAAAATATATCCATTTTACTCACTAATGTTAATGGGAACTCCATATGCCAGGCAGAGAAGATTGGCCTCTTAAGCTTTACCTATTTGCCTGCTAATAAAGTGCACTTTTTATCTCAATAAGCAAGGGAAAGCCAGCACAGATGCACCACAGTAGTATGCATTATACTTTGCCTCATGCTGTGCTACCACTGGTGAAGCTTTATTCTCGTTCCAGAACTCGTACGTTTACTGAAGGTTAGTTATGAGGTACAGTGCAGGTCATAAACAACTTAGCTTAATTTTCCACAACTAGATGGAGCAGCTGGCACTTAGGAAAAAAATTATACTAGTTTGTAAATGGAACAATTTAATATGGAAGTAACTGATGGCAAACACAAAATGCCAAGGCAACTTGTCTGCCACTACCCATATTCTTTTCTTCACAATTAAAAAAAAAACCCAAAAAACCAAAAACCAACAAAGCTAGCAAACTAGAATTTATTTAATCTTATCAAAGAACTTGCTTTAGAGTGTGAAGTATACACTTAAGAAGGGAGAACACTGTGCTTCTTCCTGACAAAAGCCTTTTCTACAAACTGTGTACCAAAAAACTCTGAATGTGTGCAGCTATAGCTAAGATTTTCCAGCCATGCGCTACAAACACTCTGCATTGTCATCCTCGGTAAACTAATCTCTGTGGTAAAATCTCCTCAAAACAACAGAGCTTAAATGATACAAGTGGCAAAACATGTCTGTCTTGTTTCTTCAGTTACCTTCCAAGTGCAGCTCTTTCTCCAAACACATAATGTTTTCAACACATGCTCTGACCAACAATACCTTTTTTAAATGTCATGAACACTCTTACCTTGTGCAGCTAGTGGTGCTGGAACCCGATCTCTTCTAGCAGCTAAGACTTTATTTTCTGACTTCCTGCAGTAAAAAAAGATTCATTGCTTATGGACTCCCATTGGCAGGTCAATCCAATCTTCCTGCTGCACCAGCAGCAGATTTGAGTCTTTTATGAATAGGTGCAAGGTTTAGCCATAGAAATCTATGTGGAGTTCTGAGAAGCAGAACTATTAAAAAAAAATTTGAATAGTTATATTAAAATCGTTTAATAGAACGATTTAAAAAAATCGTGTTGGAACTGAAGAAACTGTTGAAAATACAGTTTGTACTTTGTGATTTCTGGCCAGGGGAACCACAGTGAAGCAGCATCCCAGGGCAGCTGTGTCATCTTTATTCTTGGAGGTTCACAAGAGCAGACCAGACAAAACTCTGAGCAACCTGGTCTGGCCTCATGGCTGATCCCTGCTTTCAGTAGGAGGTCAGACTTAGCCCTCCTGGAGTCCCTTTCCAACAAGTCTAGGACTGCGTTGTGTGGAAATGGGTTTCTGCTTGGAGTTTTGACTTGCCTCACCTTCCCAGGTACCTTTATACAATAGGTATGAGGCTCTGGAATCTGAGGACCAGGGAAATGAGGACCAGGGAAGTGAGAGCATGAATGAGTGCTCTTCCAGAATGGAGGCATTGCCCAGGGATGGCAGCCTGTCTCCTGCATCACAACCTCCTCCATTAAGAAAAAAAAGAAAGGTAGTAATAATTGGTGGGTCCCTTCTGAGAAGAATGGAGGGCCTAATATACTGACCAGACCCAACCCTCAGGGATTGCTACCTCCCTGGAACCTGCACAAGGCACATCACCAAGAAAGTGCCCAGCCTGGTACGGCCCACTGATTATTACTTTCTACTGGTTTTCCAGGTAAGCAGCAACGAGATCCCAACAAGAAGGGTAAAAACAATCAAGAGGGACCTCAGGGTCTTAGGTCAACTGGTCAAGGGATCTGGAGCATGAGTTGGTTCTTTTGTGTCTCTCCAGTTGCAGGGAATGATAGAGAAAGAAACATGAAAAATATGTAGATGAATACCTGGCTTTGAGACTAGTGTTACCAGCAGATTTTTGGGCTTTATATCATGGGTTGGTTTATAGAACACCAAGCCTGCTGACAACAAGTAGGATCCACCTGTCTCAAAGGGGATAAAAGATCTTAACTCAGAAGTTAACAGGGCTTGTTGAGAAAGCTTTGAGATAGATTGGAAGGGGGACAGGCTTGACAGAGATAGCATGTGGAAAGGAGAGAACTTTAGTGGCCACCCTAGTAGGAAATGGTGGCTTAGGAGAGAATACTGAAGAAAAAACAGCCAAAGATGTAACCAAAAGACAGGATTATCGGGCATCCCTTTGCAGCCCTATTGTGATATTGACACATCAAATACTCCTATATAGTGCCTGTACACCAATGTACACAGTATAGGAATCAAACAGGAGGAACTGGAGATCTGTGCACAATCAGAGGTCTTTGATCTGGTTGCAGTTGCCGAGACATGGTGGGATAGCTCACATGACTGGCATGTCCTTGTGAAAGGCTACGTGCTTCTTAGGAGAGACAGACCAGGAAGGTGCAGTGGTGGAGTTGCCCTCTATAAGCAGTGGCACTTAGAATGTAAGAAACTCTGCCTTGGGGAGGATGATGAGCAAGTCAAGAGCCTATGATTTAGGATAAAAGGGCAGACTAATGACATTGTTGCGGTGTTTGCTACAGACTGCCTGATCAGGAGGAGAAAGTGGATGAGGCATTCTACAGGCATCTTGAAGCGGCCTCAAAATCACATACACTGATTCTTGTGGGAGACTTTAACTGCCCTGACATCTGCTGGAGAAGCAACACAATGGAAAACATCAATGACAACTTCCTGTCATAGATAGTAGAGGATCCCACAAGGAATGGTGTACTTCTTGATCATGTATTAATAAACAGGGAAGGCCTTGTTGGCAATGTGAGGGTTGAGGGCAGGCTTGGCTGTAATGACCATGAGATTGTGAAGTTCAGTATTAGGTGAGGAGAAAGCAGGGCAGTAAGACTACAACCATGGACTTCAAGAGGGCTAACTTTAGCCTCTTCAGGGATCTTCTTGGAATACTCACATGGGAATAGGTCCTGCAGGGAAGAGGGATCCAAGAAAGTTGGTTGATATACAAGGATCGCTTCCTCCAAGCTCAAGAATGATGCAACCTGATGAGTAAGAAATCAGGTAAAGGGAGCAAGACCTGTGTGGATGAATGAAGAACTCCTGTCATCACTCAAGCGAAAAATATGCCAGAGATGTAAGCAAGGGCAGGCCACTTGGAATAAATAAAGAGGAGGTGTCAGAGTAAGCAGAAATAAGATAAGGAAGATCAAGGCCCACATAGAATTGAATTTGTCCAAGGATGTCAAGAGAAACAAGGGATTCTTCAAATATATCAATAACAAAAGGAAAATAAAGGATATCATGGGCCCTTTGTCTCTTTCGACAGTTCTCCCTTCCTAGAAGCCTATAGGGTTGTAGCCAACAGGTCTTACAAAGCCTTATTGGTCTTTCTTAATGGTTTGTTAGAACAGAGAATGCTCTGAAGGGAGCAGAAGCAGACACCTCTGATATTCATTTCCAGCCATTCAGATTAGCATTCTGCAGTCACTGCTATTTATACCCTCTAACTTTGTGATATCTATGTCTCAGTGAACTTATCCAAAACCTCTCCCTGGTTTATGAGTGTGAATTCAGGTTTTTTTGTTCACTGACTGTTAATAAGGCAACTTCCTGCTTTAATTCTGCATAAGATTAGATAATATACAGTAAAACACTCTTTCCTACTTGTTTTAATCAATTGCAAAGGGAATTTTAGGATCTGGCAACCATTGATAGTGGCCATGATCTCAATGATCTCTCGATCTTTCAAAGTGAATTTGGTTACGGTACATGGTCAAAACATGACCTAGCACAAGAAAAAAATAACTTCTCAGTTAAATTGTTCCAGTTAGGATTCTTGAAATCAACATGGATTTAGTCTTAGCAGATCTGGGCAAAGTGCTAGGTAGCACCAGTGCCCAGACATGCCATGGTATTATCTCTACTTGCTGTCCCCTACACACTGTTTCCAGTTTCTCTATGTATTTTGTGAAAGGAAAGCAAGCATAGAAACCCTTTCTGGTTCATAGTGTCCATATTGCAGTGCCTCCAGCTAAGTTTTGCCATGTAGCCAGTGTTAAATAAACTGAGCAGCTCCCCAGACAAATCTCACTTGACTCAATTCTTCTGCTTGGAAAGTGGAGAAGGCAGAATTACAGCACTCACTTATTTTCCTATGTGCAGAGACAGGCTGTAGGCTTGGAGGAGGTACAGAGTCGAAGGAAGGAGCTCTCATTCCTTTTTATTCTTCCATGAAGGTGACTAGAGCAAACAACAGTTGAGCTTTCTAGTACTGCAGGTCTATGGAAAGAGCAAATGAGGTTTGCTGTAACAGTCCTAAATTGGTGATGGAAAAACTGGCTAGCACATCCGTGGATGAATTCAGTTATTTTGTTTAATGTAACATATTATATTCCAATTGTATGTAGTCTATATTTTTGGTCTTTACATCAAGAATAATCTGTGGCTTTTAATATTTCGGTTTATCCTTAAAAACTATTAATGGCTGCCCACAGCAGACACAGTTTTATCAGAGGGTAGAACACTGAAAATTTGAGGAAGAACATCTCCATGTAACTGCTTACCTGTAACTGAGAAATTAACGTTCTTCCCAAGGGAAAAGAAGGTTGAGGTTAATTAGGTGATTGATGAACAATGCACGCAAATTTCTATTGTGAAATATTATTTTATAGAGAAATATGTGTACCTCTCCACCTTGCCAGAATCTGATAAAAGATGAAGGAGAGTAGGGTACATACCATCAAATGAATGACAACTTCATATAACTTCTTCTGAAAGAAAGCAGCCTGTTGTTTACTGCATTTATCGACAATCTGTGAAAGTAGACCAGAAATCAGTCTAATTACCAGAGTGCCAGTTGTGCTTGTTAACACCAGCTTTGTGACCAAATGTTATTCCACAGTTGTCACATCACAAGAAGGTTTCATTACTAACATAATAGTGAACAAGATCACATGCCTGGCTATTGATTGATCTGCCACACAAAGGAAGGACATTTGTTGTCTCTATTATAACCAGTTACATCTTTGTCTGCCTGTATAATATGCACAGGAATGTATCATGAGCAGTTGCTGCAATGTTTCTTAATTTCATCCTGTTAGCCCATTAACAGCCCACTAGGATTTACAGACTTTACTAACAGACAAGAAGCGACTTTGCCATAATTCCGTCTTGTACAATCTTCAAAAAATTGCTTTCATCAGTCTTCCTGCAATGGATAGTGCAATGGATCCTACAAAGATCGAGACTTTCTCAACAGTTGCATTATAAATACATCATTTCTACCAAACCAAAATATATTTTAATTCTTTCCAGACACAATTGGGTAACACAGCAAGAAGAGTAGAAATATTCATTATTACAGCACTTGAATGGCCCTGAAAGAACGATATCTTGGACCACAGATAAGCTCTGCTAACAAGAACCTTGGACAAAATGAACTAAGACTGATCCTCAGAGCATCAAGATATTGCTTGACTGACCAGTCATAAATGCAAACAGTAGCTTTCAGGCCTGTTGTTCATATGAAAAGTGAACAGTCTTGTTTATTTTTCTATGAACTCAATAAATATTACAATATAAAAGTGGATTTGTTTATCATTGTGAGCCTACAGAAAAACAAGCATGCCTCATCATCTTATCTGATGATGAATGATTTATCAGGCAGAACGTGAATCTGCTTCTAACTGAGTCTATTTTCCTGTTTATGCTTGTTGAACAGATACAGTTTACTGAAGAATATAAAGTACGTAAAAATTTGCCTACCATTAATAGTTTAATTAAACTGACATGTACTTCAAAAACAGAGAGACAGAAAACATTAATTTTGGTTATAAAGGGCATGGCATTATTAAAGTGCAATTAAAAGCAACATTCACTTACAATTAATAGCTAAAACAATTTAATTATTTAACATCTAATTGTCAGTTCTGGCTAACTTAGCGACCCCAAGGTATGTATGTTCTTTGGTGCTCTTGTGAAGTATATTACCTGGCTGCCCTCACACTGCAGAGACTCAAGCACAAGCTAACAAGCTTCTCCTGAGCAATATCTTGCTGCAGATCCCCTGAAAAACACCTCACTGTGTCATTGTCTCCTGGGGCCTCCCATGTCCTTGAGGTGCCAGTTCCCAAAGAATCCCTCATGAACCTCTTCCCTGGGGCAGGTAACAGCCTCTGCTGAGGCTGATGTAAAATCTAGGAGATGACTGGTGAGCTGGCCCAGCTTTCACTGCTCCCTGGTAAAAGCACTAATCTGGGAGTTCTGGACACACTGAAGTACCTGTTTTCTTCCTAACTTCATGTCTCACAGCCCTCTCCTGTCACCTTTGATTGAAATTGATCAACTGGCTCAGCAATTATTTGAGGGAAGGCACTGAAAAGGAGGAGCAAAGTAAAGCAGCTCAGCCATGCACATCTTGTTTTGCTTGGAAATGGGAGAAAGAAAACTCATCTGCCAATTTCAAAGTTAAAACCCAAAGATTCAAAGTGAGAGTCTGCCAAAGATCTGTTGTGAGAGGACTCCTCAGAAATAGAAATCCTTGAATGAAGCAGCAATGGCAATGTCCCTGAAATTCAGCATACATTTTTAAAAGAATATAGCAGCAAACAAGTTTAGAAATTTCATCTGAATTTCAGCTCCAGAAGAAAATCTAGACATAAAACACAGGACTAGTAAAAACAAACAAACAAACACAAACCCCAAAACAAACAAAAACAAACAAAACCCCAAAACAAACAAACAAAAACAAACAAAACCCAAATCAAACAAACAGGAATATCATTCAGCAAGAAATTTCAGTACTTTTAGAGATTTATTGAGACATCAGCTTTGTGAAGCTTGACATCAGATTTGAGACAGACCTGTCCCTCATAGCCAGGATCCTGACTGCAGAGACATTCATCTGGGAGTGAAGTGACTATGTCTGGGTTACACAGTTAGCTAATACACAGGCCACCAGGCAGCTGGTACTTCTGCGATAGGTTTGAGAGAAAGGCTGGCTTCAATAATTTATTTTTTTTAAGTACTACCTCATTGAACAATTCTCAAGGAACACTGTTCTAATCCCAGATAAAGAAAATCAGCTGGTAGTTTTCTCCATGTGGGCAGAGCAACATGGAAAGTTCTAGGGCTGTTAGAAGAACTTCATAGATCTCAGTTCACTTCTACAAGGAATGGCTAGATTAATACCCTACTAAGTACACCTATTCTCGAACACAGCCTGAAGCAGATGTAATTTCAGGACAACTTAACTAATTCCTCTAACTTTGGTTTACTCATTTTCTTAAATAGTGTGTGTGTGTATATATATATATAGGTATATACATAGGTATATACCTACCCATCCTTATAGGTATGAGAAGTGGCTGCAACTGCTCCCATAAACCCAAAAGAAGACATAGTCCTCTATCACCTTCTCAGGAGAAAAGGAGGGGAAAACTCAATAACAGTTAAAATGTTCACAAAAGCTTTTCTTTGTACCTTATTACCAATCCAGAGAGTGCCATTGCCCTTGTCATACCACTGGACAGTTGCTGTCTGTGTTCTGGAGCCAAGGAAAAGGAGAAGTCCTTCTGCCTACACTGCAGGTGGCTGAGCCAAGACAGAGCCTCTGGGATTAGAAAGAGACAAGCACTGAGCCTGGGTCTGCTTTTCAGGGACAGCTTCCAAATCTAGGACTTACACCAAGGCTCCAAAACTTTTACCTCCTGCTGCAAGGATGGCACCTGGGCTTACCCGAGTAGATGAGTCTTCCTAAAAGCCAACTGGGGAAAATATGATTTCATAGAGAGCATTCTACTGAGAAAATACTTTTTTCACTTCACCTGTAAGCAAAATATAAAAAACTGAGCAAATCTCAGTGTTTTCAGTAGGATTCATTAAAAAATAAAACAAACAGAGTCTGTCTTTACCTTCTTTCCTCTAAACAATATCATGGTAATGTATGTTCAATTCACTCATTATGCCAGTCACCTTCATGTAAAAACACCTGCACTGACACATCTTACGTTTTGAATTCAGATAAGTTATTCCCAAAAGTGTAAATAGAGTCATAAATGGTCAGAGCTAAGGCATTTTGGCTAAGGCGTTTCGGCCAAGCAGAAGAAATTATAATGAGAATAGGTGTTCATTTGAACGTCTTGTGAGGAATTCAGCAACTGAAGCACTGAGGAATATTTGGGAGGGAGGTACAAGATACTCTCACTGCAGTCATGAGCTGATTTTTCATGGAGAAAGACAGAGAATTATGAATTCTAAGGGTATTGAGGCCTTGTGGCTCTGTAATCTCTAACCACATTGAAACCTTGTTCACACTCCTTTCAAGATCTGTAACAAAGATGTAATTGCAAGTCTAATATAGACCACCAGAATAGGTAGAATAGAGGGTAAGTCTGGAAACACATTTGAAAGTAAGGCAAGAGATATGGACGGCCTATGCTTCATTGGATATAAGCTAGAAGCAAAATCCTTTGTGCCTGAACCAAACTTCTTTGCTTGCATGAGGATTTGTATCAGATTGTTTGCCACACCACAGTAATCAAATGTGTGTGTACCTAGAACAAAACACCAGGCAATTGCTGAGCTGCATTTTTTTCATGGTTTATTCACTGTTATGTAACTTAGGCAGCCTGGAAAGACAAAGGTCTTATGAAATTATATATATATATATATATAT
>VXAU01001554.1:132966-250845 GCA_013399695.1 Formicarius rufipectus | reverse complement strand
TGATAAACTGGGGGGGGGGGGGGGGGGAAAGCAAAGGGGAGTAACAGACAAGCACAAAGGGGAACTGAAGAAATAGCATTGAAAGAGGCAGAGGAAGGACAAATGGCAGAGAGACAACAGACAGCAGCATGAAAAATAAAAGGTACCAAGGCAGAGAGTTGGTGAGGAAGGTAAATTCGAAACAGACATCCAAAAAGAAGGCAAAACTTTACAGAGCGAAAGCTCAACTCACAAGCTTCACCAAGTTTGCAGGAAATTAGTTTTGGGGAAAGTCAAGGTTAACAGAGCCTCTGTTCATAGCAACCCACAAAAATAAACACCCAGCCTATAGGAACAGGTAAGGGAGACATGGTGTATCTACCGCCTTCTCTCTGTGAGCAATGCAATCTCCTTTCATGCCCTGCCTTTCAGAACAGGAGGAACAAACAGGCAAAACATAATTTACAGTCTTGGTTTATCTGTATCCACAGCCCATCTGCTGACTAGAACCACAGCAGAATGTGTATGTGTGCATTCAGAGAGATGGCTGTCATTAGACCAATTAAGTCAACCAATGTATAAAAGCCAGGATCAGATCAGTAATAAAGTTTACACTTCACTGTGGATGTCAAAATCCTTGCTGACTTTTTTTTCCATGAGTGTCTGGCTTACTGAATTCCACAAGCAAAGCCATCTCTAGTGTGCATTCAGGAACTGGTTCCTTGAAAGATGAAGCATTCAGGATTGAAATATAAAAATAGATATTTCCTTAATAAATTTACAGAATTAGAAAAAGTGGACATATTAATATACATTTCTGTATTCATGGCTGTAAAATGATTGGATTCTTGTCTCATCAGATTTACATTGTAGAATCAGAATATAGTATGATTAGGCATTATTTTAACAACTACATTACAATACAATTTAAAATAAAATGGCCCTTTATATTGCACTAATATCAGTGTTTTAAATAACAAAAGGGACTTTTTTTTTTTTTAAATAAAGGAAAGAATTAGCATTTAGTTTCAATCAGTATAAGCAATGCTGTACCAGTTGGTGTCTCAAAGATTCAGGATTTTATTAATATTCCAGAGATGCATTTGTGTTGCCTCTGGGTACACTGAAAAGCCACTTAAACTGCACTTAAAGCAGCACTACAGGATCAAATTGATGTGCATCAACCATTTACAATAAAACTTGATTATTATAAAGGCATACATATTTGCATAATTACATGTTTGATTTTTTGATAATGCAGCATACACTACAAAATGTTGCTTCATGTAGAAAGGCATCATCAAAAAGCACCATCTGCTGTAGTGTTTAATGCACTGCAATGTTTGAAAAATTCTGAAGGTAGATTTGTGCAAATCAAAAGGAGTTTTGCTAGAACAAGGGGCTCAGATCTGGAGGAGGGGACACAGTAGAGTGTGAACCTTTTGTTAGGCTGTCGTCTGTTTTTCTCTGGCTATTTTTAAATAAAATTGTCAGGGGGAGTAAAGTAAAAGACAACAGAGCAGTACATCCTACAGTTCACAGAACATAGGATTCAGAACTTGAGAGCATTTAGCATAAACACATTTTTGATGGTTTAACTAAAAAAAAAATCAGTATCTAATATATGCAATCAAGGAATCATAATGGAAAAGAAAGCAAACTTCAACAAGAATCTTTCTAAAGGAATGTTTATTAAGCATCACAATAGCTTAAAAGACACGAACTTGAAAGTAAGAATATCTCCATATTTGCTCGATTCAAAAGGAGAAGACAGCTGTTCTTCAGTAATAGCTGACCATAAACCCCAATGGGAGCCCCAAGGGGTTCAGGAAGTCTGATGCCAAGACTGCAGGAGAAAAAAATGTATCTTTGACTAAGAGAAAAAGTAAGCACTTCTAGACTCAGCACTGTTAGCCCAGAGTTCTTATATCCTAAAAATATGCATTGTTTTGATTAGCACTACATGTCTATCATTTTAGTACCTGAGGCTGTTTTTCAAAGTGGATTTTGAGAAAGACATTAATCAAATGTAGTTGTAGCTGTTTGTAATATTCTGCCATCCCGAGGAGTTTGTATGCATGCATCTAGAACATACACAGAGAAAAGGGTCATCTGTGGCTTTTTCCAAGTCTGTTGCTACCCTGGAGCTATGTTGTGAACATTTTTTGGACCTTGTGCTGAGTAGTAAAGCACAGCAGAGAGCCAAGACTGGGAATATCTGGCAGGGAAGTCAATAGGCATGTACTAGCCTGTTGCTTCCCTGTAGGGGCTCGTTCTTTCACAAATTGGCCTTTGGTAAGCAGTATGATTCATTGCTCAGGGATGGGATTACAAGCTGGAAACCAGCTGACAGAACTTAGGCAACTCATTTCACTTCCCCGTGCTTTCCATTTTCCTTCTTCCTGTTTTTCACATCATGTTAGTTGAAAATTATAAAACTCTTCAGGGCAAGGACTTTTTCATAATACAAATTTCCAGTATGTTGGGTATTAAACAAGCTTTTATCTCCATGGGCACCTCAAGGTATACCAGGATATAAACAACAGTTGGATTATATGCTGTATGTGGGATAAATACCAAGTCAATTAAAAAGAATCTTTAACAACACAATCTGACTATAAAGTTCAGCATTCAAGAACAGCATCTGGCTCCAAGACATATTCTACAGTCCAGTGACGTAAAAGAGCTTCTGAAAAAGATGAAATTTTGCCCAGACACCTGAAGGAAGAATGTGGGGGGTATTTGTGTGAGTGCAAATAACCTCAAATTTTCTATGCCCAAATCGCAACAGCTTGCATATACATTCATTGAAAGCAAGGGGATGGGCATAGACCTTCAAGACCTAAAGCTGTATTGCTAGCCTTCTAGGTTATGCTACATCTGGACTATAATAAATTTACATTCCCATCAAGAAAATAACCACTGTTGTATAGTTATGAGGCAGATTTTGTTTCACATTATGAGGCAGAATGTGCTTGAGTCCTCTATTATGCATAAAATTATTAAACATCCATGTTCCTTACCTTGACTTATCAGTTACAATTATAGCTTGGCATCAGAGCTGCTGTACACCCACACTGTCATTGACTTAGATCAGCACTGTGAAATCTAGTGCTTCTGAAAAATAAAATCTTTTGTGTCATGAAGAAAAGTATGAAATAATTTTTAAAAAAACCAACATATTGCTATGTGTACACAGTTAACAAAAACTCAGAAATATTTATCTGTTGATATTTTCCCCTATACCCATCATTTACTGAGTAGAACTGGACTGCAATATGATGCAGTGTCATTCCCTCTGCCTGCACTTGAAGCAGAAGCTGTATGGTTTCTTGCTCATCAGGTGCCGGTACTGAAAAGATAATGTATTTATAGCATAATATTGAAAATAGCCCCAAACTATAACAAAGCCTCAAAGACAGCTGCATTTCTTTCCCACTAAAGTCTCTAAGTGCACTTGGTCATAGTGCTCAAAAAGAAAACAAAACCAGCCAGGCAGGCACAAATCATGAGAAACAATGAGTTTCCCTTTCGTGCCTTAATATTCTGCTCTTGGTGAGCTTCTCTAACAAAGTCTGCACTAATCGTTGCTGGAATCAGCACAGCAGCGACTGCTAAGCAAACTCTTTTTCTCCACCCTCTCTGCACTAGGCAGACAGGTTTTTTCATTACATATATCATTTTCAACTTGCTGCAGTGATTCCACAAAGACAGGAGGATTTAGAAAGCTAATGAATGGGGGTGGGGAGCAGGCTAGAGTTGGAGCTACAGTGCTAATGTTTAAGGCTAGATACTATGAGTGGCTTCACACATGAGGACTGCCACCGATTTTATTTTCATTGCATGGCACTGAGAGACTTTGACAGGAAAATCATTCATCGCAAAATAATAAATCAAAATAAGGAGTGGGGGTGGGGGGATTTTTTTGTTTGAACATTTATTGTTACAGGATTTAGGGCAAGGCTCACTGGTCATTGCCTTGCCCTGCTTGCTATTGTGCTGCAATGACAGCAAAATTATTTATCTTTTAGTTGCTAATTAAGAACAGAAGTGAAGAAGAATAGGTCCGGTCTGAATATACTGTAGTATCTAGGGACCATTTCCTACATCATAATGACATGTCATAGATGCTATAACTCAGTCTATCTACAAGTCCCTTGCTGCTCTATTATTAGGAAAAAAATTCATCTTGCAAGTTAACTGACATAAAGTTAACAGTTTATAAATAAGATTAACCTGAAGGAGAAAACCAACATTTTCCTCCCTCTCCCCAGGCGAAAAGATCACATCCCTGTCCAAGCTCCATTCTAGTACAGAACTCTCCATTTCACCGACATCAGTACCCTTGCTACCGTTCAGTGGTTTGGTCTGTCTAACCCACCTTTTGCAGACATGTCATCAATATTGCCTGCCACTTGGGAGAACAGGTTATACTGATTACAAAATAGTGGTTCTATAAATCTGATAATTTTAATGATAAACCAGGATATTTTGGGCTTTCTTGTCCCTGAAGAAACAAGAGCAATTGCAGATTGATTGTAAACCAATAAGGGACCTTAGAGTTATAAATTGTGACTATAATTTCTTTCTCCTAGGGAAGAAAACAAAGCAAGCAAACAAAACAAAACAAAAATTCTGGTTCTTACCCTTCTACATAAAAACTTCAGATGTGGGTGAAGCTGTTAATTCAGATCTGAGTGAAGAATTATGACTTCAACTTTCTCAAATCAGTTATCACCAGATCCTGCTCAGCTGCCTTTTTCAATGACCCATGTTCATCAGCATGTCAGACAGAGGGGGAAGAAAGTGGTGAACATCAGAGAAAACAGGCATATGGCAAATAACAAGCATCTTTGATCCTTGATGGATGCTCTCTGCACTACTCATAGAAGTTAATAAACACTAGTTGCAGTCAGTGGTCCCACTTCAGCACCAGTTTCCTCCCTAAATGCAAAATTTTGGGTAGTTGAGAAGCTTCAAGGTATGGTACAAACTTTGAGAAGGTGTTCTCTGGACTGACCACAGTAATCTACAGCCACTGTGGCAGGTGGACACTGTCCTAAGAGCTGAATGGAAACGCCATGGATTAGTTAATGCCTTTTACTTTACATTTATGGACAGGCTATTCCCTGCAACTATATCCTTCTGCCAGTAATCAGTTAATAGGCTTCCGCAGTGAATAACATCATGTGCTCTGTCAATTATTAATAATGAGACAAGTATTTTCACATCAGAATGCCGCCTTGTAATGTGATGAGTCTGTGTTGTATGAGTGTATCAAAGCTCAGTCTCATAACATTACTAGTTTACTAAGCAAACTTTGAGTAGATTTATTCTCCAGTTTGCTGAGTCCTAATTTTAATTAATTTTGCAAACAGAAAACATCTCTTTATTGGCCAGATTTTTAGAATATGGTTTGTATTTTAAGTGCTTGATTTACTGGTACATTGCATTTATTCTAACACATCACTGATCTCCTGTCTCATACATCAGATTTAGTTACTTTTTTATTGTATAATTTCTAGGTGACAGTGGGTACCCAGGACAGAAACAGCTGATGGATCTAATTTGATTTTGCTCTTATACCAGCAGAAGTTCACTTACTAGTTCACTTACTCAGAATTCATTGATCACTCAAAGGTCTTCTGGGATTGTGAAATCTCATTCTCAGTGTCTTTTCCAATTGTCAAAGCACAGACTCAATACTACATCTGACATCCTTGCAGCCTGCCTAGTTCTGCATAACACAGCAGTCAACCATGGGGTTATAGTCAATGATGGGACTCTCATAAAGGATGACAAGGCTAAATCTTACTGACTTCAGACATGGCAAGGAGGTAGATCCTTCTGAAAGGTGGGTTTGTTGATGATAGGCAAGGGTCAGCTCAGTGACAGCTGTATCTTTAACAAGGAAAAGAAAGAACTGGAAAAGGATGATTAGAAACAAAACAAAACAAAAAAAAAAAAAAAAAAAAAAGAGGATAGTAAAAGAAGAAGGAATTGAAGAAGGCATTTTACAGAAAGATCCATAGGTCTAAAATCAAAGAAATCAATACACTTAGCATAGCAAGATGGTTGAATTCCATTATCTGTGGCTTACTGTTCCCAGCTAAAACAGAAGATAGCGTCCTGCACAGCCTATTCAGTTCAATGGCAAGACAGCAAGCCTCGTGGAGTGCACTGTCAGAACACTAATCACTTTTAAAGTGGTTTTAAAGATCTTCTAGTCACAAAGTGCACATGAAGAGGCAAGAGAATGTTAACGAAACTTCAAGAAGTGTTTATGTTCAGTAAGGTTACTTCGTCTTGAGTTTTTGAGAGCAGATAAGGTGGAAAAGAAAGATATCAGGAAAATGGATGACATTTAAAAGAAACAGTATTAAAGTCCTCCATTACGAGAATAAAGACAACTGTTTTATGAACAGAAAACACATTTATCTTTATCTGGGAGAAACAACTGATAGTTCACATTACCCAAGGGAATTCTAAAAAATGAGTTAATCTGTACACCTACTGCAGAGTTTTGCAAACTTGCATCAATATTTAGGCTACCAGTTTTGGAATAAATACATTATGAAACATGAGTTTCTTTCACAGGAAGAAACATTAGAATCAGAATAGACACACTTTAATCACAAATTATTTTCTAAGCACATTTGCCAGTCTCATTTCAAACTGTTTTAGCACCTGAGCTTCCATCTCCCCTCTCTGGAAAGTAGTCACCACTCTAAACGCAGCCAGCTATGCTGGCTAACTGCTCTGAGAGGCATTGTTAATTTTGTCCTTTTTTGCTCATCCTTTGGAGAACGTGAAAATATTTTTCTCTCTATGTGCTTGAAACCCAACCACAATCATCAGCTCCTACATCTTCTTTTCATTATCTTGTTTATATTCAAACAGGTGCTAATGTTGCTGTGCTCCATCAAGAGACTTGGTCAGTAGTTTCAAAAAAGCAAAAGTAAGAGGGGAAAATGTTGATTAATTACATTCCTGGTTGTTGTTGTTGGCTAGACTTCGTGAAGGAAGATCTTGGGATAAGCCTGCGCAATGGATTTTTTAGGTGAGGCACAGTGTGCGCGGAACTGGCCCCACTCCCTTTACTCCTGAGGCTCATCTTGCCACAGCCGAGCACGCTCAGACGGTGACAGCGAGTTCCTCCAGGATTCGAACCGGCGTCCTCAGAGGAGGAGCCGGCTCCACAGGCGGGGGCCTACGCCCACTGCTTCTCAAGTGTAACATTTCAGATTAACATGCAAACAGAAAAGCAGAAAAGCAATAATGTCAGGTTGTTGACCAATCCTGGGAGCCCACGTGGGTCAGAGCACCAGGGGAAGACCTCGCCTTATCCTCTCTGCCACCGAATGACACAAACGTGGCACTGCAGCCACGCCTGCAACACAAACTGAGGCGGGTGGCACATTCCTGATAATATGGTATTTAAAATCCCTTAGTCGTGTTGCAGTCTATGATACTTGCATTTGGAACTGCTGGTTTACTTCAAATGGAATTTGATTTAAACAAAACAAGAGTATAGCTTCTGAGGCAAGAATGGAAGCCATAGAACAGAGGCGGAGTGCTCCTGTATTTAACATCACCACTCAAAGCTGTGATCTCTCACCATTTTGCTACAAACATCCTGTGCAGCCTTAGTCAAGTTGCTTAGGGGTTTTTTTGTGGCTTAATCCCCAGTCTTTGAGACAACGATGACTTAGACTCTCTATCTCACAGGCATACAGTGAGGATAAATGCATTGAAGAAGAATTAATATATCACAATATAGTGATAGGAGTTCAATACCCTACATACGGAGTAATTTATCTTTTTGTCTCCTGGATCAAGTATAGCTTCTAGATGTGTGCAACAGCAAAAGCATAATCTATTAATATATGAAGAAACCAAACAAACTCCAGCCCTACATTCCTGTATATGAAACCATGAACAGAAACATAAACTTACAGTTGTAGAGTGGAAATCCTAAAGCAGAAAAGAATGGAATTTTTTGCTTAATTACAATGGGCTTAAGACAAGGATAGGAACCACAAGTTAGACATATATAAAGAAATCTGTTAGTTTCAACAGAATAAACCACAAAACACAACAAAATCAAACCACAGTACAAAAAAAAAATTCATATTTAAACTAGAAATAAAAGTATTTAGACACATTTTTAAAAAGAAATGCCTTAATGTTATCTTGTGTAAGGAATACAGTATAATTTATTAGTACATGAATTATACACTGTTCCCAGGATGAATCCTCCATATTTCTTGCTTCGGACTACTCTCCCTATAAAATAGTTTTATTGGAGTTTAGCAGTATTAGGAAGAAATGAAGGTAATGTCTATAGATCCCATTAAAATCCAGATCATACATTTTAGTGATTATAGAATAATATACTATAAAATGATATTTCACCAAATAGTCAAAATTATAGATTTATTCAAACTCCCAGAGAAAAATCAAACTTGTAAATTGTGCAGATTATATATCCAATAAAATATTTATTGTTGCACAATGTATATTGTTAACTGTGTTGACTACTTTTCACCAAGGTGCCAGAGAAATGAAAAATTAACCAGTGTAGAATACAAAATAGTTTTTTTCAAGTCCTAGAGCTACTTCACGAGCATACAAAACAGACTGTATTCAGAGCTGTATTATAGAAATTCTTCAGTGAAGAAGACACTAGAGCTGAATACCTGACAGCAGAACAAAACAGAGAACAGCATTAAAGCCTTGTAGTTGAGGTGCTGCATGCAAATGCAGGAAGACCTGAATAAGTAATGTTGAAGGTCTAGCTAACGTAGACAGTGGCTGTGTCAATGAATGTTTTAATGACATCCTACTAGTTTAGGGACTAACAAGGGCATAGATGCAGCCTGATGGAATTCTGGAAGTTCAGTGAATATGTGGTCTAAAATCTCTTTGGGTTTAGAAAAACAAGTAAATATTTGAATATCCTCCTTCTCTGCAACTTCATAAACTGTCTTATGGAAATGACACATGTTGTTTGAGGTGCATGTTCTTGTTTTCAGCATTAATCATAATCACTACCAACCAACCTCCCATTGTCTGCCATTTATTATTTTTCAGAACTTACATGAATATTCACTGAAACTTCATCTACAGGGCACCAAATGGTGGTCATGCTATGAAAGAGAAAATTTTTTTAAAAATAAAAATATATAAAATCCTCTAGTTATTTTGCATCTTAATGCTGTAACTTCAAATGTACCTTTTTTTTGTCCCCTTTATTTCAAGATGACCTATATAACTTCCTAGTGAAGGACAAGGATAAGAGGTAGGCTAGCAGCACCAGAGTTGGGCTAAGGCTGCTGCTCTGACCTGACCTGGCCATACAATGGGTAAAAAAAAAAAATAAATACACCAACACTCAAGTGAGGATTTTCATCCTTGCCCTCAGTCTCTCTATTTCAGTTTCTCCTCTTCCAGCCTTTAGCACAAACCACACCAGGCTTAGAAGTGCAAATGCACACTCAGAGTGAGCATGTGCCAGCCTGACAAAATGGTGAAAAAACATGTGAGCTCAACTCTATTCTATATCTATGGCCCTGCTCAACTCACACTCCTGGGGGCAGGAATGCTCCAGGCCAGACACAATATGTTCTGTCTCATTCTCCATAGCCCTCCTCCTCCTCGAAGCACTGGAGGAGGATGTTATGAAAATTACTTCATTAAACCCTTGGAGACATGTGCTGGTTTTCTTAGTCCAGCCAAACAGCAGACACAGGTCTTGCTTGTTGAAGGGGAGGACAAAACAGGTGAAATTAATTGAAAAAGTCAAGTTATCTGTTCTCTTAGGAACAGAGTCCCTGTGTTTTTAAACGCTTTTTCTGTCAGCACTAGACACCTGCACATTTTCAAAATCTTCTTCGATTTACACTGAAGCAGATGGATTATGTGATCAGATAGCATGAACTCAGTGCAAAACACTGTCATCGTCTGCAGTTTCCTGGTGTGCAAGACTGGAGAGGGAAGCACACATACATTTGGATGAGATGAACCCTATTGCAATATCTTTCTGCTTAAAGAGACTGTAGGTTAGAGTACCACCATTTACCTGGAGGACACAGGGCCAGCTCCTAAACTTGGATGTCTAAAACTTCCTGAATCAATTGAGATGCCTAGAAAAACAACCTGTTGTGAAATTTAGACTGTGAGGAAGCTTTTTTGAGACCAGTCAAAGCTTCAGTGCACTGCCTAACTCCAGGTTCCCATTTTAAGAAATCCTGGATTAGAACTAAACCCACCTTGATATTTAGATGCACTATGGAGCTGAAAAAGGTGAACAGGTCTGGATGTCTGCACAAATGGACAGGAGCTGCCATTCCACCCCACTGATTTACTGCTGCAGAAGGAACCTCACTGCTGAGGATAAAGATGGGAAAGCACAGGAAATTTGCGACTTTTTATACACACCAAGCAAAAGGATTAAAAACACCATATAGAACCAAGATTTCCAATGGATCAGCCACACATCTCTGTGGAAGCAACAAAGGTTTTACAAAAGAATCAATGAAAAAAATTATATATTTCCTGAGACTACAAGCAGCCCTAGAGACTTCTAAGTATTAGTCAAACCAAAGACTGCCAGATGCTTCCAGAGCCTTGGCAGCTCACTGGGGAGCTCAGGCCTTTCCAGCAGGGCAAGGTAGGTCTGCTGGAGACTAAAGGGTACAGAGCTCCCCAGAGAAAGACTTTTTTGTTGTCTTTGGTTTTAAGCATGTTTCCTTCATATGACATGGTCTGAGGCTCCATTATGTTTTCTACTTAGAGATTTTATTACAGGGAAATTCTTTTTTTTTTTTTTTTTTTTTTTTTTTACTCTTTAACAAACTGACTCAGGGCATCAACCAGAAGAGCCTTCAATCCCATCTTCCATGAATTTTTTTCACATTCCTCAGACAAAGTAAGGGAAACCAACAGCTGAATTAGTCAATTTTTCACCTTTCTCTTCTAAATTCTTTATAGTTTAGATTTTAGAATCTGAAGATTGAAGCTTACTCCCCATTTCCATACAAAAGTAGATATGCAGTGGAGCTTTTGTACAATTGGTATCTGTTGACAAGAAAGAACTTACAATAAATAAATGCCTTTATTATGCTTTTCTCAACTTAGCAGAGTCTTTTTGCAGCCCCAAGAAGTTCTAAGCATGCATCACATGCCCATCCCATTATATTATTGCAGCCATGTGAGCTGTCTCAGTAAAAAGTGCTTTAGGCACACTATATGATTTTATTTTTCTATGTTTTTCAGTCTCTCATTATGTGATAACAGACAAAAGCTCCCCAAATTAAAAATAACCAAAAGAACATTTGAAGTCAAATTCTCATACTTACTTTGGTCTGCTTGTTTGAAGCAACAGAAATGGTTGCATGGGCATTGCATGGACTCAAGAGTCAGATATGATATGCAATCAGAAACACAGTTCACTTTTGTGACCATCTATTATCCAGGCAGCACTAGCAGGGGATGACAGAGGTCTGTAGAAAAAAGAAGTTCATTATTTTAAAACATAAGAAAAAAACTCACACAGTAACATTAAAGGAAATGCAAAGCCAGAAGGTAGGGCTGCCTTACGTTAGGAAAAGACACAACCCACCACTGCAAAAAGACCTCATATTTTCATGTGACTGGAGCCATGAAACTTTCCTATGACTCCCACTGAAGTTCAGAGCTCTGTTGGAGGCAGCACTACTGGAATCAACAGTTTATCCCCTATGATTTATTCAATTCAGCAAAAATGTATTCCTTTCTTCATTGCTCCATTTGTTCTTTAAAGTGATATAAAGCTTCACATATCAGTGAGAAATTTAGTTTAGATGCTATATAAAGTGCTTATCTTTGGAAAAGCAAGAATCTGGCCTCACGGCATACTTGAGTGAGAATGAAAAGACACGCCTATCAGATTTGCACACAACTTTATTTAAAGATCTGTCTAAATAACGATAACAATCTATGATCCATATAGGTCCCTTCCAACTCAGAATATTCTGTGATGCTATCAAATATGTCAGAATTGCATGTATTCTAAAATTACTTTTACTTTTATGCAAAAGTAACAGTATAATAACCTGAGCAATTCTTACCCTAAGTTTATCTGATGAGATGATGATATTTAATATACTGTTAAGAACATAAACTGTTGGCTTTACAATCTTTGTTTTTTCAGTTAATCCCAGGATCTCTGTTCAGGATTCCAGTCTTCATTCATTTTCTTTAATTTCATTTCATATGAAGACAACATAACCCTTAGGACAGATTTTTCATGGTGAATTGCAACATGCTTGCTGTATTTAAGAGCTTATTGAGACAGGGGAGCTTTTCATAGTGTCATGTGTTAACATACATATTTCACTCATTTTTCTAGAAAAGGATGGTGATACACATACACTCATAAAGTAATTTACACATTTATATAGTTCTATATTTAAAAAAAATTGGTAAAGAGAAGAACTCCATTAAGTACAATGATTCAGTTACATCTCAAGAGTGTAACAAACATCCCACTACAACTCAGGACAGAGCATAGAATAAAAAGAAGGGGTGAACAATTTACCAGAACTGAAGAATGCCTTAATGAGAGGTAAATGATTTTCACTTTTTTTTTTTTTAAAGATATCTTGCTTTTCTTTTCATATCATTAGTTCAGAAGAGGTGACTTTTGGAATCTGGTTAGAACAGAAGAGAAAAAAAGTTGCATGTTGTTGTCAGATGCAGCTAAGGTTTAGATACAAAACACTGAATATGATACAAGCTGATGATGATACCCTTAACAGGGTAAATTATGACAAGGAGTTATTTCCCTGTAGTTTAAGGAAGCTCTGTTGCTTCTTGCTAAATTTTCCATGAAATAGACAGGCACATATATATGAATGTATATGAATGCATATTTCAACAGTGTCTGAAGTGAGCTGTTCCAGACCTTTTCCCTATGGCCTTCTGCATACCAGCTGACACGAGTATCCTCTGATACAATATATCCTCATGCCATCCCTTCTCCTGAGGGCATTTGTCACTTCCCAGCCGTTATGAAGGCCGAGACTCAGTGTCTGGGTCCAAGGACAGCTTCATGATGTAGGGGCAGCCCAGTTTGAGATGGATGCTGCAGGCCACTCCAGGGTACCACACTACACCTTCCAGAGCCAGCAGCACTCATGCAGGTGCTTATATTTTCTGACACCCTACAGGAGCCTACAGCGAGTTTCAAACTGGATTAACCGATATTCACAGATGCTTGTTAATACTCAAATAATAATTTAGTGCATGTGAATAAATAAAACCATATGCTATCAGTCCTATGTGTAGATCCTGATCATACACATGCATGCTCTATGATACCAAGCAGAAAGGAACCAGGATTTAGCTCCTGTTCTAAGACCAAGTACTGACATTGCCTAGTACAGCCAAATGTAACTGCTCTGACACACAAGACAGATGGGATAGAGAGATGTGAAGTGCTACAAATAAAATCTAAAACTGAACTTTTAAATATTCATTCCAAACTATAAAGAGAGCTGTGGCTTTTGTGCGCTACAGATGGCTTGGAAATGCAGTGCAAACAAAGGACCAATTCTTGAATACTCATAGCAGCTCTACCATAATAGCTGGAGGCCCAAAACTCCAGGGGTTTGAGATGATTCAACTAGATCCTCTTACCTGCCAAATTTCATCAAAGCAACATTGCTTTTACCATCTTATAAGGGATGAAAGAAATATGAATAGTGTGGGGTTTTTTAATGAAATGTGGACTGTTTAAGCTTGAACAAAAAATTACAATATGAATGGAAAGTGCAAGGTAAAGGGAAAATGATCTTTTTATCATACATACTTAAAGCGTCATATAATGTGAAATCTGTACTTTTTATAGATTGAAAGATTAAACAGAAATATTTGGTAGATTTAGATAAATGAAGGAAATAAAACAAAAGGTAAGCATAATAAAAATCCCTGCCAGTCATAATCAATGAGAAACTGCTGACTGATTGCCAAGTATGGCCTTAGGTTTAAATCTAGGAGAGACATGTGTTTCTTTGTAAGGTAGTGGGGCACGACCTCATAAATCAGAGATCATTCTCTGCATAATAGTTTATGGAAAAAAATTACTAATGCCAACTCCTCATCTGCCTTCAAGACAGAGGTCAGCAGATACAAATACAGATGGAAAGGGACTGAACCCAAGTAATGCTGCTGCTAAGACCATACACTACTGCATTTACATAGTAAAATAGCATTTTCTGATGCTATTAGCTGCTAACATAGATTATAAAGTTTTTGGCTCTAGAGGGGGGATACTCTCTCACCTTCTGTATGTCTTTGAGCTTTTATAAGAGTGGAACTGGAAAATGAAATCCAGAAGAGAGGTGGAGTGTCTGTGGGGGAGCAAGAATCACCCAAGGGGGAGAGAGGATTCCTGAACTGCCAACAGTCCTCCAAACATATGAGCCACAGAGACAAACATGCAGTGCTGAATCACATCTAGAAGACAGTTTATGAGTAATTATGAGGTAGCACTGCCAGCTGAAGGGAGAGAGAGTGCAGTAATAGGAGGAGAAGGCATGAAGGGCTTGATAGAAAATGTAACAATCCTGTAATGACAGTGAGAGCCAAGGGACAGTACCAGATTGATACTAAGTGATGGATGATGGGTGCAAGACAAGAAGATTATGTTATCTGTAAAATCAAGGGAATTAGCAAGAAGAGGCAGCCTGGACAGCACAAGCTGTTGGGGAAGGGATGGTTGCCACAATGCTCTGGATGGATAGCAGGAACTAGAGCTGTGTTTGTCAAGGTTAGAGAAAAGGATTCTGTGAAAAATCAAAATGAGATGGTAGGAGTTGGGATAAGCATTTTAATTGTTTCCAGACAAGATGGGAAATATGGCAATTTACAGCAGGGAACAAGTCACCTGTTTCGGGGAATAGCCCAGGTAAGAGATGTGATCTGAAGAGCAAACCTGCAACCTAGCACTGCACTGCTGGCAGGAAGAGAGGAAGAAGGACTTGGAAAATCTTGAGAAAGCAGGCAAGAGGATCAGGACCTCCCTTGCAGACATGTTTGGCTAGTTCCAGAACTGAATCCATCAGAGGGCAAGCAGGGATTGCAGTCTGAGAGTATGGCTTGGCCTCTGTTCATAACTCAGGCAAAAGAATGGCAGATGAAAAGAGGAGAAAGGGCAGGGCCCTGTGGCAGAACACAGCTTTTCCAATGACTTCCTCGTCCTTATGAGAGTAACTTCTGTTCTTTCCAGGACACTGTGTTCCAACAGGATACTTAAGTTCCTCCAGCATAGTACAGTATTCAGAGATAAAACTGAACAACTTTCCATGAAATCTGCCACCAATAAAAACATCTTTATTGCCGAGAGCTAATGTGTAAATTAGGGAGAGATTATGGTTCAGCTTCTATAGCCATTTTATGCAATAGGAAAAAAAATCCATAGGGACCTCATCTATTAGTCCTCTAAAATATAAAATGAAGTTGTAAGCTATACTTCATAATGGTAATAGGCTATCAGATATTTTCCTAAACTCTCAGATTCACTGCTGTCATGCTAAGCAGAATCAGACGACCTGACTTAATCATATTCTTGTGACTTGCTGCACTATGCCTCTTCCTTTTGAATATATACAGATCCTGATTATTTTTTAATCCTTTACTAAAATATTGACAAAATGACTGCTACCCTTGCAGCATATAGATGTAGATGTTTATAGGCATGGTAGCTGCAATACCCTGGGGCCTCCTTCCCTGGGGACTTTGTGCCACTGACAGGGCTTGGCAGAGGGTACTGTTGCCTCTGCAGGAACAATCCTCTCCTAGCTTCTCCTGCTCCTCTTCTGGAGGCACAGCAAGAATTATAGAGAGGTTATATAAGGCTATAGTGACTGGTGTTAGAATAACATAAACCTAACCCTGAGATGACTTTGGTTGTCTAAAAATGTGTGCATTTGAATGCTTACCCAAGCTGCCAGCTCCCTTCCAGGATACGATTTCACTGGGGACACTTCGGTCTGCACTTGCCATCAAGTGCCTTCTGGGCTGTCTCTGCCCTACTCATCTGATGGAAATGGGGTTCCTCTCTGTCTCCCTTCCCTCCAGTGTACCACCACCTTCAACTTAAATGTGCATACCCAGGCTTGCCCATGCTGTGCAATTCTGAGAGAAAAGACCCCAAAATCAGAAGACTAGCTTTAAAATTATAAGCTGATTTCAGTGATCACAAATACAGTTCAGACTGTAGTTCTGGCTCTGATCACTTCTGCTGCAGAAAAGGGAAGCCTAGCTCTTCACAAAACACCAAGTGTTGAGTGAGAACTAGAGTGAAGGAAGAGTTATTTTTGTAGGTCTATTGCCTTCTCTGAAGCTTGTAACAATTCATTCATGCATATCACAAGAGATGGCAGGGTTGTCAGCACCAGTCTGCTGCCTAATTCCTCATGTTTGCAGTAGCAAAGACCCCCACCACTCCTGCAGAGATGCAGGTTGGGGCCAGGGATACCACAGGGACAGGTCCTGTCCCATGTCGCTGTATCTTCATCTGGAGGCAGGTGGAACATGCACCATGTGCTGCTCTGGCTTCAAAACCCTGCCTGTTCTCTGGTCTCTTTGCTTCTGCTGACAAACTGAGAATTGTCACACAATGCCACAAGAGAAGATACATATATGGAGGATGGATTCATACCACATCCACAGACCAACCTGTATTCCCAAAGGAAAGCATGGTCCAGTTCCTAGGGTTGTCCTAATGCAGGTGAGTGAGCAGGACCTGTGCTTATAAAGACCTTTTGGGTTCTTTCAAAGTCAAAACACGGTACGTGAAAGTTATTATTCTTTTACACTCCCATCCAGAAGCTGGGACTACCAGGATCTCACTTTTCCTTCTTTCCAGCTCTGTTCCATACGCAGTTTCCATTCCTGTCATGAAAAAAAAACAAACCGGAGGCAACTCATGCTGCTTGCTTTAATGTCCCAATTCCCTGGCCTGTGAAAGACTATCTACATTGCAGTATATTTCTGTCCAAGCCTTAACAGTTAACTCTCCCCCAGGAATCACTAGTTATTGAGGAAAGAAGCACTAGAAAATCAGGCCCCTTGCTGCAGTTGTTTATAGACTGGATCACCAACTCTGGGAGACCAATAGGATAAACATGGCCCAAAATATTTCTTGTATCATCATAGTAAACTTAAAAAGATGCTCTTATAAAATGTACTTAAATTGGAGGGGTTTACTTTCTAATTTGCAATTTTAAATGTGAGCATGTTATAACTTGTAGACGAACATTTCTATAAAGATAATTACATATGGCAAGACAGAAAAACTTTTTAAAACATTTTCTCTTGAATGTGTGCCTGAATTCATTTACAACTGTTGCTGCTTTAAACACTTCAGGCAGAATAAGTGGATGGCACTAAACAGCTTAGCTGCAATTATTATGGAATGTCTGAGGTATAATTTCCCCTGCGGTTTTGTTAGGCGTGCAAAATTCATAATTCTGATTTGTGGCAGGTACTTATTACCCATCGCAGGTGGAGATATGCAAATATTATTCTAGTAGGGGTGAACAGCCTTTATTTCAGTATTCAGCTATTAACGAGATTTGTGAGTCTGGTACTCTGGGGCCATTTAATTAATTAGATGGTACAGATAAAATATAAATTGTTTTGTAGGCTACACAATTCCAGTTCTAGAAGATGTAAAATATGGCTGAATGAACTTAGCATGGACTGCTTCGTTGTTTCATGTATGGCACAGGGTAGAGGCAAATTTTGCCTGTTATTTTTGCCTATAATAATCCTGTACAGCATCCCTGCATTGTCAAGCATTGTGGAAAAGGGATGCTATTTATTTGTCCTTATTAAGAATGTCTATCAGTTATCCTCTTTTTAAAAAATTGCTGGCACACATCAAACAAGCTAAAAAATAAGCATGTTCTTTTATGGAAGCCAATATGTGCATGTTTCAGAATAAGCACATGTTTTCAAGACATTTAGATTTGGTAGGATATTATTGTCTCAAGGTCTAACATTTCTATTTTAAATAAATCATTTCCATAGGATAGATAAGCTTAACTTGCTAGAGGGGAATGCAGGGGGAAGCTACAGCAGCATGTTAGCATTTAGACTTCTAAATAATTCTATGAATTACTTAATTCATGTATTTCTTTTCCGAAATTATGATCTCTCTAATCCTCCAGAAGATTTCTGTAAAACCTTGAATACAGGAATCAGGGTTAAAAAAAACCAAAAAACTAACATGTTTTTATTCTCCAAAGCGATAGTTATAATGGCCACAATAAAAGAAACAGCATCAACCAGGAGCTACAGTGAGCTACGTGGTGAGCTATTCATCCTATCCTTATATAGAGGAAATAAAATGCATGATGCATGAGACCGGAAATTGTTAGCAAACTGTCAGCATTTAAAGGCAGGCATTGACCATTATATTAGTTTCAAATTGCAGTAAAATACTACACCACACAATTACAGTACTATAAACATTGAATGAAAACCAGTTAGTTTTACTAAAGTAGGAGTATAAACAGCAGTCACTCTTATTGGTTTATTGAACATATTTTGGGGCCCATTCCAGCTGTCTTTATTAGCTCTAATGCAAATGATTTTACACTGCTGTTTTGCCAAGCCCTGCTAGCTGTACTGCTGCAAACAGATCCTGCTGCTTTGCGTCTGCTGGAGACTTACTGACAAATATGATAAAGGATACATAAAATGAATAACAATACCAAACTGGCACCATAGGAGAAAAGGAAAACTAACAGGAGGAAATTATACTGTGAGCATAGGAGCTATTGTATGATTTTGTGCAGTGTAAACCAAAAGCATAAAACTCTAAAATCAGATACATATCACAAGTTGCTTTTGTCAGTTCCCCACAAGGTGGGCAGGGATCTGTGTCACAGATGGCATGGCCCTGCAACTGAGTCCCCCTGGGACCTGTCCACCTGCCTGAAAGGGCTGGAAGGAGATTGAGGGGTGATGGACTCCACCAAGAGCTGCAACTCAGCAGGAGCAGAAACAGTCCCATGGAGATGGGAGCAAGTGGAACAAGGACAACAGTGTCTGAGAAGGATGAGCTTCTGGAAGGGAAAAGGTCTGCAAAGACATAAGGTATTTTATCCAAAGAAAGAGCTTCTGACTTTGGAGACATCCCGTACAGGAGAGGTGCAAACCTGATCTCTTTGAACAGGGCTAGGGAATTACTTGAGAATATGGCTACACAGATAAAGAAGTTTAAGGTAGAAAGTAAAATAAATTAAAAGCAGAAGACATTGGTACCTGAGGAAAAGGACCAGCCATATTTTATGGGTGAACAGAATTGATCATGTAAGGTATTTGCTGTGGCTCAATTTTCAGTAAGAAAAGTCTATTGTGTTTACAGTGAGAAATCCCCTGAAGTAGAGGAGGCTCAAAACCAGGATGATGTATGGGGGAAAGAGCTATGGGTAACCGAGTCTGTCAATGGGATTTCCAGCACAGGAGAGCAGTGGGTGTTTTCATTACAGCACCAGCACAGGTAACTTCATGGTTTGGCTGAATTGTCAGCTGTGATTTGCACACTGAGAAACCCGAGGAATCTGAGTGCTGCTGCAATGGAAATGCAACAGGTATGACTTCATGTTGCACTTGTGGGAACACCTAGGAACGTCACGATATTCAATTCATAAGCAAACCTTGCAAGCAAGCACTAGAGATTGAGTGAATAGGTTTTATAGAAAAACTGAATAGAAGCACAGGGAGGAGAACTAGAGACAATTTCAAGGAAGAAAACATATTTTAGTTAAATACAGAACAACATAAATGACAGTGATATGTATGGAAATGTTTTTATAGAAAAACAATACATACTTATTATGTTCAGACACAAGGCCAAGTTACTTTCAGGCTTTAGAGAAAATGCAGAAGAGAGTCAAACTCATTTCAGTCTCACCTCTCACAGAAGTTGCAGAACATGGACTGCATGTCCTCCACATAGCAGTCAACTGTTTAGGCAAAAAAATTAAGACTCGATTTCCACAGAATAAATCCACCAGAATAATATTCTGCATTTAAATACCCAAAATTGGACAAACAATACCCCATGGGTTGAAACTTTAAAAGACCATTTCTGCCAAAGATGAAATCTAGAAAACAGGTTTAATTAAATCTTTCCAAGGACTTCATAAAAACCCAGTAACATCAGCAGTGCTACATGCAATACCTCCACAGCAGCTCTGAGCTATACAGTCCAAAATGAAGGAGGAGTTCTAGTATTTCCTTTTTTTCCCCCTAGGTATCACACACAAACACATCATTAGTTCAAAATCAATGCACAAATGAGAGATGGGATCAGAGAATTACATCTATTCACAGTAGCACAGAGAGCAGCACTGTGGGCCAAGGGCAGTTCCTGAGCTGTCGAGGCAAGCAGTGCTGCAGCAGGCAACCGATGCCTCTCAACACAGAGGGAACCGCTGCCTGCTGGTAGGTGATTATCACCAGCATTTTTTCAGAGTAATGTAAGTAAGCAACATTTTAGGTGGCACTGTAATATCTACCAGGCATCGTATTCGCAGAGGGATAACGGAACAAAAATGCTTACGTGAGGAACCTCTGCTCCATGCAAAGTTACTGCTGGGAGGCATCGTTCCCCTCCTACTCAGTGTCAGGAGACCAATGGAGGAGCCCAGACCTACATGCAGAGTGCCAGACAGCCAGATGGGAGGAGTCGTAGGTACTTGAGACTGTTCCCCTGCACTTGGTAGCAAGGCAGGAGCAGGAGTCTGAGTACCCACCACTGAGTGCCCACCATGTCAGATACATGCAGGACCTCAGCCACCACGATGTCACTACACCAAGATGCCCAGGACAAGCAGCATCACTTGCTCTGCGTTCTGGTGAAAATACATCCCCCTCCCCCCAACCGCCTGAACATCAGCGCAGCATTTCTGCACCTCTGTCATACACAGACAGGAAGCGCTGGCAGCCATGCAAAGCCGGGTAAGGGCTGACTGGCCATTTCGAAAGCACTGCAAATCAGACTAAAACTCTGTGGTGTATGTATAGATTATGAGCTAAAACAAGAGCAGAAAGTGTATTTGAGAAGAGGACAACAAAAACCAACAAAACATTACCTTGGGTGAAAAAAAAACCTATAAGCAGAATAAACCAAAATAGTGCCCAGCCTCATCAAACCACCAATTTGTTGATGATTCCCTGCCTCCTGTTTTAACAGCTATGTTTATTCATATATAGTGCTTTTTAAGCTGTACACTCAGCCAGCACAGCTCAGTGTAGATCCTCTGCCACCAAAGTATGGCAGGGCTGCAAACATGACTTCGGCAAGGTAAGATCAATTTACACACACTATGAAAGCATTCAAAAATTAATGCAACTAATCTCCTGGTTTCACCTGACAGGAGGTAAATTATTGATCTTTGCAATATGAAAGCACCAAAAAGAACAAACTCAGAACTGCACACTTTCATGTGCACCCTCGTCTCCCCTTGTCAAACTTAAAACAGTCATATCCAAAGAGCTGCAGGGAGATTTGAGAAACACATGTTCTTCCTGTACAATTTAATCATGGTGTGAGCAAAAAGCAGATGCTCCAAGAAGTCAGCGGTTGTGTAAACAAGAAACAGCATCACCTGAACCTGTGACACAAGCCAAGGCTCACAGAAATACATACAGGGAGACTGGGAGTTTAGGCTATTGGAGCCTTCCCTTAATCTTTAAACCTGCACTTGAGGATGTACAGCCCTACAGTCAAAGTCTGCTACAGTCACTCATAGTCATCATTCAAGGGAAAAACCTCCTTTATAAATCAAACTTCGTTTTTCCCTATTCCCCCCCTCTCCTGGCAACTGCCTATACTGCAACATAAAACAGAGCTCCTGTAAAGCCATTGCAGAGGCTGACACTCTACAGGATGAAAGCCAACTGCACAGCAGATGCCCCCCTTAGACCTGCCTGCTCTGCTCCACATACCACCACAGAAGTGCAGCATGGGTATTTCCATTCCCAGTAGGCAATATATAACAGAGGAACAGAAAATTACCCTACCAAGAGTCCCTAATACTTTTCCTACTTCTTTACTGTCTTCATTGTGGAAATAAAGAGCAATTCCTCCAGGACAAGTTGTTGTTCCTTGACCCTAAACACAGAGAATTACATCAGGCTACAGAAAGTCATGTGATGTGGGCTAATATCTGCTAATAAAAGCTAATTTATTTTTTTTTTTATTCTTAGATATCTCTTCCATTCTGCACACCATGCACATTGATTTGTTGTATGGAAGAAAAAAGTTGAATGATCTGAGCCCAGGAGAAGTTTCTGTTGAAAATACTGAAACTAACATTTCTCTTTTTTCGTTTTCCCTGTCTTTCAAGCCTGAAAATTCAGGTTATACTTAACCTGTTTGTCTAACACAACACTGGGGCTTGCCAGTGTATTTCAGCAGAAGTCTCATGGCTTCCACCAGGTGCATCACACTCTTCACAAAGCCCATCACTGTAGGTGGACTGTTCCCAAACTTTGTATCAAGAACACATTCTTCCAAACTTCAGCTGTTTATCTGTCACACTCAACTGCATCTGCCAAAAACTGTCCTGCTCTTTGCTGGAAAGGGATAAGTTTTCCTTCCCATCCTGTAAGGAGAAACATTATCCTGCATATTCAGACTATGAGCAGAGTTTGATGATGGAGACTCCCAGTGTTATGGCTGTGACATGATCTTTCTCTGACATGTGTTCAAGAGTGAACTTTGCATTTTACCAAAACATTGCACATTACAGACACAATTTCATGAGCAAACTATTCTGTGGAGTACTTGGTTTAATATTTATACTAAACTTTTTCTGCATTTGCCTCAGGTCCTCATTCTATTTCAGATGGTGAAAAATTCCTAGCTTTTGCACTGTTTTTATCTTGAAGGCATTATTGATTAGGAATGGGACCCTTAGGTCTTCCCAGTTCTATAGACCTCCTGGTATCATTTTCATAAAGTTATTTCTTCTGCTGTTTTATGTAATACTGCTTTCTCCTTCTGTCTTTCTACCTTCCTTCTAAAGTCTGGAAAAAAGTGAGATGAAACTTAATGCTCCTCTACTTACCCTGGCATATCTGCTAGCATTTAACTTGAACGTTGGTGGTAGTTCATATATGACAACTACACCATGATTACTATTCTACCTCCAACATGCTCATGTTAACCTGTGTAGCTTGTTTTAGAAACAACAACCCTACTCAAAACTTCCTTAGTAATGTCATGCTAGTAAAATTCCTCTTAAAATAAAAATTCCTCTTTGTGTTACGTGAATTTATACCAACACTTCATTATTATTGTCAGTTCATCCCTTAGCAAAATTTTGCTGCAGCCCCACTGGAAAGCCTAATACATTTTATTTATTTTAGATTTATATTGTATGTATATTTCCAGGAGGAAGGCTGCGGACTTACAAATATTTATTCTTTGCTGGTTTTACAACACACTAAGTTCTTCCCCTATAGGCTTATATAAAATGCTCTTTCTTCTTTAATCTTGATTATGTTACTTGATCATATCCCCTGTTCTGAGTATAATCATAATCCTTTGCACCTCAATCCCCCTTTACCATCTGCCTCTTGCTCCTGTATCAGCATACACTTCTATGAACTAGAAAGATGGAAACAGATGAGAGAGAGCCTTCTGTTTTCTTTTTTTGTCCATATTATTTCAACAGAAGCTTATCATTTTCCCCAAGAATTGAGTGTCACAGAATACTATCAAAGGCTATGAGTAGTTTATCACATTTTCACCTCAACAGATTACAATTCACTTGCATGGCACTTAATTTTAGCACTTTTTGAATCATATTTTCTATGCCCTGAACAACATCCTGAAATGACAACAGCAACTTCAGCAGACATGTTACCTCTGCACCCAATGGGTTACACTCTCTGTGCAACTCTGTATCAGTAGTATCATATGTTGTACCTCATGAACATGGTGCACTGACAGCCTTGTTGTACTGCATGAAGACTTAGTTAAGGGTATTTCCTTTTGGGCAACCTCTGCCTTGTTTCCCTACAGTCTGTGAGTGCAGCACCTCAAGGGTGCAGTTTCTCAACCGTTGGGTGCCCCTGACACAGAAGCATCAGAAATACTATCTTGCATCAGACCATCCAAAAGACAGAGTTCCCACTGTTGATGCTGCAAGCGCAGCTTCAGTGTGTTGTGCTCTGCTGCTAGCACAGGGGAGGAAAACGCCCCTCAACCATGCACCCAGCAGGGATTTGTTCATTGCTATTTTTAGCAGAAATGGCGATTTTTTTCAGCTCTCAGCCACAAATCAACATGGTCACATCACACACAATCTATTGCTTACCCAGATGTGTTTTGTCTTTTCTGAAAGGGAAATGGCTCTGCTCACGTCGCTGTCCTGCTGCTTCACAAATACCCTTTTGACTACATCTGACTTTAGCCAAGTGTCTTTCTATTGGCAAGAACCACTATGGAAAGAATTAACAAGATCCTATGATTTTTCCCAGTGATTAAGAGTTGATATTAAATCCTCAGTAACATTAAAATTGCTGAGCTTTTGCAGTGCACTTATGCATGCAGGTTACCACAAGACATTTGTAAACAGTACCTTCATCTAATGCATGGCAGTTTGATACACAACTTCTGTTAGCCTTAGTGAGGTTATTTAACCTTTAAAAGTCCAGAACTTGTGTTCTAGGAATTTTATAAAAACATAAGTAACTAAGCTGCATCCACAAAATAATTCAGCACTGAAAGACTTAGCAAATCTTTTCTAGTATCCATAAGAGACAGTGAAAGACGGCAGAGGGTTTGGCTTTTGAGGCCTTCTACATGGAAGAAGGCTCACTGCACCACTAAAGAAAAGTAGAAAGTTATTAAAGTAAATGCCTATGTCCAATTAGGCAAAACAGTTACCTTTAGTGCCTTCTGCATGGTAAAACAAGACTCACTATTTGCTGATCAAATACTAAAGGCAAACCTTTTGTGGTTAACTGAGGGTTGCTGTCAACAGGGAAGGAGAACAGATCTGCTGTGGCAGCTGTGTGTGGGGAGATGCCACACCCAAAACAGGGTCTGGAAGCACAGATTGTAAGGCTTCATCTGATGGAAACGCTAATGGGATGTGTTTAAAATCTTCATATAGAAAGGCAAGTATAGCTTTCCTTATGCACAGTTCAAGGGTTTGCATGACCAATTTGTAGCACAGAGGCTTTACTGCATACAAAGAATACTGTGTGCCTGTTTAATGGTAGGAATATCCTTATGAAAGCATGTCAATCAGCAGTTAGACCACAGTTTGATGAAGTACAGAAGATCTTATAATATCCTTTGAGTTTGATTTTTACTTCTAAAGAGTTTTCTTGTGTGAAAAGTACAAGCCAACTATTAAACAAAAGGGAGAATATTTTGGTTAACGGTCTTTTACTCTTTTTGAATGTCAGCACATGTCCCCCTGGCAGATTCCATAAATTCAAGAGCTACCAGATGGTTGTATAACAGCAAGGCCCAAAATATGCTCTAGAAATTAAAGAATCCCAACAAAAGACAATAAGTCGGTCACTAAGGCACATGAACAACACCTACTCTCAGTCATCACTTCCATTAGGTGGACAGAGCAATTCAAACCAGTGCCAGGAATGGCCCATCTTCCACCTGGAAGAGCATAGAGCACAGCCTGCCCTGTTATGATGCAACACCACATAGAGCAGCATACTGCAGATACAGCTAGAAATGTGTAGATTTTACAAGAGCTGATTTTAAAATCAAGGTAATGGAAATGTATAGAAAATGACAAGAATAGTTTTCTTGCAGCATAAACCTCTTGGAATGATTTATCTCCACACACAATGCTCACATTTGAGTTTTGAAACTTCGACATAGGATTTTTCTTTTTTTTTTTTTTTAGCTAGGCATTTTACATATTCCCTCTTTCAAATTTATACTCAGCTTCTTTTATGATTAAGGTACTTTGGGATTTTTTTTCTATGTTCAGTAACTTTCCCACTTGAAAGCAGTATTACAAGAAGTGTCCTCAGTTACAGGTGTGCAATTCAGTCATAAGGGATATGTAGATAACAAATTATTCACGGTTTCATTTTTTTCCCATCTAGTTAGTAGCTGCTGCACAAAATCTTGCCTGACAACGGTATTTTTATGAAAACTTAACTCCCACTGACAATACATCATTGATTTAGGAGATGTGAGCTAAGTGAACATTTATATTCTATATTTCTGAGAAGAGAAAATGTTATCAAGGAAAAATGTATATGCTAGCATGAAGTATTCTCTAGGAGAGGGCAGCAGTACACGACTTGCAGTCAGACACCACAGCTTTTACATAAAAGAATTTAAGAGGTGCGAACAGCAAGGTACTGAGTGCTGAGAGAGGCGAGAATATAGTACTGGTGTTCGTGAATAGGACAGTGCTACAGGCTGAAGCCATTCACGGTGCAGAAGCACATGTTTACAAGAAGATCTCAGGCTTGTAAACAGCAGGGCTTTAAGCAGGCAGAGAAGAGTTCATGTTCCTGAGAAGGGAATACAGCACAAAATGTCCTGCTTCTTCACAGAGAATCACTCTGCTTGCAGCTGTCTAAAATTAGAGACACAGCCATTGTTCCAATGGATAATCAGGGCTAAGAGCTTTTTCAGGGCATCTCTTGACAGCATGAGGGCTGGTACAATTCAGCATGTCAGTTTAGCTGCACTGAAAATCTGAAAAGGCAAAATTACAGGGTTTTTTTTTTCTGCATTTCATTACAAAGATACTAATATCAACAGGATTAATTTGATGATGGGATTAAAAAGGTCTTAACACCTTTTAACGAGATCAATCATGTTCTGAAAAAAAAAAAATCAGGAGGGAGTCAGGGGAGCAATTTGACAACAGATTTAACGTAAGTGCAAAATATAGTGTCCATAAAAGATTTCTTGCAAAATTTTTTAAATTCACTTTAATCTCCACGTAGCAGAGTCTGGAAGTCCATTAAGGAGAAAACTACAGTATTGCAGTTATAAAATTAGAAGGCACCACAGTAACTAATGTTTCTTCTCTCTAGTCTGAGGGGCAGCTTGCAGTAGTCCTGCATCTCTGAGGAAACAGGATGCTGATAGAGCAACATCAGAAATGAGTACACTGAAGTAGAGTCCTTAATAATGGCATGTACTTGCTGAAGTACTAGAAAAGTGCCCAGCGCTGCTACACAGCAGAGTTTAGATTTCCTTAAATTCACTACAAACAGCTCTGCCTGCACTTTGCCATCCACGACGCTGTCTCCAGTGATCAAGAAGATGACACCACAGTAAAGAGGTTGTAAGCTAATACTTAATCTGTGCCTTACAAGACATGGTAATGACAACCAGATTGGGAAAAATAACAAGGAAATCTCAAAGAAACAAAACTCTGCAACCTAGGCTCAACAAATAACAAAGAGCAAAAATAGTAACCACAAAGTAATCATTATTCTTTACAAATTATTCAACAGCTTTCTAAATTTAATTACATAAGGTCTTCCTATAAATATCTATGCCTTTGCAGTTCTAATTTAAATACAAGAGCAAAGCATTCTAGTAATGCATCAACTAGCCAAAACATTACATAAACAAGTTACAAACCAGAGCCATTTTTGTGCTCTAGAGCAGTAATATTTCTTTCCTCAGCACAGCATAAGGTTTGCTGTTCCTACCTTGAATACATTGATTCAAAATTTCATAAATGGTGATTAAAACTTCAAGAAAGAATCTTGTTTTGTATGATTTCTGAGGATTGTAACATTAAGATTTTGTTATTCCTCAAATTCACTGACTGTCCCCTTCACATGGAGGAAATTCAGAGGACTTCATAATTGAGGTAATACTTTCCCTAGTCCCCCATCTCTCTGCAAATATGAGTGTAATTATCCAGACTCCTCCTTTTTACTGCTATGACATGGTTAATTTTTGCACATTGACTTCTAAATTTGCAATTTGACTGTCAACTGACATTTTGATTAGGAGCCTACACCATCTTTGATTGTATATCCTACTCACCAACACATGTTCACATGTTCTACACGTAGCACAGCCAGGTGTGTCAACATATTCCAGATAAACTGAATATACTGACTCAGCTGCACTGCAGCCACCCTACTCTTACTTGCAGTCACCATCCCTAAAATAAGTCTGATTGTTATTTACAATGCCAGGGGAGGTACCGCAGCATCTTCTCTTTCTACTGAAAACAACAGGAATAAACTCAATGCACCTAGTAACAAATGCAGTTTTCTGAACAGCACCACCCAAGCCAGCATCTTGCCCCTCCAGTCCCTGCTTGCTGCACCCTCATCTGCACATCACTGCCTACCAGTTATCACAGTACTGAGAAATGTACACAGTGCTCAAGGAGCAATCATGCCAAAAGCACAGCCAGTCATAATTCTTCCTTTCTGCACCATCACAAAATGCCTGTGGACATGTGGAGGAATAGACAGTGACCCCTTCAAGTCCCAGCATGGGAAGATATTATTCCACGGCCTCAGCTCTCCATCTTGCAGCTGCCTCTTTTAGGTAATCTCCTCCATTTCTAGCAAATAAATCCCATGCCACTTTTTCAGCCTATGCTTATTTTTTCTCCAATCCTATCTCCTGTCTGCAACTCTACAGCTCTGCTTTTTTGCATCATTTTAGTGCCATATTTTTTTCTAACTTTCTTGGGTGATACCTTGTCAACTGATTAGGACAGCTCCAGCCTGATCAAGGAAACAGGATTATTCAAGATAATTAACATTTCTATAGGGCACTGACAATTGCACACAGATTTGAGACCCAGAATACAAAAGAGTGACATCAATTACAATGCTAGGAGGATTCTCATTCATTATCATGTTTACTTGCAAACACAAAATTAGTGATGCCTGGATTAAGATTAGAAACAACAAGGACTGCTATCACAAATACAATCCTTTCAAGTGTACTTCCTACAGAGCACACACAGTACCACTTCAAATATGAAAAATGATAGTATCAAAGACACCCTAATGGAGGGCATTTTTTTCCTTAACAGTAGAAATACAGATATAGAGAGCAGAGAAAATGGTTTATGATAATTTATTTAGATTTCTTCCTAGTAATATACATTTTAAAAGAAGAGGCATAACAAGCTGTAGACCAGGGTATGATAGCTAAATTAAACAGCAAAGTTCAATTTCTAATTCAGATTTTTTTAACAAAAAAACCCCAACCAAACAAAAAAAGACAAAAAGTTTCATAAGCATAATTCTTCTTGTTTCATAAAACTGTTTCTGAATAATAAAATTGAGCTGAATTGTTACACGTTAATTCAAAAGACAATTTTGCCGTATGTCAGAGATTGTGGGAAGAAAACAGTATATAAAAGACATCAAAACTGTACTTTAACCCTACAAAGACAGCATTTTTTCACTGGCCAAAGACCTGAAGGTGATTATAAATAAGAGGAAAAAACTCTGAATAATTAGCAGCATTTAGTAAGTCAGAAAAAACAAACAGGAGCCAAGCAAATGGGGGGTTTCTCAAAGGCACATATGCAAGATAACATACAGTTTTCTTTAAACAGAATTCAACAATCTCCCAATTCATGACCAGCCATCTCAGAGTCCTTGGGAAGACTCTCTGTTCTGAAACAGCTCTCAAGACCTAGACAAAATTCTTGAGTGCTTCAGATTCCTGGCCTGCCTGGCCTGGGTTCACATATAATCAAGGCTGAAAAACAAATACATCTGTTTTTATCTTTCATACAGAGTAGTCTCAATATCTTCAAAGTATTTTTTCATTTATCAAAGTTGATCCAAGGTACAAGATACAGCTCTTTTGAGGACAGGAAACAGGATGTCCTTGGGTTTCCAGGACTGAAGGGAAGCTACTTGTCTCCTGCTTTAAGCCCATGCAAAACTAACAACACTGGGTCTCCATCCTTTACTAGAAGTCATTAACTTTCCTGTATTCATCACGTTAGTATAACTTCTACCTTACTATGTTACACCAAACATCACAGCAGTGCAACAGACACAGTAAAGGCAATAAGAGGAAAGATGCAAAGAGTCTCTGCACATCAAGAGGACTTTGGTTTATCAGACTCACAAGGACCTTCCCAGAGCCTCAGAAGAATGGTTGCTCAAGGCTGCAGCTCCCCAAATGCTCTTGGTGTGCAGAAGACATGCTCTTGGCTGCAGAAGGCTTTGAGAGGTATTGTTTTTAAAGTATGATCTTATAGTACTTTCTCTCCTCATTTTAGGACAGCTATGGAAGAGTAAAAAAAGTCACATATCAGACTCATTTTTTAAGACGGAGTGATAAAAAGACCCCACCTTAATGTTTTGATTCCAGACCTAAATTTAGAGCACAACAATTTTGAGGTGAGTACTAACAGAAATTAACTGAGTTGTTTCTCACCTCTTCTTGTTTACAGTCTGATAAACTGGGATACCACACTACCAGTGTCACACAGGATGTCATTTTTTCTCTTGGCAAGTAAACACATGTGAACAAAAAAGCATTGCATTTATAATGATAGCAACAGAACTCGCTAACATAGTTTTTACCAGCTTTCAAAGGGACTTCAGCTTTCTGGATGTACAGTGCAATGTCTTTTAGATCTACATGTATTTTTACAGCCTGCTGAGTACAGTTTAAAATGCAGAAGCAACATAATTCAATATTAGACTATTTTACAGTACCAGATGAGTTCAAAACATAAGAAAAAACATTAAAAGCAGTTAAATCAATCAAATGAATTATCTGAAAATAAAATTAGAGCATAAAATAACAGTAGGCCCAGGAATAGCCAGACTGTCTCCTCTTTTTCTCTTGGGGCAGATTTCTTTTAGTATGGCTTCAGACACTCACCCTGACATTTCCTCAGACTCCCCAGAGCCTCCCGTAACCCTGGGTCAGAATTGAGCACTGAAGTTAGAAGATGCTTCTTAGCGTTTACTTAGCAGGAAACAAGGGGAAATAGCCACTCTCTTAAAGTACAAGATATCTATGCATTTTGAGTGATTTTTTTTTCTTAATATTTTATTTAATATGTAACTAATTTTTAAGTACTTTTCAATTTTTTTTAATCTCAAAACCATGTTCCATCAGGACTACCATATATTACCCCTCATCCTTGATTCTTCCAGACTTTAATCTTTTTTGTCTCCAGCATGCTGCCAGTACCAGGCTGCTGCTTGGCTTCTGCTACTAACTTAGTTCTCTTGATTTGAAATAATTTCTCCCTTTCTCTTCAGATATTATCTGTAATGATTGATGGTCAGTAGCTGCCTTGTTCCTACAGCAGCTGGCAGCAAGCGGGAGGAGATAGGGCTGCTGCAGAGCACCCATCCTGAGGTTTTACCTGAAACCCAACACCAGGAGCAGTGAAAGCCAGACCTTGAAGACAAGCAGCAGGGGCTGTCTGTTGGCAGATCTCCATTTAAAAGCAAAAGTCCACAGTGTAAGTTTGGCAAGCTCCTTCCAGGGCAAAAGGTAAGTTTAGGGGTTCCCCACTTCATTAGGGTGCACGGCCTGGTTGGTAGGGGATGTGGGATACGAATCAGGAATACATTAGAAAAATATGATAGCAAAAGATAGAGTTTGGCACAAAAGAAAAGAAAAATGAGAAAAGGAGTTGTACTTAAAGGCAACCCTAAAGGGAGCAAACTTCTGTTTCTTGTAAAAGGAATGAAAGGTTATTGCTCCTACATGACAAGAATAACATTTTTTTATATTCCCCTTTTTCAATAACAGCAGCTAAATTCTCATAAGATTCAATGTTTATGCTCACAAAAATCAATTTTCCCTTTTATTAAAAAATTATGTACAGTAAATTGCCACTACAACACAATCTACATTGTTTAACA
Organism: Formicarius rufipectus; assembly: GCA_013399695.1. NCBI lineage: Eukaryota > Metazoa > Chordata > Aves > Passeriformes > Formicariidae > Formicarius > Formicarius rufipectus. Next base: position 218,964 of record VXAU01001554.1, on the reverse strand, counting down.
TACCCTGCTTTGATTTACTGTTCCATTCATAATCTGCTGATGATTAAGCTTCTCAAAACCAATCCACTAGCCTTTCTAAGTGATATCAAGTTGTTTGTTTTTAATCTGCTGAAAATCATCCTGTAGACAGATGCATTATTGAAGAATTATATTTTAATTCATTTTCACGCAGTGACTGTGATGGGCATTTGGATTAACAGAGTACAATAATGCTTCTTTATGCCTGTATCTATTCAAATCAGAAATTACCTGCATACACTGTCTCTGATGGTGGTCCAAATTTGTACAAAGAACTTGGAATAGTGCTTCTTAATATCACACAGCCCTGCTGCTCATCAATGAGAGTCTTTTTCTGTTCTAATGCTTTTGTCATGTATATGAAAGTCATTATGTAGTTTAGAAAACAGGAGATGAAGTGAATGAGGAAGATCAGGGACCTGGGATGCATTAATATTCTACCAGCGTCAAGGATATTTCCCTCGAGGGGCTCCTACAGGCCACACTGTTATTACAGTGCCTATCCATTATCTTGTGCTGTACTTGGTATTAAGACAATAATGGAGAGAATAGGATTATGTGCAGATGATAGGAAATGCGAAGGCAATTCAGCAAGATAGGAAATGAATGGAGACATGATTCTTTCATCGAAGCTGGGGATGTTTTAGCATAGGGGAAGGGAGAAGATAAATGAAGCCAAATGAAATCTTTACAGGTTAGCTGGGGTAAAATGAGTGTTTACACACAATCCGATGAGTTTAACCTTTTTGATACAGAATATCGCAGCATCTTTCTTTAATGCAGCAGTGTATATCCCCTCTGAGGTCTGGCTTGATCTGAAAACTCACTCAACACACATAAGGAAATGACTGGTGTTAATTTGATAGAGGTTGCCTTATGTAATAGATAACTGTTTAATTCACTCCAAGAAAGGGAAAATTCTGAATGCCAGATTTCTGTATTTCAGTTACAAGCTAGAAAAATCATGTTCTGTCCACTAAACAGACAGAAAATATTTTTTTAAAAAAAAGCAATAAAAGATTAAGCATAAGCCAGTGAAATGCTGAGCCCACACTGAAATGCTCACATTCTGCTTTACTATTGCACACCTTTTTATTTCACAAGCAATAGTCAGTGGTTGATAGCATGTTACAAAGGCTAACAATTTAGGAGACCAGCAATGCATTATAACAATAATAAACACAGACAGGACCAGATTGTGTCATTTACAGACATTTCTTTGGCTTACGTCTGTCTTTTTTTTTTTTTAATTGGGATAAATCACACACACACACACACATTTGCAATAACAGCACAATGTCAAAAGATATCATTTTGGCTCCCTAAAGTACAACTATAATTTCATTCCTTTTAAGCAGCACTTGAAGGCTTCTCGTCGGTTAGGTTAAAACCCAATAAAGTAGATCAGCAGCGTGGCGCATCTAAATGAACGTATGAGAGGGGCAGGAGGCAGCTGCCCCGCAGCCCTCGCGGCACAGGCGCTGCCCTCGCACTGGAGGGTGAGTTCGCAGCGCGGCGACTGACGCGCGCCACAGAACTGAAGTGCCACCCAGCACACGCCAAGTCTAACCAAGGATCCTCACTAACGCACTGCCAAGCGATGAAACGTGCCCATACGCAGAGCAGGGCTCCCAGCACAGACAAACCATGGTGCGATCGTGTTGTCACCGCAGGGCTGGCCCTGCATCAGGCACACGGCCACGCCAGCGCAGCTCCATGCTGCTCTCTGCTGCTGCCTCCCACTCACCGCCTCACCACGCTTCCTCGCTCCTTCCTTTGTCTCCAGCTCTACTGTTCACCCATCATGACTTCAACACTGGCTTCCCTTGGCCAGTGCTGCTGACTAACCCCGTGAAGTATTGATCCTGGTTGCCATTCCTTCTCCATACCTGATCTCCCTCCCAGCTCTGTGCCTGTCCCTGCCAGCGACTGCCACTTGCCAGACACCAGCTCTTACAGCAACCTGACCCCACAGCAAAGCTCATCCACCCTCCTCGGGCCTGTGTCATGATAAGGTCTTTCTTCACTGGAGAGCTTTCCTGCATTGCACGTTGATAAATAAATAAAATCCCACCAAGCAATGAGAGAATCGGGATCTTGTGGCAGCCCCTGAGCAGGCAGTGGCAGAGTGGCAGGGCTCAGGGAGGAGAGCAAGCTGCATTTCACAGCAGAAACAGAAACTCCAGCAGCTGGAGTAAAACTGGGGCAGATGATGCAAGGCCCTGCACCCCAGTTCGACTGGGCTGGGGCCTGACTGTCTGCTCCTCCCATCTGCATACAGTGCTGGCACTGAACCCAACTCAACCCTCATGCCCCCTGCAGTGCAGAAGGTGGGGCAGGGAGCTGCCACACCAACCCTGGAAGGAGGAAGAATTCTGGGAAATGCCAAGTTTTAATATTGACACAGAGGATTGGTAGCCCAGGCACATCCCGCAAACATCAAATAGCTCAAGGCTTCATAGGAAGAGAGAGAGAGAGCAAAAGAACCCAGCTCCAAGCAGGAAGTCATCTTGTACCAATGACACTTTTTTTTATATTATCTTCTATTTCCCTGGTAACTGTAGGTGCAAAATTCAGCCCCTGCATACCTGTGCTTCACCCTGCAGTTCAGCAGGGCCAGCACGAGCAAAAGCACACAGTGCCAGCTGAAAGCAAAGCATCCTCACTGCTCTAGGAGTGAGGACAAGGTTTCCTTGGTGCCCTAGATCATCTTTTCTCATCAGCTTCAGGTCACAAGTGAGAAGTGTGAATCAGCAAATTTGGGGAATTAGGGGCCTACTCATGAACGACATGAATATGGGGAGATGTTAAAGAGCATCAGCAGAGCTAGGTGTCAGGATTGCCCGTTGCACAGGCAGGTGAGGACTGTGCTGCACTGCTGGGGGCTCTCTGTTCACCACCTCACATCACACAGCACCACATACTCCAAAGATATTGCCAGAAAACTGACAAAGAAAGCCATCTAACGAAGAGTAATAGTCCAAACAATGTTGTGTGGCTGGCCAGTTACTTAAAGGGTGGTTATAACCATGTTGAAATGCTCCTTAACATAATGAACGCTTATTTACATAAATGTTTAGTTATGCTTTGAATTAACTAAGTATGAATCTAGACTGTCCCATATAAACAACAAGAGATAATGATGCACTGTCTTGTCACCTTTTAATCTTATGCAATGTTACTAGCTTTTACATTACCACAAAGAGTTAACAAGAACAGACAATTTAAATAATCTGGTCTACTTTGTACACTGCCATTTCTTTCTCAGTTGAGTCCAGACTGACTACACGTTTGCACTAGAAATTTCAAATGAGTGAAGCAAATACTTTCGTGAGTCATAAACTTTACCAGTCTCTTACATCAATATGTCTTGTCAAAAGTTAAAGGCAACCAATTGATAAAGTTCCTTTCAAAAATATGGATGGATTAAGTACATTCCAAACCACCAGTTTCAGTATGATAAGATCTGACTGCTTTGAATCACCCAGAAGCTTGCCCTAGCATGGGGTCAGGCCCACTTTTGGTCTGCTGCATCGTATTTTATTGTTTGGTTTAAGAAACAGTTTAGGGATTTTTCACCTGGTAAGGCTGACTAGATAGAAATAGTCTGTACAACTTAGTAATGGGAAACCTATTCTCCCAAGTATTTCCACCCAAAGACTCAGAGCTTGGCAAATGATTCCACAGTCAAATTCCCACAAGTAAATCATGCCTGTGAACACAGATATGTAGAGTCTTGGATGCATGTTTTTGTGCCTCCTTGAATGCCTAAAGGCATTCATCTGGGTTTATGGGACTCATTGATTCTCACTTACACTGTTTCCACAGGTGCATCTGGTGCACTGGGTAAAGTTCACCACAGTACTGGTACCTATGTGCAGGGTGTCCATGCTGTGGAAAAATAAACTGGACTACAAAAGACTACACAGTACCACTACATAGATCAAAATTTCATGCTTATCCCAAAAATATCAAAATAATTAGTAGAAAGCTTTTTTTCTTCTTGGTTCAGCTCTCATGGATTGAATCCATTAAAAATAATTTAATTTTTATCTGCAAATTAGCTTTTCTGCTTTGCCCAATATATTCAAAGTCACTGTGGATGCCATCATAAAGAAGTCCAAAATCACTTTTAGTCTGTAATCTTGTTTTTGGAACACGAATGTCTCATTTTACTCTCCTTCATTCCAAAGCAGAAATACATTTATACAGTCATTGCCATTTCTAAAGAGAAAAATCCCAGAACACCTTTGTGAAAGTGAAATAATGGCTAAAATACTAACTACTACATATCTCAGCAGACTGCACCTATCCTGGCTACCAGCTTTCTGCATCTTCACTTCTGGAGGAAGAACAAAAATGCTTAGAAATTCCTAGAGGAGGTAAGAAAATTATTATATTGGATTACAGAAACTTTATCAAGTCTAACCTAAGGTAAAGATTCAACCTTGTTTTGTTTGATCTGGTGAACATTATATACCTTTTTGCTGACCTCAGCAACTTCCAGGTCAGAGCCGCCACCTCATTAAGACGATTTCAGTATTTCCATGCTTGCAGCTGCTATGGGCAGAACTGTCCGTAACGAAGGACCACTACCTGTACCCAGCTTCCCTTAGCTATCAGACACATTCAAGGAGAATTACAGGCTCCATTTATTAAAACAGCTAACAAGGACAATGAAGAAATCATAACATCAAGATTGAACACACTTGCACAGAAATACTTGGTCTCTGCTACCATGCATCTGGTTCACAGATAGAAAACTATTAGTCTGAGATACCTGAACTGACACTGTTACGTGTTTTCATTTCTTCTCTAACTGTAAGGAGCTGCTGTTTGCAAAGCTCAGTAAGACTCATCTGCTTTCACAATAAGCACCAAGGATACTGGTGGCTCTCAGACCTGCCCAGGCTCTGGGCTGAAAATAGGGCACTAGTACCTCTGTTCTCCACTCTCCTAATTACTTAAGGCTTAATCACCTTTGCCCATCAGAAGACTTCAAAGGGAATGTATTGAAGATCTAAAATCAGGCTGTATCTTGGTTAATATAACTTACCCTCCTCTGAAGACAATGTTTTCCTTGGCAGGTGACAAGCACCACCTCCCACATTCTACCATAAATGCTGCTAATTAAACCACAGTGAAATTCAGATAATTAGCAACCTTTTTTAAAACAGCAGGTTACTCATTTCAAATCTTTATCCAGACAAAATGGTATTTAAGACATTTTTTCATCTCCTGCTTTCCGTGCTTTCAAAATTATTATTCTGTTCTAATAAGAATAAAAGGAAAAAAATAATCAACAAAATAGGACAAATCCTACAGTAACTCAAAAGTGGAGCAAGCATTCATCATCAGTGCCTACTAGCATTTGCATTGTTTGACCATGTGAATACTGTAAATAGTATGTTGAATCTCTTTAGCAAAGGTGGTTTGTCAGATTATAAGGATACAGCATTTTTATTCCATTTAAAAAACAAAAGCAGATTTGTAAAACTAATTCAATGCCTGTATACCTTTGGTGGGTGTTGTTATTTAACTTTCAGTAGTGTATTACTTTACCAACGTTTGGTAAGCAGTGAATCATTATGCTTACTTATTATACTTAAGCACACATTGCTGGTGTTTCTGCAAAAGGAGATTTATTTATATTTAGGATTAACATAGGGATGCCATAATTGCCAGGATGGAGGCATACCGATCCCATAGGGAACACTGCACGTCCACCAAACCCTTGTGTTACTCTGTTGGCTGAAACTTCTGCCCACAGACAGGTGTAAGGGGACTGAACCACATTCCACAATATTTATACTATTGCTCAAACCAGTAACCACTGAGAATACAAAAAAATCAATTCCTTTTTTTTGGGGGGGGGATGGGTGTTTGCAGTCACAACTGTCTATGCTATCCCCCTTTCCATCACTCTCTGACACATTCAGCAGTTACTGAAAAGAATGTAAGCAGAGCAGGGTTGCCAAACCTGCTCTGCTGAGGGAACTCAGTTGACCCTTGCTCATTACATTACAATTCATCTGGGAACTGGGGTGCACAGTTACTAGTTTTTCTACTACTGCCTACAGTCTTTGAGCACCCCTAGTTACTGTTTGTCAGCCGTTCTCCCCCTTCTACACACCTCTAATCACACTTCTCCCTCATCAAGCTGGGAGCTCTGCAGGAGTTAACTCTGAAAAATTTTACAGTAAAGGCTGCTTTTATTGTAGTGGCAATTACAGAAAGAGAAAAAGCAATTTAGTCTTTTATGTGGCTCACGGTTTCATTAATGCCATACACTTTTAGCCAACTCGAGTTGTTATGCATTAACTCACAAAGGCATGGTGCACAAACACTGCTAAAATAAAAAATAAGATAGTGCAAACCTGAACTCCTTAAACATAGGCTTAATCCCTCAGATACCAATAATCCTTTTATGTAATAGCTGCAGAAAAAACAAAGAAGGTTTTAAAAAATCTGCAAAAGATTCCTTAATCCCTTTGTGGTGTACTGGGGAACTCTGCTCCTAGTGCTTGCTGCATCTCCTGTCATGTGATGTCAACAGGAATTTAGATGAAAGGCAACACGCTGAAGCAGTAGTGACATGCTTCCTACACAGTCCACGCTTCCCCTCTGCTGGTAACCGTGGCCATGCAAACAGCAGCCACTTGAGCAATTCTCATGCACCCACTATGTTTCTGAATGTCAGCCTCCTCCTCCTTCTCAGCTTTCTAGTAAGGGATTTCTTTAGCCACAGGGAGTAAAAGCCTACTGTACTCAGCCTTTCTGGAGCATTCTGCCTGAACAGCCCATGAACACTCATCAGTCTAACACCATCTAAGCACAAATCTGCTTCCTTTTGCTGCACACTAAGACCTGTTGTGGAAGGCCATGAAGTGGCTGTGAGTCTTCCTGATCACAGCAGCTTCACAAAGTTATCAATGGTGTCCTGAGACAGCTGGTACTTACCATGCAGGAGGCAAGCTTGAGAGAAACATTAAGGCTGGAAATGACCTCAAGATCATTGAGTCCATTCAAACACCACCTTATCAACTAAACCATAGCACTAAGTGGCACATCCAGTAACTTCTTGGACACTTCCAGAGATAGTGACTCCACTACCTCTCTGGGAACCCCATTCCAATGTTTAGCCACTCCCTCAGTGAAGAAATCCTTCCTGATGTTCAACATGAATCTCCCCTGAACCAGCCTGAGGCCATTTCCTCTTGTCCTGTTGCTGGTTGCCTGGGAGAAAAGGCTGACACTCACCTTACTACAACCACTTTTTGAGTAGCTGTAAAGAGTGATAAGGTTGCCTGTCAGCCTCCTTTTCTCCAGAATAAACAACTCCAGTTCCTTCAGCCACTCCTAATAAGGCTTACAATTATGCTGATGGCATCTTCTATTCCATTTGACTTGGTGGTCAGCTGAATCAGCTGAGCTTGAACAAGGACTCTCATTGCCATGGGATACACCTAGTGTGTTCTGTTCACCCCTGTGGTGTAATCTGTTCAGAAGAAAACCTTCATAATCTTTGTTTCTAATGACAACGTGCAGCATTGCATGCCTCCAGCACTATCTTGTCCAGTTGTCAATTACCAGTTGTCTGGCAAGAAAAATGTCACTCTCTCAAAGAAAGTTGTTCCAAGGACAGACTGGAGAAAGGTCTAGTCAGTGTTTCCTCATCCCTTTCTTCCCATCAGGTATAGGATTGAAACTTTCCACACGAGTTGAGAAATGTTTCCAACACTCTGGTGGTGTTACAACTGTACGAGACAAAGTTCCTCCAAAGTAATTAGTATCCTTTTATCTTTAGCCTGAAAAACAGCAGAGAGGACAGGCTGAACTAAGAGCAACCACAGGAATTATTTTTGTTGAGCCTCAGCTCCAAAATTTCAGAATTTGGAATTGTGACTGAAGAGTCAGTGGTGGTGCAATGCCCAGCATGCAAATGGAAGTTAAGCATTTTTGATGGGGTTTTCCAATTATTTCTGGTCAGTGCAGTCACAAGTAAAGAATTAACTTTGTTGTCCTGTGGGATCACAATGTATAAGAACAACTTAAAGCAGTTCTCACTTATCATGGTTATGCTAAAACCCATATGAGATTTAAGGGCATGACTACATTGCTATGCCTTAATAAGCTAGTACCAGATATCTATGCCTATGATTTTTCTACAAGAGATCATCCAGGGAAGTTAAGGTAAACGAACTAAACCCATGATGAAAATGCATGTAAGTCAAAATGCATTAAATCCCTGTGTGGATATTCTCACTGAGAGGTAAAGTGGTCTGACTTTACTGTAAAGAGGATTAAGTTACCGTGAACTACAGCCATTTTTCTTTTGAATTAGATCATCCACAGAGGAGCTTAAAGCACTGTAGGCTTGTTGCACTTAGTTCACACATGTCCTTCATTTATCTGAATTTTCCTAAAAATGGGACAGACCTTGGATGACCAAAAGTCTCCTTAAGTGTATTTATGGCTGACATTAAACTACATTACCAGTCTACCTGCTTTACAAATGTCCTATTTTAAAAAAAAAAAAAAGGCAAAAAAAAAAAAAGGCTAAAATTGTTTTACAAATAGAAAAACCAGAGCCACTCCATTATATTGCAAAAGAAAGTGCCAGCAGCAGGTGCAGAACCTGGGACGGGACCACAGATTTCAGTGCTCATACTAAGCTGTTGCTAATATTGAAAATCAAACAAACAAACAAAGAAGTAAAACTTGAGTTCATTGTTACAACCCATCTTGGAAACTTTTCCTTAGACATGAAAAGACAATCAAACTAGGCAGTCTCATTGGACACAGTTGGAATGGAAGGTGTCTGTCCTCCTGCCTGAGCTGGACAGGCACAGTACTGGAGTACCCATGTCTCTGAACAGAGGTGACCTAACTTCAGTTGAGATAGAGTCTATTTTCTTCCTACTACAATAAAGTGATTTTTTAATTTAGTGTGAGAATAATGTTGGTAATACACAAATATTTCAGTTGCTGCTAAGTAGTGCTTACTCAAAATCAAAGATTTTTCAGTTTCCCCTGCTCTGCCAGTGCAGGTGTAGAAGAAGCTAGGAGGGAGTCCAGCTGGGACAGCTGACCCAAAGTGGCCAGAGAAATATTCCATAGCACAAAATGTCAAACTCATATAAACTGGGAGGAGCTGGCTGGGAGCCTCCAATCACTGCTCAAGGATGGGATGACATCAGTCAGAAAGTGGTGAACAACTGCATTGTGCATCACTAGAGTGTCCTGGGGTTTAGTCCCCTTTTTAGACTTATTTCTATTATTGTTATTATTTTAAATATTGGGTCTTTTTACTTCAGTTATTAATCTCTTCTTACCTCAACCCATGGAGTTTACCTTTTTTCCTGAGTCTCTTCCCCATGCCACCAGGTACTGAGTGGTACTTATTTGCTGTCTATGGTTAAGTCACGACAAGAAGAGACATTTTTTGAGGTTAAATAATATGCACTCTGAAATTTATCAACCCCACCCTCACAGATGAAATGCTAACTGATGAACAAGGAAGAGCCTTGTTCCTCAGTCTGATACTGGTTCTGGTGTTAGTTTATCTGACCAGTAATTTTACAGTTGCCTAAAATGAAATTCATACAATTCATGTTTCTGAGTATTGGCGGGTAATTGAGAAATTGCAAATAAAAATGCAAAGAAAACAAAGCAAAAACATCTTAAAGATTCTTGATTGCTAAAGAGTAGTTTGGCTTCAGATGTATCAGAGAACAGAGAGCACTAAATACAATACAATGAAAAGAAGCAACAAATTCTTAAAATATTGTCTTTGTCCAGTTTTCTCCACAGCAGATATAGACATATACATTTAATATTTTGCACTAAGCTATCTATTGCTGCTTTGTAGGGATCTGAGCTACTACCACCGAAAGAAGGAAAGCTTAAGAGAAATCTAACACAGGCAGATGTTGTGCTTCTGTACTTCTTTTTTATTTCTTTGTTAATCCTTGACCTTCCCTAAAAAGAATGAGAAAGAATCTGCCTACCCAAACAGGCAGTAGCTGCCAAATCCACTGCTGGCTTCACACCTGCAATCCAGATGCCAGCAACAGCAGCAGCTCAGTGCCTGGTGTGGAAGTGGCAGCTCTAGTGCCAGTGGTCCTGCAGGAGAGCTCTACAAACTGCTGTTGCTTTGACTCTGAACAAGTTACAGTTGTCTCCTTTGTATATCTCCAAATAGCCACTCTCAAGACCAGGTTCACATACTCTAAGCTGTTATACCACTTCACCTCAGATCTGAGGAGAGATTTAAAAAAATAAAAAATTAAACCAGAAGCAAAAGACTACATATTGTTCATCAACTACAGAGCATGCTAGTCTTGCATGTGTTTTAAAATTGTTCTATCATCCTCTACAAGAAAAAAGTGACTCAGATCATTTTTCTTACAGTTCTTTGCACAAGCCACCCCAGAAACAGCACCCCTACAACTCCCACAAATATAAGACCTTTCATACTATCTTATAACACAGATTTTTACTTTCTTATTTACACAATGTGCTAAAATTAGTTTGCACTGCATTGTGTTAAATCATTATTATTTACAACTTAAAGTTTTATTTAATCCCTAGCTGAAATTTCCTTGTGCAAGGAGTTTGGAGAGGAAACTATCATCTTGAAACTCCCAGTTCTGTCACCCTGTGCCTCTGTCTGATCTGTCTTGAACCTACTTCCATGCCCACAGAGCCTCTTTGTGTCCCACTACCCTGCAGCCAGTTATCCTGAGGGACAGTGCAAGAGCTCTGCCCATAAGGGGATGACTCCTTCCTCAGGCTGTCCCTGCTGCTGGGGACACTGCAAGCCACAAGGGTCCCTCTGCCCTTGATCCGCCACTCTCACTGCTTGTTGGGATACACTATCAGTGGGGCCAAGCTAAGATGTTCATCCTGAAGTGATAAATTTTACACATGCCAGGTACTTCTATCTAGCACAACTTGAATCTTATGCATCACAGAAAAACATTACTTGAGGGCATGTGTGGCTGCAACAGATCAGTCATTCAATGCTTATTTCCCCTGCATAACTTTCTTCAGCATATGCACTGCTCTAAAATTATCTGAATGCCATTCAATTTACCTCTAACTTGAGTTACGTAACTGTATTTGCATGTATATTATAAGCATTATACCAAATGAGATGGGACTGCCTATGTAATCATACCATGACTTTCCCTTAGGGAAACCTGGTAAAATTATGTTCCATTACATTTGTAAAATACTACCCATTAAAATAAGGAATAAAACTTTTATGTTCATGTGAAACAAAGCCCAAAAGATTCTCAACCCTTTAACTTGTATCAATTTTGATATGAAAGCAGCATTTTCCAGGCAAGCAGAGATTCTTCATTTGATTTCCCTATTATGCACTTTTGGTTTTGATTGTTTGACAGTTAAACCTCTTCCCAAAATTCAGTATTTTTTTCTTACTTTAATATTATGAAATAACAAAGAAGAAAACCAGTTCATCTGCCTCAAACAGTATACACAGCAACTTTGGAACAAATTTTCTTAGTGAATTTTTCTTTTTTATTCTTGTTTATACCATGGAAGAGAATAACTGTTTCTATTGTAGTATCCAGTGTCCTTTACCCTTGCTGCTGGTCAATTCATTGTTTTAATTTGTTGATGCTCTGGCAAACTTCCAAGTATGTCATGGCAGAATTTTAAAAATGAAGCAGTCATTTAGAAGTCACACAGTGGTGATATATACACAGAGCTTCAATTTAAACCATTATTGCATACCATCCTTTTCCTTTTGTAATAATCCATTAAATGCTTTCAAGTATGGAGAAAGAATAGCAACCTGTAGATCTGAATGGAGCCCAGATGACCTATAAAATACATCCTGCCTCACTGCCTAACTAGTTCCAGCTCTCATCTCTAATGGTTACTATTGTTATTCTATCGTCCAGACAACCACACACATCAATTATACATTCTTCTGGGTCACAAATCCATTTTCTTAGGTAATGTTTTTGCCTTACTGCATGATGCTTTTTCTTCAACCTGTGACCAAAGTTGAAGGTCTCAATATTAAAAGGATATTACTTTTTCTTTAACTGCTTTGATAATTGTAAAAACAGCTTCATAGACATCAGAAGGTGCAGCTTTTTGAACTATTTAGAAGTGTGTATTTAGTCCATATACTGTCTCTTTATTAAAGCCAATGTATTAGTCAGTACTTTGTGTTTTATGAGAACATTTTTTCTTTTGCTCTATTGGTGCCTGGCAGCACAGCTATAATTAAATATCCTTTGCCTTCTGTACTTTATGACACTTACAATTCAGTCATCTTAATTGGACTTTGCTAAGAATATAAATGGCTGGCTCAAGAAGGAAAACTTTTTTTTCAGTGAAACAAACTCAAAACCTTTCACTGTGCAGTATCTCAGTGACTTTTTTAGACTCTTTGACTTAAGTTTGCCTTTTATTAAATGATTTTGATAACAAAAGCTTCAGATAACTCTATTTAAAGTTAGCCTAAGAGAAATTAATTTTTTTTTGCATATAGTATTTTCATTAAAAAAATACTAATTTATTTCCAAAGAGCTAAAGTAATTTCAATTTCCTGTTGACAAAATAAGTTAAATATTTTGGGAAGGTAACACATCACTTCCAAGGGATTCTTACACATCATGTATATACTTAAAACTCAAGAAAGTGAGAAATTCAGGGTAACAGTCCGGAAACCTTCTCATCAGGACATGAAGCCTAGGCCTCAACTTGGCCCAGCCACCAGAGTCAATGTCACCCCATCAATAGCCAGCAGCAGAGTCTCACCAAAACCCCAGGGGCTGGAGGAACATACTGAATGCATGAAAACTCACGGGAATGCAGAGTGCCACAAGGAGGTTCCTTCTAGCCATGGGATGCTTATACCAGAGCAGCCATCAGAACATCCCAACAGGTTCAAGACGAAGTCAGTGGAACAACTGCTGCAGCAAAACCATTGTATTTTCGTAATTTTCCAACTCTAGTCTCAGCAGCCTTCCCATCACAGAGGCAGTTTTGCAGACTACAAGATTAGGCTCCTCTCCTACAGGCACCTAGGGCACAGAATCATGGGATGTTTAACTGATGCAAACTGACCTACTGAAAATTATATTTAAGGTAGTCGGTGAATCTTGTTGCTGGATAAGTAACTCCACAACAAGGGCACCAGAAAAACATCCCTCCACTGGTAGACACATGTACCTGGCAAACTGGAAGAAATCTACAGATAAACAAAAATTGCTTTGTGTTTATATATACACGCATGAATGCACATGTTCATATAAATACACATTCCAATACACACACATCAGTGGGCACAGACCTGAACAGAAACCCACTGGCTTTTTGTCTACTGTTTCTGCCATCCATACGCACCTTTCTCAGTATAGTGTTGCAGTCAGGGGCTTGTTCACAGTCATCCCAGTCTGGTCCCAAAGCATTCTCCTCATATGCTCAGTCCCTGCTGCCATCCTCATTGCACAGGTCTCGCTTGATTGCCATGCAAAAAGCAGCTCCTCCCTTTGAAGACCCACGAGCAGGGGTGTGACATCATCAGACAAATGCTTTAAAAAGTATTTTCTCGTTCACTTCATTCCTTTCTGGGACATAGGGGGATCAGGGGGAGTTACTTCTGAAGCTGACATAGGAAATCTTTTCCTTTTCAAGCCTACATAGGCACCACATGCATTATCTTAACTCACCTTCTTGTCCTGGTTCCACCTTTTGATCACCCAAAGTAGTCACGTCTCTCTAAGGACATCAACACAGAGAGTTTGCAAAGGGCAAGTTTTTCAGGACAAGCCAACATTCAGCATCCAGAATCTTAATTTTCCATATTTTCTATGCTGCAAACTTCAAGAGAGTGTTGAGGTGTTAGGGGAGACAGAAGGATGGTAATGGAGGCAATTTCATGTGCCTTATAACCACACCATGAGAACCATGTTAATTCCTAGCCTCTCATCCCTTCCACCTAGTCTGTGCCTTCACTCACAACACATCAAGATCATTTTTAAAGAAAACTCTGGTTTTATCCTTGTGAGGAGAGTGGCAGCCTTACAGGAGAATTGAAGGTGAAAGGGTGGCCATGGCTCTGCACTCCTGCATTTCACCTCGTCACCAGCTTTGGGCCTTTAAAGCAGCCAGTGGGAACTATTTAGCTGAATCTTATTCAGATCTAGGAAAACTGAGGGATAAATACTATTTTACCATTGAGGTTTCTTGTTGGCTGGTTGTTTGTTTATTTGTGGAGGCAAGGTGGTGTGCTAGGTTTAACTTTATTATAACTAAAGCCTATATAAATGCAAATACTGTTTTTGTAGATATAACTTCATAAAGCAAAACTACCCACAATCTTTAGCAGTGAAATTCAAGTAGCAACTGTGACAAGCAAAGAAAAATGAATGCAGTTAACTTCAGCCATCCCTGCTCATGTGAAAGCTTGTGTCAGTTCCTAAATAAGCTTTTCATTTTCCCTATTCAGTCCACTGATCTTTGTTGATTTACAGCATGAATGAGCGTGGCACATTGCAACTTGTAGAGTATATTTTTTCTAAATAATAAAACATTTATTGCAGACCCATCAAGCCTGCTAGTAGCTTTGAATTATTATTGCAATGAAGTACCATGTTAACAACTCATTTACATTGTTGCAGAAGACTCTGTGTTAACACTACATGTAATTTAACCCCATTCAGGAGAGAGGACTTCCTAAAATACATCTAGAGCTGATAAATTACAACTTGATGTTATTTTTCTAATCAACTGTTTTTCAAGATGAGACTGCCTTCATTAAGTCCATCCCACTCCACATCTTCCACACTGCCTATGGTGGCTGAGCAAACCATTTCCACATGGTCTTTCAGAAAGCTCCAGCCTTCAGGTTCTTCCTCTGTCAAAACAAGAAGGCTATTTACTGGATAGCTGTAAAGATCTTGTTGCTTTGCAAAGGAAAGAATTGTTTTGGCAGAGTGTGAAGTCAGTGTTTTAGTGGTTCTTTGAAGGGTCTGACTTTTGGCTTCAGCATTGGCCTGGGCTGGGTAACAGCCATCCACTGAGGAGGCACAAGAAACACAAACTCGCTGTAGAAGTTATCAGTGCTGAGGCCTCCTACTTTAGTTCCATTTCAATCTGTTTTCAGGATCTGGCTGTAAACCAGCAACAGGCACATCTTCATTTAAACTAAACAAGCCAAAGCCTCTGTCTTACCACCAGTTGCCTCATTTAATCCAGCGACAGGAGCCAGACACACGTACCACTTCCAACACACATGTGCCTGCTCCCCTAACAATCATTGATGGGAGAGAGGCCACAAGAAAGCAGTAGCCACATGGCAAGAAAGACCAAATCTCTCCCACATATTCCTGCAAGCAAAATCATATTGCTGTTTTTCAGCTAAAGTCACATGGTTGAAAAATACAACAAGCATCCTACCACCTAATGGCATTTAATATGTTAATTTAACATGATTTCAATGTCCTTTTCACATGAATATGCTTATTCTGCTTTATTTCAAATAAATTGCCCAGTTAAAAAAAATTGTTTGAACATTAAGGCACAAATAAGTGAGCATTATTGTTTGCTGGTTGACTAGATAAGGAGTTTAACATCTAGAGGTGAAGTGGAGGACAGTTAATGTACTACCCTTCTTAATTAGCATACAATGCCCACTCCTCAGGGAATTCAAGTTATTATGATTTACTCCTATGAATAAATGGGAAATTCGGCTCTCTGAAGGTAACACAATAGTTTTGGAAATAATCTTTTTATGAGATTCTAGGTTTATCAGTTATGTTTTAGAGCCAGTATAAACACTTTCGTATCAGAGGAGAGCAACTTCAGACCGGCTTGCAATTTTAACTTTCATTCTCATATTTTTTCAATTTTTTTTCTTATGGTCTTACTCTAGAAACCAAAGGAAAAATTTATTTGCTTCTTCAGATCGTCTCTTTTCAGAAAACATTACCAGAACAGTAATACAAATACAAGTAGTGATTTAAGCAATACAAATTATATATAAACTGTTTTATAGTGCAACTAAATACCCAGCAAAAATAATCCTAATAACACTTAATGGTGCCAGTACATTGGATGATAAGTCAATCACAGCTTCAAAGACAAGGAAAGAGGAAAGAACATTCCTTTTAGAATTTCACATGATGTTCTAAGGCATTTTTATATAAAAATATTCTCTATTGGACATTTAGACCCAAATCCTTCAAAATTTTTTCAACAGAAATGCTGATTTACTCTAAAGCTGACAGGTTTCAGAGTTTCATAGTCACCTTTCCAGCAGACAAAACAAATCTAAATATATGAAAGTTTTAAAGCAGCCTGACCACAAAAGAACGCTTTAGGAGACCCAAATAGTGGACCATATGTGATATCAAATGGGCAAGCCATTAGCATCAGCTGTGAACATATTGTACCAACTGGGAATGAAAATAAAACATTCAACTACCAACTGTTATAATCTGTAAATAGTCAAACCAATTCCTCTGGGTTCCAAAAATACATGAATAGGGTGACTCATTGGGGCCCCATTGTCCTATTCATAGGTAATGCAGCAGATTTGCTCCTAGAGAAAATAATAATAAAAAAAAAAAAAAGCTGTGGTTAGTGAGATCTGATATTAGCAACAGTCCTTGTATGTTAAAAGACTCTTGGGCTTTTTGAAACCATATATAAAGATTTCACATTAAGGTTAACAGAGAATTGTTTTGAAGCAACTTTTCTCTGTACAATGTGAAGCATTAAAAAAAAATTATTCCCATTGCAAATTATGTTGAGAAATAGGGAGAATACTAGAAAATTTATAGAGGGCAGCAAACTGATGAGAATTCATTCTACAGCTGGCAAGTGCACTTCTACCTACTAGTTGCTTCACATTTAATAATGCATGTTATGAACAGATGGATAGAATGTCAATAAGGCTCTCTGTATCATCAGTGGTAATGAAATACTGGACTTTGAATGCTTAATAGCACGGAAAACAAAAAGCCTAGAGGAAATTTGTCAATGTCGTGCATGCAATACTTCAGCAGTGCTTAACACTGTTAGTGTGAGGCCATATGTTTCTTCTAACAGGATCTACTGTAGCTAGGTGCCAAAAAAAAAAAAAAAGTTGGACAGTTTTTTCCTTTTTTTAACTCCTGCAACATGTTGAGAGCAAATACTCTGTGAATCAGTCAAGCAGAGTAGTCAGCAGAAGTGCAATATCATTACTCTTGTTATCCCATTTCTCAATGAAAAGAAGTTAAGAGAAACTTGCTAGTAAGCATTGTTCTTTGTATCTGTTTTAGAAACAAATTTGAAAGTAATCTCTTTGGAATTAAATAGAAAAATAAAGGCACTAACATGTCACTATGAGGCAGTAAATCTCATTGTCAAGAGCTGTGCAAAATGTCAATGTGGAAAATATTGCCAGCGTAAGTAAAGAATAAAACATACATAGTGGTATCTAAAAATTAGACACATAAAACTAATTAAATAAAAATTCTCTTACTCAAATAACCTTAGGCAAATGTCAGTTAAAATATCTAGGAAAAATGCTTTGGAATTGTCTAAATGAAGAGGATAGCAGACAGTAGCCACTCTGAGATGCAGACCTAAGAATAAGTGGGAATAAGCACACCAGGCAACTGACAAAAGCTGCAAGGGCACCCAGAGAGGTGTTTCCACCCTGCACGCTTCTCAGGGAAACAAAATTTCAGGAAGTGTCAGACAGCTATGGTAGGTAAGCCTCTGTGAAACATGGAGATCTCAAAGTTCAGCAGTACAGCTAAAGTACGTGAAGTCAGCAGAAGTCAATGCGAGTTTAACTATTGATTCTGGGAGAACACTTAGACAAGCACTGAGGCTCTAACAATCTGAAAAATCCTCAGGAAAGGCTCAAGTACTCTGAGCAGAAAACCAATACTTGCCACTTTGTGACTCACCCACAAGTGACCAAACTCCCTACTATGCCCTCCTTCTCCACACTGTCTCTCCAAAACATTTCTGGGCTGCTGCAGTGCTACCCAGTCATGTTTGCCACTTAGGACACTCGAAAGTACCCCCACTGACTTCGAATCCACTACACAAAGACATTGTGGGATGGGATTTCTGCCACCACAAGAATCAACTGTGAAGATGTTCATTGTATTCAAAAGTAATTAGAGAGGGTTGGCAGACAGCATCTCCTTAGAAAACCAAGCTAGAAACATCATCAAATACCATGTGAGCCATTTCAGTTTCTTTGCCTCTTCTGCAAGCCAGAAGGAGAACTCATAACCAATAATAACAATGTCAGTTGCACTTAAAATAAAGCAAATTTTTCCAGCTGCCTACAGCTAGTGGTCTGTATAGCACCAGTACACACCAGCATGAGACTGTAACTGCTTTCTTCTGCAGTGGGGGAAGGATGTGCAGAGAAGCAGAGCCTGTCTCTCAGTGCCAGCAATTGATTGACTTGCTTGTGCACTGATCCGACACAGGCTGGATCCTCTTCTGCAACCCCGAACTATGCAAATAACAGAACTTGTTCATACTAGTAAGTCCACCCGAAAAATTTGTTACAGCTCTCTGCATGGACATATTTTAGTTTCTCCTGAATAAGAAACTAAAATTCAGCCCAGAACTTCTAAATCAGACCTTGGACTTGAGTAGAGCATCACCCTCCTTCTCTTACCTCCTGTTTCCCAGGAAATACTCTGACCCCTGACCACAGCAGTTGCACCTAACAAGAGTGAATTTTGTGCAAGCTGCAGAAATACAAACACTAAGAAGTATGCAGGCTTTCTGTGAAGCAGATCACCAGGAGGTGAGACATTAATTATCAGTTGGGGATCCTCATTCACAATGGCCAGAAAAGCTGTGCATCAAGAAGTAGAAAGAAAGCAAAGCGACCTTTCTCAAATCATTGATGAAAACAGGCTACTCATCAGATTTCTGTTATCTAGAATCTCCTATATTTTTTGGACCCTGAGAAAAAGAACCTGAAGATGCTGTGGTGAGCATCTGACTGTAGTATGGTTTGGCAGTAAATGTCGTTCTCAGCTTAGAAGGTATTAGGTAGGTTTTTCAAAACCAAACAGATATTGATAAACTAAAGTTTCAAGAACAACTTCTTAAGGAAAAAATATAATAATCTATAAATATTTGAAGTGTGTAAAGCCATCAAGGGAAAAGGATATAACTAGAAATAATGGAAAGAAAAAGCTTAAGCTCAATAGAATATCGGGAAAATCTTCCTGACAGGGAGATGTATTAGCCTATGAAATAGTCTCCCAAGGAGAGATATGGAAGCTTTCACTTGGGATTTTAAAAACTAAAGTTGACATAACACTAAAAAATGTTCTCAATGAAATAATCCTACACTGGCAGAAAAAAACCAGACAGGATGATCTATTAAGTCTTTTCTAAGTTTCTTCAGCCTTTGATGCTTTGGGAACACATCTTGATCAGCCAAGGGTTATCAGAAAGAAACTTCTTAAATTAATATGATGAACAGCAAGATTACAAAGGTGATCATTGTGAAAGCCTATTACAAAACCTCTCCCCAAATGCTGAAAAGCAAATATTTTTCAGACAATGGAAGTTTCTCTCAAGACCTGAGAAATAGGATATCAATTCATCAGTTTTCAAGTACATGCTTAATTTTAAGTATGTCCTTATTTCCCATTAATTTAAAGAGAACCCAAACCTATAGTCTGAAACAAACTTACAAGAAACAGGCTTCCCAAGAATCTTTGAAGAATTCCCCTCTCTCTACACAAACCTGGAAAATTTAAACAAACAATAATATTTGTTACATATGTACTAGCACCTTTCAAGCCTCTGCTGACAAGGACAGGCTATGTTAGTTCAGAGCTACTATCTTGATCACTCCTTAAAAGTATACATCTTCCTGCACTAATTCCAGTTTAGGTTAATCTACCTGGCACTGTGAACAGTGTAAATGATTATTAGTCTGTCATATTGACTTATGCACAAGAAAAAAAGGATGCTTAGCTTTTGGAAAGTATACTCAATTATGTTCTACATATCCATCTTGAAATCATTCTGTCTTATCATATATGGGTATCACTACCAACATCAATATTTAGCACATATGATATTTCATTACCTGCTCCAAATCACTGATGAATAGTTAAACATTAGAAACACGGGAACAACTGAATTGCTGAGTTAAAGGTTGAGAATGGAAATAAAGAAAAAGAGTGATCGGTAAATGTAATCTATAATAATTTCTTTCAACTTTTTCTTGCAAAAAACAAACTTCAAGAATATTCCGTTTTGGATCAAAAATGGTGTTTTTCCTTTTTTTTTTTTCCCCTGGTGTTTGTTGAAGGGTTGCTCCAACAGCATCAGATATAAAAGGTATGGTAAGAGCTTCTCTCAATCCAGCAGCTTGAGCCCCCTCAGCAGGTTTGCCTTTCAGGCAGCATCAAGGTGTTGGATGAGCCTGTGCTGTTGGTTGCAGTGCTGTCCTGTGCAGGAGGGAGATTCCTGCTTCAGCAGAGCCATCAGAGTGCAGCTCGATGCTGCCTGGCAGTGCTGGTGGAGGAGGGCACAGAGTTCGTGCCATGCAGATGTGCTACATCAGAGCATCACCATGGCCATGCTGCATCCCTACAGGCATTGTCCCAGGGCAGAAGTTACTAGCGCCTGCCACACAACCTGAGAGTGAATGGAAAGACAGGGCTGGGCCTCTCTTATGAAAAGACCTGAGATTGTTGTTGTTGGCTGGACTTCGCGAACGAAGATCTTGGGATAAGCCTGCGCAATGGATTTTTTAAGTGAGGCACAGGGTGCGCAGAACCGGCCCCACTCCCTTTACTCCTGAGGGTCATCTTGCCACGGCCGAGCAGCTCGGACGGTGACAGCGAGTTCCTCCAGGATTCGAACTGGCATCCTCAGAGGAGGAGCCGGCTCCACAGGCGGGGGCCTATGGCACTCGGCCAACGCCCACCGCCTTTCAAGTGTAACATACAAACAGAAAAGCAATAATGTCAGGTTGTTGAGCAATCCTGGGAGCCCACGAGGGTCAGAGCACCAGGGGAAGACCTCGCCTTGTCCTCTCTGCCACCGAATGACACAAACGTGGCCCTGCAGCCACGCCTGTAACACGAGCTGGGGCAGGCCCCAAAAGGTGGCAAAGACCTGAGATACTTAGCAAGAATAAATCAATAAGGATAAGCAGACATTATTCCAAGTACTTGGAGACTGAATCAGAAAATACCAGTTAATCAGAAGGTTTAACAAATCCTATTAGTACTACAGCAGAAATACAACTTCTTATTAAACACTCAGATATCAAGAATTTGTAAACTATTTCCTCTAGGAACATTACTAAGGGTAAATAAGGGCTGATTCAGAAGGAACTCTATGGGCTTTAAGTAACACATTATTTGTATATTAAAAAAAAATATATCCTATGCATCCAGGGGTATAAAATACATAACTTAGGAATGTAAAATATCAAATATCTTGTCATCCAAAAGTTGCATTTGCAGATATTAAATAACTCTACAGCACAGGTGCCCCTCACTCTCTTGAGTTATACACAGAGTCCTTCAGTCCCCACCACCAAGATTTTATCCCAAAATAACTCCCTAGTTTGGCAGAAACACAAAACATCTGCAGTCAGTCACAGGAGTTTCTTGTAAGCAGAGAGAGAAGAAGGATATGCTCGTGGTCTGCTCTCCCATCCATCCCACTGCTCCTTGGGCAGACGAGTACCCCATCACTCCAGTGCTTCTCATACTCTCTCCACCTAGCCCCTTCCTACCTTTTCTCTGCACATCCTTTTATTTTTCCCTCTTATTATTAGACTTTTCAAAGACATTTTTATTATTATTATTTTGCCTGTGTTTTACAGCTGGCATATCATCCCCTGCTGCACTAAATCAACACTTGTGAAAGCAGCAGCCTTCCAGTGACTGAGTAGAGCTGCTGCTTGCAGAAGTGTCAATTTGGTACAGCAGGGGATGGGGTCACAGCTGTAGAAGAAGAGAGGCCCTATTTTATGCCTCAAAATGGTAAAAATGTCAGAGGGGAGGGAAATATGTACAAAATATGAAAAGGGTATGCAAAAAAAAAAAGAAAGAAAAGGAAGAGGAGGAAAAGGATTTGGAAAAAAGGAAGAAAGAAAAATGACACTGCACAATGGAACAAAATCACTACTGCAACAGATAAAGGATTTTTTTAAGTGGGCACTTTCATGTTAAAAACACGTCATGTGCATACCACAAAAAGTAAACTTGATGATAGTATCCTTCCACTTTGAGTGGGAAAGTCTGGCTCATTAAACTTAAATTCTTGTCTTAACTATGTGTGGTAGGTCGAGATGTAGTTCTAAGAACAAATCCTGGGCATAAAAAGATTATTTCGCAAAGGCTTGATTGCAAGAGGAAATTTCAAGCAAAGACTGAGAATCCTGCATTCAGAAATTTGAACCAGCAAAAGTGAACTGAAATTCCACGTTCTGGAGTAAACTTGAGTTTATTATCTAGCACAGTTTAGAGGCTCCCATTTGAAAGTACATACCTGTTATTTTGAAAGTAAAAAGAAAAATGGACCAAATGAAACTATAGACCCAAAAGAAGAATTCACAAAACTCACATTTGTTTTTCACATCACATCACATAAATATGGAAATCAATCTAATGTATGTTTCAAATGCTGTTATCATTACTGTGTTGCTTTTAGGAATGCCCTTTGTTTCTTGTAATTTTTTTCTGGGAGCTGCTGCTTTATTAATTTTCCAATGTGTATTTGTACTAAGGGAAAATAAAAGATCTATATAGATCAAACACATTCACAAAGTCAGTGCACTGCTAAGAAAATAAAAAATAAGCTGTGCCTGGGAATTTATCCTGCTCCCTTTTAAGCCAAGAGCAAAACTCTCATAAGTCTCCAAAAATGGCCTCTCTAGATCATTTTACATATACCCAAGCAATTTCATTTACAATGTTGCTAATCCAGATATGAGAATAAGAGAGTAACATAAATCAATGAACAAGTAGATAGAACTAAAAAGCGGAAGCCAAATGAAGAGACTTTGAAATGAAAACGTATAGACCAGATATTCCATAAGAGGACAATTCAGCTCTGCTATACTGTTGAAGAGACAAGGAAAACTGGTCCCATAAACTTTACACAAAGGTTTTAATAATTTCTCTTTAAAACATTCACTGAGAGTTCATCAACTCATCTGGTCCAATAATTAATCCACTTTGACAATAGCAGAACTTGGTCTATAAGTTTCACAGTCATTGCTTGAGATGCAGATTGTACATACCTGCAGGGCTCCCTCATTGCATTTCAGTTTTCAGTGAGGTGGGTCTCAGATGTCCTGATGACCATTACCTGCTTAGCTATGGTGGATACCTAACCACCATGTGCCTTTCTCCATCCTCTGTGCTCCTTGTCCCTAAACGGTCAGAAAACAATGAGTTTGTGCCTAGTCAGAGCCAGAGGAGCTCAACCAGCAGGCAACATCCAGCACAGCCATCTTCTTCAATCTCTCCTCTCCTGAGCAGTTCCTGTAGGACTGGCTTGGGAGCATCTTGCAGAGCATGCCCACATCCTTAAGGTACACTTTGCTATACAGGCAGATAGGCAGCAAGTCCCTGTGCTCCCCAGAAGTTAAGTACTGCTATATGGCCTTGAGAGACCATGCAGTCCAATGCCTAGCACCCATTTAGACTCCCAGTTTTTACAATACCTGTGGCTCCAGTGGCCTCTTAAGCAGCAAGAGTCAGCTCAACTATTCCTGGTCCTCTGTGGCTCAAGTTTGGCTAAAGAGCTACTTTTGTACTGTATCACTCTGAATTAACAGCCCATGGATATGAGGCTTTTCTTAATGCTGAAAGATGAACCATGATTAAACAAGGACTCAAACACTTCAGTTAATCCCTCCTTTGAATGGGGTGCAGGATGCTCTGCCAAAAGGTCTTGTACTGGTAATTGTGTTTGTTGCCTTATTTACATTGGTGACAAACATCCATTTTGCTTACCGTGATAAATGACAGATGCTAGTCATGGTGTTTGTGGCACACAGATGCCATACTGGTAGGCACAGTATAACGCAATCCAAACAGAGCAGAAAAAACACATTTTGGCTTTGGGCAAAATGAGTGTGCCCTGCTAACAGAATAGATCAATAGAGGAAAATATGGTTGAGCTAATAATATGCAGTGTGACTGTAGTTCCTGCAGTACTGTAATACTGCCATGGCTGAACTTCTGGTCTCCTTTATACAAGTAGTTATTAATACAGGCTTACACTGCAGATAGAAAACCAGTAGCAAGCAGCCAAAAACTTCCTCCTACAAGAAAACTTTCCTCTATTAAAAAAACCTACATAAATATACTCAAAAATGTTTCATAAATCTGAATTTTTGCAAGACTTGTTGAATTCCAGGAATTTTTTAAGTAACTGATTTTTTTAAAATCAGAATTCATAGCCTTAAATACCAAAATGAGCAGGTACTACAAAGAATAGTAAGGAATAACCATATTTTACACATTTATCTGTTAATTATCTATTTCAAAATAGCCCCAAATTGCATACATATAGCCAAGAACACACTCACAGGTAAAGGACTACCACAGCACATTTCCCAATCTTATTATTTAACTTGTAAGGACTGACATGGGTCATTGTGCTATGTAGGGTGACAGTAAGAGTTTGAAGGACACCTAAGAACCAGGTTTGCTGGGCAGAGGATGTCAGCAAAGGGCCACTGCAGCTGTGCCCATCCCACAGCACCTTCCTGCCCTGCTCTCCACCACCCCTACCGCTCTCTGCTCGCAGACGCATCAACACGGCTGTTCTCCAGACTGCTCTACAGAGCAGAAAAGGATCTGATCTGCCTCTTAACCAAAACCAGTGTTTTTTACCGGCTCCTGCTCCACACCGACCCAAATCCATCATAGGGCACAGCCAGCTGCAATAGTCTCATGCTGCATTGTCCCATAAACACTTCTGGGTTATTTCTAAAACGCTCTCAAGCACAAGGAGGGGAAAAAGCATTAATATCACTTAATTCTTAGCATAACTACAATTGTGAAATAGGAACAAATATTTGTTTTCTAACAAGTGTGTTGTTATGGAAACAGCTGCAAGATGCTGTTTGCTCTGAGGGCTGTGCCAAGGCTCGGCACTGAGAGGCTCCCAGTGCTTTGGCACCACAGCCCTGCAGTGCTAGGCTCGAGCTGGGCCGCCCCCAGCACCCAGTGACAGCAGCACCCACCAGGAGGTTTGCACATGCTGACACAGGTTGCCAGCGAAAAGAATGGGAAAAACAGCACTAACTCTCAGAAATTCATGTTAGAGCAGTTCTGACCTACTTTGTAAGTAGCAAGTTATCTCATTAATTTGCTCAAAATAGCAGATCATTCTGTATGAAGAGATGAAAAACAAAATCTATCATTTTCACTGCAGGAAGAAATACCAAAATGAGACAACTCAGTGCTTGTCACTGCAGCTGTATTTTCTTCTCCCAGGTAATAAACAGATGACTGGCAGATATTTAGTTACATGTGCATGCAACAAAAACAACTAGACCAGCAACCCCCAGCAAGCTGCGCATGGGAGAGGCTGGTGCCTCCAAAGGCCCCCACCCCATGTTAGAGCTGTCAAAACTGAACTGAGTGGTCTTTGTCCCACACATGGCCCCCCAGGGCCCTCCCTCAGTGGAGGGCTGTACAGCAATGTTTGGTGATTTCTGAAAGGGATGTTTATCCATATCTACAAGTGGTTTTTCCCCTCAAAGTTTATGTGCCCTTTTAAAACTTAAAAAGACTTGGTAAAAAGCAAACAAGAAAATCCAATAAACCTTAACCCTATAACTTTGTCGCTTTGCTCTTAACAAATCATTACTTGATCTTTTCTGCATGATTAAAAATTGTTTTACCTCTATAAGTGCAATTAATTTTGCTTTCAGGTTTATATCATTACTGTATCCATATATTAAACACTTGGTGTATATACACAGGAGCATGTTCAGATAGTATTCAGAGGGAA
Source organism: Formicarius rufipectus (assembly GCA_013399695.1). Taxonomy (NCBI): domain Eukaryota; kingdom Metazoa; phylum Chordata; class Aves; order Passeriformes; family Formicariidae; genus Formicarius; species Formicarius rufipectus. Next base: position 192,924 of record VXAU01001554.1, on the reverse strand, counting down.
GTGTGGGAGAATTCCGTTAAAGAAAAAAAAAAAAAAATCAATATTTCATTCCAATTATAAAATAAACCAAATCTTCAAATATTGGAGTACCCCAGAGAATAGATATTTGGTTTTCTGACCAGCAGTAACAGTTCGTAATTGAACAGCTGCAGAAAAGAGAGGAAACAAACATACCAACAAATTAGTTTTCAAGCCTGTGTTCACAGAAAATTTTCTACTCTATTTTGCTTTTGATCACAACATGATAAACAGGGTTCCTCCCTTCCTTCTCTGATTGTCTACAAAACAGATTAGAACAGTCCACAGAAGTTTAACCTATTATATTGCATGATCCCTCACTTATAAGAGCAAATTAAGCACATAATACAAGTATTTCAAGAACTGAGATCTATTCATGACTGTTAGGAGTGTTAGAACCCAAGTATTAATTCACTTAATAAACAGATGCAATCCTTTTCCAAAAAGTTTTTTTACCTTGTTTTTGAAAAATGGCACCTTCTTTTGTGATTTTTATTTGGTTTGGTTTTGTTTGGGGTTTTTTAACTGCCATGGTCATTATTAGCATTGTAAACAAGGTATCAGTCAAAAGAAAGAGGCAAAATTTTAATCATAGTTATTTTAAAAGTAGAAACCCTATTTCTATATTTTCAGACAGAACAGAGGAATAAGTAATAAAATATGAATTTAATTCATATATGCGCACCTATGTATAGAGTCTTCTATTGCTGAAGTCATAAATGTTTTAATGCATCGACTGTGTTTGTTCATTTCACATTTTCACGGAAGGAAGAAAAAGAAGGTTCTTTACTGCAGTACAAAGAAAGATGTTTTAATACCAAAAGATGCAATTAAAATAATAGGGCCATTTATTTCAGTAGGATTTCACACATGCAAGAGAAATGCTAACCCTTGGGAGAATGTTCTCAGCTCATTTAACAATATGTGTTTCCTCTGATATGAAAACTTTAGCTTTTGCATTATAACATCATTGCTAACAAGGCACACGTATATATCTCATAAGTAGATGAAAGCGCGAGTGTGGGAAGAATTATAATAGTTCTTTATCCATATTACACTCATCTCAGGATATACTTGCATCTGTTTTGTACTCACCCTGGGTAGCTTTTTCCTCTCCACACAATTAAAATACACACTCAAGAAAGACTCTATACTCTGAAAGACAATAAGATGACTAGTAGAGACTGAGAGAGAACAGTCAGGGAAACAAAAAGGAAGAATTTGTGTTCCAGGACTACCAAAACACTTTAAAAAGTAGTTGGCATACAGCTCCTTACCATGAGCAAGAAAAAGCCAATCTGCTCTCTGAGAGCACAGTGTAGCCTGGGTCACTGCCTCGGGCTGCACTGGTGCCACCAGGCTCCCTGGCATCTGTCACCAGCCCAAGGCAACACTACCAAAACTGAACTCTGCAACTCAGGAGGTGCAGTCTTCGTGGCAGGGTCTGGGCAGAGTTGTTGTGATGGCTATGAAATAGAAAGACTAAAATTATTTGGTTGTAAGAGTTTATTTTGCATCTAATTTTCTTCATTTGCAACAGAAAGTTCAAAATTGACCAATCAAGCCATTAATGAGGGAAGATTTATTTTTCGCAGATCACTTTCCACTGACTGTCAGCACACAAATGTTTCTACCTAACCATGAAAACAAATGTAAAACTAAGATTTGAAATACCAAATCCCTAAATGAATTTAGGCAATAATCTCAAATTACAGATAGAGTCCTACAGTCAAAATGTCAAAATTACGTCCAACCAATTCAGAATGGAAACATGACTGATATGATTAGGCATTTTATAAAGCATACATAAGGGACAGATCTCTAGGAAAAAGTTGGTCTCTGAATACTTTTGTTCTGCAATACTGTACTTGTAAGTCTAAAACTAAAACTTGCACATGCCTTGTATATTTGATTGACTTCATAACGTTTTCATCTAAATTCAAAATATAACTCTGTTTAGATATATTTGAACATTTTATTGCATTTAGTTATGAGATATGAATTTTTCCTGAGAGAACCTAGGGCACACAACAATGCCAGATCATTCCAAATAAGTTAATTCTGAAATGGGTTTGAATCAATAAGACAAAAGAGGCAGTAAAGCCAATTTTTACGGTAGTCATGGTTGCATAAAATAATATCAAGACAGTCAGATTGTAAGCTCCCTGCATCACAAATATAATTTGCAACCAACTCTAAGCTCAAAGAGGAAATAGAGAGATAGGTGGAAGATATAGATAAAAACAAATGATAGATAGATAGATAGATAGATAGATAGATAGATAGATAGATAGATAGATAGATAGATAGATAGATAGGACAAAAGAAACAGGAGATAAAGAAAGAATGCAGAGCAGTTGCCATCCAAGACAGTGGGAAAAAAACAAACAACTATGCCATGTAAGTAATTCAAGGTAAACAGAATGCTTTTCTTTCGTTTAGGCTTTAAAATTGTTATGAAAAGGCTCTCTTTTCACTCTATCTGTAAGACATAGACAGGGGATGAATGTATACATAAGTATGTCACTGCAATGCTTGGCTTTTAATGAAAATGGATTTTTAATGATCCCAAAAGCTACATTTCTCTCTGACTTGCTCCATTTTCAGACTATCAGCATGAAGTACACACAGCAAATGCACTTGTTTTCCATGTTCTTCACTAAATCCCAGGACAACCAAGCGTCCAAGTACTGTAAAGAACAGAGCTGCCATTATGCAGAGCAGAGAAGCTGCGTGTCCTTCATTGTTTCTACTGAACTTTTGGAGCTCCATGACACCGCTGTGCCTTCTCCCACAGCAGACCCCAGTGTGAGTTACCTTGCACTCCCATATGCATAATGGATGATGTGTGGCAATGTGCTTTCCTGTTGTTCTGCCTCAAGGACACTTGTTAAGAGTGTGCTGTTCCGCCCACTTCCCCAACCAGCCACATTGTGTTGAAGTGCTCCATGTGAAACTCTAAGCACACAAATACCAGAGGATTTAGTCCACAAATGAAGAAAAGTCACAAGGGGGAAAGAGACTGATGCAGTCCATATCCTTCTTGCTGTCTGAACACAAAGAATTCTTCTTTCCAATGTCAAAGTTCCCTTTTAGTCAGTTATGAATGAAAAACCCCCTGAAAAATACATAATAATGTACCAGCTAGTATAAATAAGGTTTTTTTCTGTTTGTTCATGTAGATAATAATATAGACTTCATAGACTCAGTATCATCAGAGAGTAAAAGGATATTTTCCTTACTTTATCACCATCCATGAAGTTTAGTCTACAAATATTTTCTATAAGGTAGGTCCATAGATTGGGAAACTGTAATATAATTGTCATAAAACCAAGGTAGCATTTAAAATGGGCTGGGACTCCTGTATTCACTTGATGTTCAGTATTTCATAGGTTAAGCTTTGTGCAGCATATGTTACCTCGGAAAAAAACAATCCCCATGTTTATTTCCTGTGTTAGCATTTTTACTACTTCTTTGAAATATTAGAACACCCAGAAGGAATCCAGAACAAGAACACTGATGAAAAGGATTATGACTGAGAGGTGCTACATAATCAGTTAACAATGCCTCCAGAGTCAGAGGGTACGGCCTTATAAAGGGCTTCACAGAATCAAAAAATAACTGCATCCCCTAAAAAAAACCCAATAAAATCAAAATCCCATTTGTGTGCACTGCCAAACTCAAAGTTTTCCCCATTTTGTCTGGTCTCCTTACTCAGAATGCCTGCCAATTAATATTTACCAAATGGCTCTCCCTTCTTCATTTAAATCATTTCAAAAACTGCACCTGTTTCATGAGACCTATGTGTGCTTCTGACAGCTGGTATTTGAGAAAAAACAAGCCAAAGTACTTAAAAATCTTAACTAACTGCATTAAACTGGAATCAAGAAAGACAGTGCTAAGATTAGCTCAGCTAGTACAAGACATCAGCAAAGTAATGGGGGTATCCCCAGGGACACAGGAGATAGATTTATGTGCACAGCCTGGGAAGGATAGCACACGTACAGACAGGGCACAGAGGTACCTCAGACAAATGAGGGGTTCCCAGACCCTTTGCACAGGTGCCCTGTTCCAGCCCAGAGCAGCAAGTGCCATCTCCCCAGCTGGGTTTGGGAAGGATGCAAAGGGTGGGCACTGACTGCTGCCCAAGATGCTGGGCCACAGGACAGGCACTGCCCGAGGCTGTGGCAGCCCGGCAGAGGCAGGGGAGGGGCACGGGGCAGACCTGCAGCCCAGTCAAGGGCAAGCACTGGCAGCGAAGGGGCAGCTCAGCAGCACCACTATCAGCTCAGCTGCCCACACCTTTGCATCTCCTCTTTGACTCTTCTGGTGTCTTAACAAAGATTTCCCCATCCGGCATCTGGAACAACTTCCTAATGTTCATTTAAAGTTGAGAAGTTATTCAATATTTATATAGCTGTACTCCAAGAAACTTAGTATCCTTGAAGTTGTGCCTCATGCCATCAAATGTGGTTGAAATTCAGCAACAGCATTCAACAGTTACTGAGCGTCCTGGAGGCACCAGCATAACCATATTCACCTCATTCCTCTAGAAAAACAGGGGAAGAAAACTTGCAAGAGTGCCACCAAAAAAACCCAAACAAATGAACATCAAAAAAACAACCCACAAAAACCCCCAAACCAATCAAATAAAAAGAAACCCTACAAGCTTCAGAAAGCTACAGTATTCAGAGTTCATTTTAAACAATAAAATGTGGAAAGAGCTTCAAAAACCAGAAACAACTGATGTAAACAAAAGCCAGGGGATGCAACCAAAGCTAAGGTACAGAGAGCTGAAGCCACTTGCCCAACATATGGATTGACTCCAAGCTTCACTTAAAGTTATCAGTTCTTCTATACAGTATAAGGGAGGAACCAGATTTGCCCTAAAAGCCTATATAAGACTGTTTTAAATTAATTTTTGCTAATACATGACTTAAAGTTTGGCAATTTGGTTGCTTCATTTTATATAGCAGTTTTCCCAGATTATCTAGATGAGAGGCAATTGCACAAGTGCAGGTAAATATTTTTAGAAAGCATCCAAAATAACAGGGAAGATAACATCCATCTTGCCTCTAAAATACACAAGAAGTAAGAAATATCACAAGTCTGTGTGTTGTATATGCTGAGGTACTCTGCCTAGGATTCTTGAAATAGAATTTGTGGAGGAAGAGACTTGCAGCTTTTTGAAGCCAATTCCTTCAATACTGCCATATTTCAAATTACTCCCCCCCCCCCCCCCCAATAGCCACTAAGACACTGGTGTTACTGAAGCAGATTACCAGCCATAGGACAGTCCTCTATGGCATTTAGCAGAGTCCCAAGTCCACAGGAGTTTGTGGGATGTGTCCAGCTGCTGATCCAAATCCAGGGACTGTGACAACCTGTGATAATCCTGAATGTTAGAGGTTCAAGCCCATTTCTGCATTAGTTCAAAGATTCCTCCATGCCAGAGTACCCTTAAAAAGGGTCCGGGTCACTTCTGTACCACAGCTCATACAAAATAACTTCTAGCATATTGCTGTCAGCCTAATAGATGCAATTCAAAGAACATATAACCTCAAAGGTCTTTTAATGTGTTATTTTCAACTGCCTTATATGAATTGTATCACTTCTCTAAAGCAATAACTTCTACCCTTGAGTCATATCTGTTAATTCTGTATTAAAATGCACCCCTATCTCACTAATATGGTGTTTTAATAGTTATGGTCACACATTTTAAAATCCCTATTCAGTATTAGTCAACCAAAATTCTCAACTTAAGCGTGGGGTTAATTGCAGATGCAGACATTTGACATGTTCTGCATGTTTTACATGTATTTCAGAGAATGCAAGTTAAACAATTTTAATCAGTCTAAGTTTAAAGTTTATTTTGACTCATCTGAACTACTTCTCAATGTGAAAGGCAAGTCAAGCATGCAAAAAGGACAACACGGTCTAACTATACACAAAGGTTGTCAGAAGTCTAAAACTTTTCTTCATCCACCACTTACAAGGAGTCCCTTAGGGTAAGAAACATCACTGTTTCTGCCTGTATCACATACACTCTTTTTCTTGCTTTCTCTTTTTTCTTTCATCCTGCCCATCTTTCTTACTCTTCACTTTGCCTCAAATCTCTATCCTGCAGCAAGGATGCAATAAGGATGATGCAGCCATTGCATCAGCTGGTCACTCCTGCAACACCAGGGTAAGCCCAGGACCACTCATGTGTCATCATAGGCAAAACTCATTCTCATTCTACTTTTGAAGTACACACAAATAATTTTCAGCCCAAAATTCAGTTTTTATTCCCACCCTCAGAAATTCTTGCTAAACTTCTAAATTAATTTCTCTGATGAATTTGTCAGCCGAGTGTGTCTTTTTTCCCCTCTTTTTTTTCCCCATATATGGATTGTTGGAGAAAGAGTTATATTCCAATACCTACAGTTTTTAGTCCCAATAGTTACCTCAGTGATGACTAGTTCAGTCTTTTTGCAGTCTCTGATTACATTAAGCACAAGCATATATACTACTGACAAACACATGGTCAAATATAAAGGAATGCCAGCAATTTCAAATGAAATCAATTTCCTTTTTTGCTACTTAGATGCTCTTACCAGTGTTAATGCAGCTCTTCAGTGTCTGATTCCATTTTAAAAAAATTACAATCTCATTTTTATTTTCAAAATACTTCTTTTCCTCCTGTTGCTGTGAAAACCTGGCTGTGTATATAAACTCTCTTATGAAAAGCTTTCAGAAATAAATCAAGGCAGCCAAAAAAGAAAATGTTTCCTCCTACCTTTCATCTATACTTGTCTTTGAAAACATGTGAATACATTGTGTGTACTTTTGGACATTTCTGAAAAAGAATATTTAGACAACAATAGGACTTTAGATTTTTCACAAACTTTAAAACAGTGTTCCCATAAATATATGCAAAAGCACTCATTTAGGTCCCAAAAACATGCCAAGGTACAACCTGCCTGAATAATACTCTTGGGAAAACACAGATGAAGTTCTGTATTTCCAGATGCAGCTGCAGTAAGGCAAACGACCTTGTAATCATAATCCAAAGAATCCTTTCTAGTTTCTGGTGTTTTAATACTTTGTTAAGAGGTTGACAGAGTAGTAGTTATACCCATAAGATATTTTTATTACAATCTAACAAAATCAAGACTGTAACAGTGATTCATTTTTTTTAATAACCTCAGTGCTTCAAGACTTCCCATCCTAATAGAGCAATCATGAACCACTGTTGTGTACCAACAGAACTATTAGGCTCTGTGCTGTGCTAGTGTAATTGCAGTCTAATGGTTTACACCATCATAATAGCTTTAAATATTTTCCTAAACAGAGTACAGTATCTAAAAGGTGGTTTAAATTGTTTCAGCTTTAGGATCATACATCAAAGATAAAAAGATCTATTCCTTTCTTCTGAATTGAGAGTAACAGAGATGCCACAGTTATATTCTTGTTTCTTTATTTTCTTAATAAATTGGTTAAAATGTAGTAGTAGAAGCAGAGATTAAATTTTGCAACATAAAAGGATCTAGCAAAAGATGAAAAGTATTAAAATATTTTCAGAAACTTTGATGCTCTGATTTAGCAGACTGGCATGGTTTAAGCTGTCAGATTAACAAAGGACATGGAATTACGCTATTCTGAATATAATTTTTTTTAATAATTTCAGAATTTCTGATTATTTACTTCAATAAAACTTTGAATAAAAATCCCACGCTATGCAAGTGTGGAGTATCATAACAAATTATCTAAGCAGCTCTACATCTGTGATAAATAACACCAGCAAAGCTTCTGAGATGCCAGCAAAGGCCAGGAGTGCTTCCTTCCCAGGAAGCCACTACCCAGCTTGACCAGGGTTTGCAACAACCACCAGTAGTGAGGTTACATACCAGTAACCTCCTGAGGACTCAAGAGCATAGATCGTTTACATGTTCAGAACATTCTTACTCACAAAAATAACTCAATGAACTTAGTCAGACTACTTACATAGAGAGGTACTATTAATATAAGAAACAATTTACTAAATCTTGTTGTTAATATACAACAGTAGCCCTGTATGCACCATGTAAGGACAGCTGCCTTACTCCCTTGGACAAAGCCAAAAACATCCATAACTCCAGAAGGGGCCCTGAAGTTAATACTAGAGGTGCTCAAAGCTTCTAAGATTGCCTTCAGAAGTCCTGAAATTTGTTTTCAAAAATCCTCTTCATCTAAACTTAATTTCTACTTAATCCTATTCACTGTTTTGATAGAACCCTGCTTTCTGACTTCTAGCTGAAGAATTAACTTACAGTATTTTTCAAACACTATTTTCTTGAAAAATAAACCTTTTTGTATAGATATACATCAGGACTTTTTTTCAGAAAGGGTTTTTTGAATTTGGACTTGGATACTGAGGGATTTTTTCCTAAAATTTGGCTTACTACTAGTATTTTCTGCATTGATATACACTAAAAAGAAAAAAAAAAAGAAGAAGAAAAAAAAAGGCACAAAGATGTTTGTACTATCTGGAGAATATTTTGCATAGTCCATAATTCTTTGATTTAAGGGCTGCCAAGGTCTAAGGTCACTTCTTACCTTATTCTTTTAAAAGAGAATAAAATACAGCTTGTCTTTTAACTCTCAGAAGAACTATGTACTACATAGTTCTACATTACATTTTTTTTACATTAAAAATGTAAAATATATAAAATAGTGAATTTAGTAATTTGGTACTAAATAATCTTTGAGCATGCACCAAGGTGCTAATAAAAAGAACTGATTATTACTCACTCTGGAGTGAGAAGTTCTAAAGATGGTATTTTCTCTTTCTAACATTGAGCAGGTGTTTAATCAAGTTCTGCTCAGACACAGAAGCATCGGTCCAGAAGCAAACACTCCCATCAGGCTCATTTGCTAAGGGAAAAATGTTACTTAAACCAAACTTTTCAAAAAAACCCATCAGTTTTGCCAAAAAAAACACTGAAAATGGACTTTGGACTTTTGTTCTCTTTAAATTAGGAAGTTGTTTATGTGGTTTGTTTTTGGTTTGTGGTTTGGTTTTTTTTGTTTGGTTGGTTGGTTTTTTGTTGGTTTTTTTTAAATACAGATGCAAAACAACAGTAGAAAATCTGTTCTCTAAAGATCTCTGAAAGGTTTTACTGATGCAGTATACAGACAACCTATTACTCTTAGATAATTACCTTACACTATATTCTAATTTCATGGAGAAATTTAATTTTAATTTACAGTTTAATTGTCCTACTTAAGGTAAGCCTGTCACCTGTGTCACTTTGTGGCTCATAATTGTAATCCACATTTAATTATTTACTTCAAGGGAGCATTTTAATTATGGATATTACTGTATGTCTAAAGCAACTTATACTCATGGGTACTGAAAATTAATACAGCTGAGTGCTCACCTAATTTCCACTGGCCATAACTCTCTATGCCCATGTCTCAGCTGCAAAGGCTACTTTGTAAGACTGCTGAGCAATGCTCTTTTACCCTCTCTGGACCAGACCACATCTGGGGTGCCTGAAAACAGGCAGGACCATTAGCACACAAGTGACTTGGACTAAGATTAGCAAAGATAGCAAGGCTCCCAGTTGAAATATAAATGAAACAATAACTCCTCACATCTACATTTGACCCTGCAAATAATCTTTGGACTCAGGAGCAGGCATACTGTATTGGCTCCAGGGTGAGGCCAACACCGTGTCCATTTTCTGTGGTGGTCAGTAATAGAGGTCCAGTGAGCAGGAGGGAGGCACAGAGCATGAGCCTTCCTCAGATTTATTTCTCCAAATCTGAGCAATCTGTGATTTATGGGGGGTTTTTTGTGGTTTTTTTTTTTTTTTTTTAGAAGAGCCATCAGTTGACCAATATTCTATGAAATTACCTAATACCTTTGCAAACTAGCTGTATTTTAGCTTCCCAAGTATCCTATGGCAGCAAATTCCATTATTTTATCTATTGCATTAAAAAAAATTCCCAAAAACACATCATCATAAAATACATTGCTTTGTGCTTGCTGTAAATCTACCAAATTTGTGGGTTTCTGTGCCATCACTGGGTCATCTTTCCAATAATTTTTACTTCCATTGCAGACATTTCATCATCACATGACTGAAACTATGCAACTTCCCTGCTCAACATCAAGAATATTTTTCATTGTCTGGAGCCTTGACCAGCAACCTAAAATTTAAAATGTTTTCAGCTTTTTAAAGATATTTGGCACAATAAAAAACATTTCTATGTGGACATGCGCAGCCAGAAAGGATGGTAAGAGATGCCCAGTCCCCAGCCTAGCCAGCAGTGAGTATGGCACTCTGCCTGGGGCAGATGGCACCAAGGGACTGCCCTGTTCCACATGCAGAAAATGTGTGCCAGAGTGAAAAAAAAAAAAAAAGGACCCCAAGTCCTCAAGAAGTTCTTTATTTTCTATTAACATTTTTCCAGTATTTACTGTCTCCCTGATTTACTGTTTAGTACTCCTGTCACGCAAATCCTGCTTAGTGCCCAGAGAGCCAAGCAGCCTCAAGGGCAGTCAGGGATGTTTCAAATTGGAATACTTTGCTCTTGGAGAAGCTGCTTCTGTGAACTCCTTCCTACACAAGAGGAGACACCCAAGCACTGCCTCCTACCAGGAGACAAGATGCGTGCTGGTGGGATTTCTGAAGGTCACAGCCCTCCCCCAGATACAGCTGTGAAGGAGAGGGGTGGGTCATCAGGCACATGTGAACTGCAGGCCATCTGTTTCTAAGGCAAGTGCCTCTCAAAGATCTTCATAAGATGCTTATCTTTCTTAACCAAAACAGTTACTGAAAGTTTTGTTTGGCTTTTATTTTTTTTAATATTGGGATGAAATCCAAAGAGCTGTAGATGTATTCTCCAGTATCGACCTTTCTCCAGTGATGGATTTTTTTCCATGGCAGTGTCACTACATACAATTTTTATCACCTAGAATTATTCTATTTAATTCAACAACCTAGAAAAAAATTCCTTTTTCCTCTTCCTAAAGAAGTAGCCTTCTACCTACAATTTGTCTGCTGCCTCTCACAGTACCCTGAGCACAACCAATGGCCCCTAACAACTAAGGGCATTCAGTACTTTCCAGTATGGAGTATATCACATTTCCCATCTGAAACTGCTTACTTCATCAGTCACTAAGGGCCCAGTTTGGAAGCCATTAAAAATAATGAGAATGCTGGCACTTCTCCCAGCAATAATGGCACTGGATTCCGTGTTGCTTTTCTACTTTAAGACATTTGTATATATCCACAAATCATTTAACTCTTATCTTTGTACTAGTTTTAATGAAACTAATGGCTGCTGAAACTGTGTGGTATTTATTCTACCTCTTATTTAAATAAGCTTCTGTCCCCTCCATCATAAAAAGAAACAAACACACAGCACATCGCATAACAAAAGCTCCAAAGTGATTACCAGGATCACTATATCCATCACTAAAAATGCAAGCACTTCTCAGACAATAAACACTTCAGCTGACAATAAAGTCACAAGAGAGTTTTCAGAAAGAAATCTGAAGATCAACAAATCCAATTTGTCCAAAACAAATTTAGAACCAGTACAGTGGGTAGAGTCTCACAGGGTCTCGCGTTTTCATCTCCATCTGTATCTACCGAAGCTTTTTTCCTCCTGGCACCATGCGAAAAATCCAACTCCATACTAACTCACTGAGTAACAACATCACTCCTGCAGGGTCCATACCTTACAGGCTTTGACCAGATAATGAGCCCTCAGGAATATGCTGCAGGGCATCATAACATGCAGCTTTAAAGAGTTTCAACTGATTGTTGGGAAATGCATATTAATGTGTAAAACATTCACCCTTAATATTCAAGGTCTAACTTAGGGCCAATGTAAAATTTCTAAGAGATACATGTTCTTATCAGGAAAAGCATATGACTTACATGCTTTGAAATAAATAAGAATAGTATAAATATAGAAAAATTAAAAAAAATACCATCTTCCTTAGATATATGTGTTTAATCGCTCTAGGCATACGTTGGAACTGTACAGTAAAAACAGACCTATCACAAGGACAAACTCAGAAGTCACAGATCCAGCACTTCTGTATAGGAGGTGTGATATTTCAGGCTCCTAGAAATTAATCACAGTACAACACGTCAGGTAGACATTTTGACATCATCTGCTCACAGATGAGGTATCTCTGAGAGGCAAAGGAGTTGAACTCAATCATCCTAGAAGTCCATCCACACCATGAAAAATCCAGAAATCCTGGACTGCTCCTGGAAGTTCTATCTTTTTATCAAAATCAGTAGAGCTTAGTGTGAATAAACTGGCTGATATAACTAGGTGGGAGTATAGGAAAAGAAAAGGCAGGTGGAAGTCAAATAGTAAAAATTCTAACCAATAATAAAACTAAAAGTACCAGTTTTAATAAAATGAAGTTCCCCAAATGCTTCATAAGGTGAATTTGAGATGTTTTGATACTACTATCAGTATATGTAAAAATTTGAAGAATAATATCATCACTGCGTAAAGGTTAAGCTAAAAGCCTATTTTGTAAGGAGAATGTGCCACTCAGTTATTAAAAATTTATTTTAAGATTGTTAAATGTTTAATATCCTTACAAAGTATTTTCTTTGCATTTATTTTTAAGTGGGGGATAAGGTCTGTTTTCAGAACTCATGTAGCTTAACGTAGCCATTAGTTGGTGTAGCACCTTTAATAGAAAAAAATTTTAGATCATGTTAAAAATACTTTACAAGAAGTAAAATATATTGCCCAGGCATCCCTAACAGTAAGCAGAATATTATGAATGCAACTTCTTTCATCTATTACATCCAGGAATAAAATGACAGCAAACTAGCTTCATGATTAACCTTTAAATTATCTACCAAATATCACCCACAGAACTACTGGTGCAAGCTACACAATTTAAGCAACAGGTACAAATGTTTAGCATCATGAGTGATCTCACCATTTTAAGACAAGAGAACATCCTTACACCGTTCAAATAAAAAGTGAAGAACAACATCAAAATTGATTTGAGGATAATATAGAACAGCAAAGATAAATAGTTTATTAAAATAGATGTATGTTTTTTGAATATTTGGGGAAATCTCAAATTCTATTTTCCTCTGAAGTAAATGGCAAAATGAGAATAGTTTTCAGATATCTAAAGCCTGACTGTGGCTCATTATCCAATTAATTGATGAATAAATCAGCTAAATCAAGCTAAATGACAGCTAGTTGCTCCACAAAAAGTAGAAGTATATCAGAATAAGGGGCTTTCAGGTAATTAAATGAGTACAGAAGTCTTCTATTAGACTTTAGAAACACATTAAATGACATTTCTATTTTCACTTTCAGAAAAAAAGAATTTAAAAAAGACTGACAAGTAGTTCATATTCAGAAACTCATTGTGAAGATTACAGGTGTTACAGTAGCAGTGGAGAGTTTCATTGCAAAAGCAAGACAGAATTTTTTCATATAGACTCTCTTTCATGAAACAGAAAAAATAAGATCTCCCATACCTATTATCTCACATGACCCTCTTCTGTAATTTCCAAGGAAAGAGAAGACAGCTTGGTGCCTCTGTTCATCCATCTCTTCTTACCACTGCACCTGCTGCACACATTTGAAAGCATCCTGCCATCCAAGGTGCTTCATTTTACACTGAGACAGGAATGACACACAGTAAAGCTCAAGGAATCTTGTTAGTCTCTTAGAAAATTAGATGGGATAACTGCTTTTTTATTGTCTTGTAAGAATCCTGCCTTGGCTTTGTGCAAATGTAGGATAGCACAGGGGATGGCACAGGACAAAGTACACAGTTAACCAAGCCAGGAAGAACTGACTCCAGATTCATTACACTGGGGGTGGAGTTAGAAATTTAGTGCCAGGTAATGCAGAAAAAAAAACAAATCTTAAAACAAACAAAAAACTTTCTGTTTGGACGTAAGAATCAATGCTGACTACACTGCAGGGTTAAAATTTGCTCTTAGGAACAATAACCACATAAAAGCCTGAACTCTGTTGCAATGGAGAATACACTCTCAGGCTGCACAGAAGCTTCCTTTAGAAAAAAAATTTGAAAAGCACAGCTTTTCTTACTGTTGAGATATTTCTCACTCTTTTTAGTTTTAGTGGTGGTTTGTTTTCCATCTTCCTTCCTGTCACCTTAGACAATGGCAGCTCAGGTGGACAATACAAACAGATGGGACATATGGGACATTTCTGTTCAGATTATTCCTCCCTTTTTTTTTTTTTGTTTGTTTTGGGGTTTTTTGTTTGTTTTCTTTTGTTTTGGTTTTGTTCTACAGGCATCGAAATGAGAATTTTGCCAAAGACACTGCCTGTGTCAAATAGCCCATGTCACTCAGTGATTCTGAGCTCTGGGTATTCATTGACAGTTTTTAAGTAGGTCCTGAAGTGTGGCAGCCAAGAATTACAGCCAAGGGAGATGGGTCTTTTTAGCCAGGAGAAAAGAAGGCTGAGGGGAGTAACTCTTTACAATTACCTGAAAGAGGCTGTAATGAGGTGGGGGCATCAGTTTATTTTCCCAAGCAATATGATGAGAGAAAATGGTCTCAAGTTGTACCAGGGCAGGGGTTAGAACTCATGTTAAAAAAATTTCCAAAAGGACTGTCAAGCATGGAAACAGGCTGTCCAGGAAAGNTAGCCAGGAGAAAAGAAGGCTGAGGGGAGTAACTCTTTACAATTACCTGAAAGAGGCTGTAATGAGGTGGGGGCATCAGTTTATTTTCCCAAGCAATATGATGAGAGAAAATGGTCTCAAGTTGTACCAGGGCAGGGGTTAGAACTCATGTTAAAAAAATTTCCAAAAGGACTGTCAAGCATGGAAACAGGCTGTCCAGGAAAGTGGTCACCATCCCTGGAGGAATTTAAAAGACATGTTGATGTGATACTTAGGGACATGGTTTAGTGACGGCTTTGGCAGTATTAATAGCTGGACTGGATGACCTTAGAGGACTCCTCAAACCTAAGCGATTCTGTGATTCTGCCTTCCCAAAATATTGCACACCAGTAAAAAATGCCAAGCCTTTGATTTTCACATCCAAATATTAGCTAAGAAAGTGTTTCACCCTGAAGACATTTTCAGAAAATTAGTTCAGAGCCTTTGCACAATTTAATTTGAAGAAATTTTAAACTCCGATTGTGCGATTAAACAGTCTACTCTTGTAGTTGCTGTTTATCACACTGCTATTGTATCAAGTAATCTGTTCAACAAAACAGACTGGTACCTAGGAATGAAGAAATGAGAAAGGAAAGTAAGTCTACCCAACATTTTACAATGCTAAAAATACCCTTAGGACTTGTTCTGATACCTTGTAATTATGCACACATATCCTGATTTATGGTCCATGTCTCCCAGCTCAAAGTAGTATGCACTCTGCTTCATATCTTGCCCTATTTACATGTAAAATACTCAAGTCAGAAGTGTCATAAAAGAGGACAGGCTCACTGCACATGTTACTATCGATTTCATATGGGCATGGGCATAATCTAATGATCCTTTTCAACTAAGGATAAATATGCACAATTTAGCCTTAAACATGTTCAGTGTCAGATCATTTCAACTGCTGCCTCTGAGAAATGTGCCTGTGATGTTAAAGATCTCTGCTGCCCAACCTCCTCCTTAAGGCCATGGAGAGTGTAGCAAAGGTGACAAAGAAGTGGAGGCTGGAAAAGGGACAAGAAAGGTTGGCACCTGATTATCAATAAACATAACTTCTTCAGGCTAAACTTGCAAATTCATGCTCCACTTCCCTTCACTTCCCACCATCTCCGCATGACCCTGCTCTCTTGCTGGACAGCTACAGAAATTAACAAAGAAAAGAGAATCTGGCCTGTCCAACTGAGCACTAGCAAAGAGAGAGGTGGTTGATAACAAATTAGATACGTATTTTAATTGTGACAATTACAGAAAACATCCTAACAAGTATATACTGGTCCGTTTCAAAATGAGAAAGGACACCCTAGCTGAGATGAAGAGATGTGATTTTTGTTCCCCAAGTCAGCTCTGGAAACCTCACACAACCTCTGGCATGTGGCTGAAAAATTCTCTCTGGCTGGAGATGGAGAATCTTCATTTATTTGTTAGCAGGTTGTTTGTTTTGTTGGGTTTTTTTCCTAACTTTTCCATCAACTTCAAAATAAACCCACACATGCAGGTTTAATGGTGTCATGTGTTTCTCTCTACGTATTACATGCTGATCTTTAAAAGATGAAATGTGAGAAGTGCAATGGAGTGGTCTGAGCTGCTGCCTGTACAAGGAAGAGCTGGAATTTGCAAGTGGTAATGAGAGATACAAAGATGATACTGGGGAGAAGGGTCTTCAAATAATTGCAACGAGCATGGTGAAACATTTGGCTTTTTTTAAAGATATATTTGTTTTGTAGTTGCGTGCATATCTATTTACACTTTTAAACAGCACAAAGGAAGAAGGTATTGCAGTGTTTTTAATAGGAATCTGCAAGGTAAGGTCCATTTTATCCATTAAATATCTCCATGATTTTGCTGACTAATTTTTCAAAAGTAATTTAAACTTGTAAGCTGAATTTAAGCCTTATTTCATTCCACAACAGCAGCTTTAATTTTCCGTTTGCCAGTTCTGACATGTCTCTACTCATTCCTCTACTCATTGTATGGATACAATTAAAAATGTACTAATAATAAACTTGCAATACTACTAGTTACTGCAACATAATTAGCAATTCCCAGGAAAGGCTACAACCAAAACCTGAAAGGTACATAGTATTTTTATTCGTTTATTTTTGTATTCAACTACATCCATTATGCATCATTTATGCTCTTCTTAGTAGTAGTTGCACTATGTTTTCCTATATTATGATAGACCTATTTTTTTTCCTATTCAGATACAACTATGTTTTTCACCTTCATTTTGGAACCAGCGCATGAAGATGTGGGTCAAACGAATATTTTTTCCCACATATGCAGAAGTCACAAAATGTATAGAAAAGGGCCATCCTAGGGAAGGGTCTACAGAGTTATCATGCTTTTTCAGAGCATTCACATAGATACACAGTCAATTTTATGAATAACCTAACCAAATAGAACCAAGTGACACTTGTATTTAATAACCTCTTTCAGAAACAGTCTAATCTCCATGCATTTCACTTTCCCTATTTTAAAATTTTAAAAAAAAAAAATTAGAAGATTTGCTTTTCCTGATTCCTTTCGTGAATATTCCTTGAGTATTCTAGCATCTAAATTTATTAGCTCTTTTTCCTCTTTTTTTTTTTTTTCCTTCTCTTTTTTAAAGGACATCTGCATCCCTTCAAAAATGAGATCATTTTTCTTGGCACCTCACTAATTCTTTTTTTAATGTTCCATATTCAGAGGTCTTATGTATTTAAAGAAGTAAGGGCTCTGTTGCACCATCATGCATCAGATGTAGCCTAGAAATAGTTTTATGCATCCAAATTCTATTAGGTGCTGTGACAGTAAGGAGTAAAACTAGACTTCTTAAGACATAATCCAACATTTTAATGACAATCAATGCCTTCCTCCCTCTATGTAGATGCACTCTATTATTAGTTTTGATGAATCAGAAGCTCAACATTGGGCAGGGTAAAGGACTGAAGGAGACTGTGCGTATGATGATCATGTGATGAACTGAATGAACTGAGTGCAGAAGAACAGGAGTGGACTTTTTTAGTTTTAATTATCTCAGTGTGACTAGACCACAGAAATAAAGTTCTCATCAACATGCTGCCAACACAAATTGATAAACCAGGGGCAGAAAAAATTCCTTTAGAAATAAATTAATAAAAAATTAGAGGACAGAGAGAGAATATTCATGAAAGGAGAAAAGAATGTGTAATTCTCCAGGTTCTGTGCAATTTTCTTATGACATTCTTATTAGAAGAGAAGAAATGAACCAAAAAAATTCTTGATCTACATGTATACATGGAAGCAAGGAGATATCACAGAAATTATTGTTCATGTAGATGATNAAAAACCCCACCAAACTTTCCTTTTTGCAGCTGAAAACCCACGTACTGAAAAAGAAAGGTAGAAGCAAACTTAAGCAACCCAAGGTTATAACACACGTCTTAACCAAGTAAAAATAACTGATGAAAGTTTCTACAGCAAATTGAAGACCCAAAATAAGCTAACACCATGTTAAGAACTATTATTTATACAGTGCTATTCTATAGGCAAAATCAAAGTAACAAGAGCCTTGATAAGAAAATAGAGTATTTTCTAGCCATCTGGATCCACAGAGATATTTAATACTGCTACAAATTAAAATCGAACACAGAAACCATATGGACAAAAGAGAGAAGGATGGACATAAGAGAGTCATTTAGCCTCAACAGCCCAAAACTGCCAGGAGTCTACCAATTTTAGCTTGCAAGATAGAGCACATATTTAGCATCTGAAAAGTCTGGATTTTGTAATAATCAGCAAACTCAAACTTAATGCACAGAGAATACAGCCTCTTTGTGAGGCATTCAATAACATCATACTTGATCAAATAAGAAGGGCCATTTAGACTTTACATATTGAGCAATGGCTCATCTACAAAATACAGAAAAAGCAAAGGAACACATTACAAAAGGATATCCAGTCTTCCTGATAAGACTTTAAAGCAATATATAATATACCCTGGATTAATATCATATTAATAACTGTGGCAAACTCATACCATTCCCATTTCTATAGCCTGAGCCAAATAGGGACTGCATCTGACTATCTTTTCAGTAACTCTGCTTTTTAAGTGTTACATTGAATCAGGTCAAGCAGAACCCAAGATACTTTATTTCGAGACTATTTCAATGGTTAGAGCAGCAATTTGAATAGAAAGCAAGAGTGATACTGTTCTCTGTATTTTAAACTATTTTGATAGTTTAAATAAATGAAAGTGTTGAAACTGGTTTCCAGAAACGAACTTGAGTCATGCACAAATGTGCTGTTTCAATACAGAATAAGATCAGCAGTGCAGAAATGAATTACATTAAAAGGCAAAAATATGCTAAATCAGACAAAGATTTAAAACTCCAATACATCGAAGTTGATTCTTCAGTAGCATATGTTTCCACCCAGAATACACCTATTGCACACAGAAAGTAGGAAATGAAAAGAAATGCTAATGCATGCAACAATGCAGCTTCACAGGAGCAGTGAAGTGACACAAGGGGTTCAGTCAGGTCCTTAAAAGCAGGCATAGGGGTAAAATGCGATAGAGCAGGATGCAAAAGGACTAGGTGAGTGACTCAGACAAGGAAGGGTTCTCACCTTCCTCTCTACCCTGCTGTCCATGCTCCACAAAACAGATGCCTTTAGCAGCTCTATAGTACATGTAGGAAAAATATATTTGAGAAATTATGGCACTAGAGATTACATGGTGCTGCTTTAAAGCATGTTGTTTCTAAAATCATTCTCTCATTTCTTTTTATAGACATAGACCAATGAAGGAAAGACCTTGCTGATTGAAGCAGTTTCTCTGCTGAGATATGCTACTGGCACAGAGCTGGCTAAATGACACCAAATTAAAATAGAAAGCTTAGCAGTTATCTTCACTTAAATACCAAAGCATACACATACTCCACTCACAGTGAAAGAGCAAATAAACTGAAAATAAAACCGTGCATAACAGCAACTTCTTCTTTAACTACAGTAACAGTAGCTAAAGTTATTGTCTAGTGCTTCCAAGCCATACTAGCTCATCATTACACAGGAGTAACTGAAAGCCAAGCACCCTTCTGTCATACTCACCCAGCAGGGTCTCAGAACCAGCCTGAGGACCTACTGAAGCCCTGGGCAGGGCCCACTGCCTGACACAATGCAGCACAGCCACGCTGTCGAGAGTCACTTCAACAGATCACTGGAGAACACATGCCTATAAGTAAACCTTGGTGACAGACCCACTACAATTTCCAGTGTTAGATACCCATATTTTACATCTCAAATCAGAACTTTAATCCCCAAAACATACATCAACTAAACCTGGAGATTTTAAGGTTTACATCACAAAAACAAAGTAGATCCCAAAGTATCAACACCCAAGGAGGCATGCCTGGAAACACCTCAGCCACAGCAGGTCTGATAAATTCACATATTTGAGACCTGATCTTTATTTAGAACTGCAGTTTTTCCCCCTATCATCTTGCCAAGAATATCAGTACCACAGGCAGGCAGCATTTCTACCTAGACAAGTTCCACACAAAAATACAGCAGTAAGATCTTCCCTCAAAATCGGTCATCATCGTTGCCATGACAGAGGTGGTGTATTCTGCCCTCTTCAAAACAACTCTTCTCAGCTAATATGTACAGAAATCAGTTACCTATTCTAGTAACATGGAATAAACCTAAAAGGTGGGGCAAGAACCCAATGACCAGATGTTGTACTTACATTATGGTTGAAAATTCCTCTTACAAACCTATGGCTACTTTCACTGGCAGCTATGTGTCTAGAATGAAGGAAAGGCAAACAATTATACTATTTAAAATCATAGTTATTGTTTCAATGATTGCATTAACATTCTCCAAGCATAAACAGTCCACAAAACATTTGAGGCAGACATCTGATGATGGATTTTCCCAACAGAGAAAGCAATTCCTCTAAGCAATAAAACAGTCTGTGAGAAATCTTGCAGTCATAAATCTAGTATTTCTCATTACAAAATTTACATCAGCCATGAAATGATTACTTCTAAAATTACAAACCCTTGTGGGCAGAAATATTAGTGGGTTATCAATTGCCATTCTCATGAGTCATGAGAAAAGCAGTCTAAGTCATAATAGTCCTGTAAAAAACAATATATTGAAAGAATAAATAGCCTTATTATAGACAGAAAGTTTAGGGTATCCACATAACAAGCATCTAGACATCAAAGTACAGAGGCCAGCAGTAAGTTCCAATGGAAACTTTCAAGGGTTACACAGGAATATCCAGACAACACAGCTTTGTCACAACTTTTTGACACATCCTTCACAAAAGCAGTGCTCAAACCCCTCAACTCTCCCCAGCATGTCCCACATAGGTGCATAGAACATGCAGAAAGAAAAGAGAGGAAAGAGAGGGAAGAGGAGATGCATTCAAGGCCTTCCACTCTTGCAGAACATGGGCAGTCAACTCCAGTTCCCAAGGGGAAGGGCAGCACCTAACCCAACTGGCTCCCAGCCTCTGGGAGCATGCAGGATGTTTAGCAGCTCAGCAGGGACCATTCTGAGGCAGAGGGGAAAGGGAGTAAGCGGGGCCATGAGTGAACAAGTTTTGCCTTGTTATTTTGATGCTGGAACAAACTTATCCCAGGACTGTCAGGGAGCTGACATGACCCTCACTTTGAGGATATTGTCCCATAAAAATAGTTCAACTCCTCTCTTTCTTCTTGCAGCCTTCTCTTCCCAAGGCACTGCAACCTACAAAACTCTAGGGACCACTGGGATTAAACCAAACATGTCCTACAACACCTTGCTTGGAAAGAGATGAGTGTTACATATTCCTTGAGGAAAGCTAAGGCATTGCAGCAAGCACCTTAAACACAGGATTGATCGCAAGTGAATATAATCAGAAATAAAATCTGTTTAACTCGTCTAAACTCATGCTTCACATTAAGAAACTTTTCTAGTGTAACTACAGAGAAAGTAGAGGAGAACTCTTTTCAAGTAGATACACTCAACTCTGAAATACATTTCCATACAGCTAGTTAAACATAGCTAGTTAAACCATTATACTGGTTTTGACTGCTCACAGAAATTGAGGGAAAGGGCAAATAGAAGAAAAGGAGTGGAAAGAGGAAATGCAAGAAAAAGAAAAAAGGGAACCACAGTTAAAAGTAAAGTAAGAACTGTGACAATATTTTCCTTCCAATTAACAGGGCAACTGCTCCAGTGAAAGGCAGAAGACTAACCTTGACGAAGTACCATGGCAGATGAAACTGCTGTGGAGCGCTGGCTCCAGCCACTGCTGTTAAGCTCAGCTATTTAGTTGGTAAGAGGCAACCCAGAAAGGGGCAGAGAGTCCACTTCACTTCCTCAGCAGCAGCAACAGAGCACTGATTCCAATTCACAGTCACAGGTGGCGATAGAGGAGGCAAGGTGGGATGCTCAGTTGAGAAGTCAGGTCCCAGACACAGCCAGCAACGGGGTATATTAGAAGATTGTTCCTCAGCATGCTGAATAACCAGGTTTTGGAACTGGCTGCTCTGTCTGAAGATCCTCAGAACTTGACTGAGACCAGCCTGAACACAGACGAGGATAACTTCAGCTCACCACAGTCGTATGAAGAGTTATTAGCATTTTATTTTTACTGGAACTCTGATCATTGGCTGTTGTGTTACCTGACTCACACAGCATGGTGCAAAATGTACTTACAAACAAGGTAACAGTAGCAAAAAAAGTCTGTAAATACATACCTGCAAAAGAAATTAAGTTTTATTAGAAGCAAAAATATACTAAAAGAGAACATTTACACATTTTATCATCTCATCTTTGCCATATCCTGTGCACTTCATTTTAACTCTTCAGGGAGTAGCCAGGTCACATAGTGCATGTTTATGAGAAAACTATTTCTCTACTATTTTTATTCCTTACCATCAAATGAAAAAAATATTAAACATGCTTATGCTTTCTACCATAATAATATATTTGAAATTTATGGAATTGTAAAAGGATAGCCCAGCATTGCATTAGCTTTTTGATCTTTGATCTACTGGTGTCATTTTAGTAGATCATAATCATTTACCAGCTCAAAATACTGGCCTAGTAAAAAACACACTTCACTAATCCTATAATACATTTTACAGCTAAAGGATAAATATTTACTTCCTGTGTATTTTCTATTTCACTAGATGTTCACATAGTGAATTGCTCATGTACCTGGTTCTAAATCCACCACTACCTATGGTGTCCTTCTTTCACAATTAAATACAAAAATGCATTTTCAAAAGAAAGCTCAAAACACTTACTAAGAGATGGATAAAAATTAATATGTATATTATGCATAAGTCAGCTTCAGGTCTCTCTGAGTCACATTTGCTTTAATTTGGGGCTGAGATCCAATGACAAGCACAGAGGGGCAAGTTCTTCCATACTTCCTTCTGGGAAACATGCCCCACTCCTTATGTGGTCAGCAACTTGCAGAACAGAAAATCTAGATACTGTTAAACTTCATATAAACTTTTTCCTGTTATTTTCTTACTGTTGTTATTATTATTATGTGATTACAAAATGCATTTTATTACAACCCCAAACCAGAAGCTTTCTATTTTTGTACAGAGTAAATGTATCTTCAGCAGTAGCCAAGCTACTTTGCCTGCACTGATAATCCAAAAGGATATCACCCATAATCAAGATCAGTCATCTCCATAAGAGACTGCTTTTTGCCTCTTTTAAAAAGATCCTTAAAAGATGAAAAATAATTTTAATATTAAAGTTAAAAACACTCCATCTTGAAACTATTGAAATGAAAACTTCCAATTTCCTGGATTGTTTTTTATCCCAAAATAGTTTCAGTATTTTTCAAAGTCTGATCCGTCAGGGAAAGAACTGAGAAACAAAGCTGTTCACTGGATTAGACCACAGTTCTTGCACATTCCCATTCTTTTACCACTCTGAGTAAAAATAAATATATATATTCTTGTATTATTGGGAATATATTTGCAAATATGTAGCCAAAACACCACTCCAAATCTTTCAAATTTTCTTTTGAATATTTTCATTATAGATTTTAATAAATAATTGAGATTGATATTAAACTATCAAAATTAATTAGGGCAATTAGCAAGGATAGGGAAATTCAAAGTAGCATATTTTTCCAGAGAACAACAATCCATTTTCACATGATGAACTCCTCAAATAATAGAGGTTGAACTAACACCCACAGCATCTGGCCCACTGCACAGCCAGTCACTCTTCAGATTGTAGTCATGAGACCAAGTTGTGAAGTTTAACTCTTACACCAAATTAAACCATGTCCAATATGGCAAGACTTCTTCCCACATTGTCAGAGCACAAATCCTGTACTTACAGTGTCTTTCAGTGTTGAAACTCACCCTCCAGCTGCCATCCTGCAGGGTCCAGTCGTCACACTGCAGGGCATAGTTTACACCTGACATCCCAGTGCAACTTAAACATTCTACTAATATCGCAAACTTGATTTACAAGCCAGTTTTTATGAAGGCACAAGACAGAGGTGAAGAAACAGGTGCTTCTGCTTCTGTTTCAAGGATGAAGCACAATTTACAGGTTGTGCTTGGATTAACTTTTATAGGGATGTGTGCTCAAGCTTGCGAAACACAGCCTGGAGACACAGTGAATAGGTATGTGAATGTGCTTACTGGAAATATTCTTTTCCTTACAACTCCAAGTAACTTAGAAACAATGAAATACTGCAAAGGAAATTTACAAAACACAATAAGTTGGTGTTAGATACAAAATCATATTAAATTCAAAATAAAATTATGAAGGGATACACATGGGGCTAGAGAGATAGGAAGAGGGAAAGAATTTTCCATATATATATATATATATATATATACATACACACACACTGATGTAGTCTGAGTTGATCCTCACCAATAATAGAGCCTTTGGGTTATACTGAATAACTGAAATGTCAAATGCTGAACTGTCAAAATTTCAGGACTATTCCAAAATTTCTGCAGCAGTCAAAAAGCATGTTAGAAATTAGTAGGAAGAGAGCAGAGAATAGGAAAGAGAATACCTTAGCACATCTGCATAAAAACATATATACTGACTACTTGAATACTTTTGTGCAGTTTCACTTTGCCACATACTTCAGCTAGAAGGTGTAAGAGGAAAGGTAAAAGGTATAAAACAAATTCTGCCTGCAAGATTATGAGATACATCACAAAGCCTCAGTCTGGGTGAAGACAACAGAGGTTATGAATGACATGTATACAATGACAGGTGACAGAGGCAGAAAGTGGGAAATCACTGCTCACCATCTCTTCCAGCATAAGAACAAGGGTCAAAAAGAGAAACTGCTAGTATCAAAAGAGATGTTGCTTCATCCACTGAATAATTAATCTGAGAGAACTGACTGTTAGGGGAATGAGGTGATAAAGATTTATCTAAGCTGGAGTGTATAGAGAAAATTTATTAAAAGCTGTTACACGTAAAGATGTTCTTCTGACCGAGGAAGTACTGACCAAGTTACAAGACCTTCTCATAGTCTTTGTGGGGGCGGTCTTGAAACATGTACAAGAGAAGTACTACTATACTCTTGAACCATTCTTTGCTGTTTCTCATGTATCATCTATTCCCAGACAGAGTGGGTACAAGACCAGATATACTGGTTTTTAGGTTACAACACTATTTGGGCTTTTTTAAGACATGTTAATGACTTCTTTGTCATTATAAAAACTAATTAAAAAAACTAGCTCACCTTTCCTCTGCATACAAGAATAAGTAACAACTTTCAGTATAAAACTTACTGTTGTTAGGCTAATGCTATGACTTTGGGAAGCTCAGCCTACTATGGAAAGGGAAGGCAAAATACATCAGCCAGAGAAAAGACTGTTAATCAAGAATAGAGCTGACAGGCTGGTAGAGCCCTGATATTCCTCAACTTTCATACGGGCTGTAAAAGGGGGTCCTCAGATCATCACATCACAATGCTTCACTGCAGCTCTTGGAGCAGCTGTATAGGAGCAGATTGTGTACAAGTTGTTTTTTACAAGTCTCCTTTGAGCAAAGTTTTGCAGGGTTAATTTTGATAACATCCACCAACAGAAACATGTAAGTAGCCTAGTTGTTTTTGCTGAAAGGGAGAGCTAGGATATGAAATGGGCTGTTTGAGAACCAACTCTATATGAAACATCTATGGAAATATTTGAAATTATATGGTTTTAGGCTTATCTCAGATAATTTCATACAGTTTTCATACTCATTTTGAGTGCCTTGCACACTAAAAATGAGGCATAGATATAAATTTTATTTGTCTGACAATGAAGTCTTGAAATGTAACCTCCTGTTTTGGATCATGAGGGCATTTGTACCTACTCTGATTTCTTTAACAAAAATTTAAACTGTACTGGCTATAGAGTGTGACAAAATAGATACAATACATTAAAAAACTACTCTTAAAAATTTGTCTAGTGAGAAATTTCAAAAACTGACATGGGGCTGTTGGTTGGATTTTATTGCTAGTGAAATATATGTTGTTGTGTCATGTCATAAACAGAAAATTGAAGCACCCTTTTTAAATCCTCAGCACTCCTGACACTTCCAACAAGTACTTCAGTATTGGTTTTGGTCTTATCTGTTTCTACCAGACAGATTCCTGCCTTGGAAATCTGACCTGAAAGAAACATTCAGCCCCAAGTATCTGCTGTCAATTGTGCAGAAAATAAGAGATGACAGCAAAGTCACTTCTGCATGCCAAATTAGATCTCTTCCCAACATCTTCTAATGTCATTATTAGCACTCAAATACGCCGTGTCAAAACGTGTCTGTATAGGGAGATGGACCAGACAACATCAAATTTATCTCTTAGTCAATATGACAAGCTGGTTTTGATTCTGACTTCTGAATAGGGAGAAACTCTTCAGTATCTGCTCCATCATGAAGGTTTTTTTTATGAATATGGATATTATAATAGATGGATGCCATTATAATAAAAGCTGTATTATGCAGTTTCATTAAATTTCTGGAAACAATAGTGCAGTAGGAGTTGCTAAAGTCATCAGTGTGAGCCTTAGTGCCTAAATTCCAATGAGTCATTGGTGCAATGCGAGGAGTTTCAAGGAGATCATCTGCAAGAAGACTATTGTCTGCTTCGGAGACAGCCTTAACAGAAAACATTCATTCTAAAACAACCACATAAATGTGAATTTAAGTACACCAGATGGTTTTAGAACAATATTCAAAGGACTGAAGACCACATTTGCAAAGATTAAATATCAGTCATTTGTTCACAGTTTTCTTTCTGACTAAATGTATCTAAATAAATTGAATAACCAGACACAAGAGGCATTTCACTCCTTACAGGAAACAATTCCTGGAAAGTCAAAGTCCATCTCTGTAGCACTGAGAAGAGCAAATCATTTAAATATAATGTCAGTGCTTAAATAGTAAAAGCAATAGACATTACAGCTGTATATCCTTCATCCATATGGCAAAGTTCAGAAGGTTAATAGAAGAAACTAAATAAACTACAATGAAAAAGGTTTGAAGTCTCATGCACATGGGACTATTAACTATCCTAAAGAGAAGAAAAGGCTGCTTAATTCCACTAAATAAATAGATATTGATAAACTTCACTTATTATAATGATCAAGATTATTTCTGTTATTTCATCTTTTTTATGGCCTCCTAATATCAATTTCATTCAAGCAAAGGCCAGACAATTATTATTTGGTAATGATAATAGAGCCCTGTACTTTCTCATTAAACCTAGATGACAAAATTTAAAAAAAATGTTTATGAATGTTTAAATATTTTACATTTGGTTCTTTGAGCATGTGAAGTGGCTGTAAATCATTTGCATTCATCATCCACAGTGGAGGTAGTCATGTTCTGCCTTCTGATCCGGGCTCTTAAAGAAAGAAAAAGTCTAGCAAGTAAATAATGAAGTCTAAGTAATCCATATTTGGATTTTCAGCTCTCACAGATCTCTAATTTGATAAACCAGTTGTAATGGTACACAAGAAGTGTGCAAGCTTCCCTCAGCTAAACAACAACAGAAAGTTTCTAGCTAAAGGAATAATTAAATTTCCCTAAAACAATCTCTTAAGACTTTCCTGCACATGAGCAGATTGATGGGGGCGGGGGTGGGGGGGGTGGAAANATTAAATTTCCCTAAAACAATCTCTTAAGACTTTCCTGCACATGAGCAGATTGATGGGGGCGGGGTGGGGGGGGGTGGAAATCAAAACCTGATATAACTTTCATTTAACATTCTTCACATTGAAAATGGGCATGAAAATAGTAACCGAATAAAATTAGACCAATCTCTTATTTCCTTTCTCCTTTTTTTGTGTGTTTAGATAAAACACTAAAGCAATCAATAACACTTTTCAGTCCATTAAGTTTAATTGATGAGAACATCCATTAATAGAGTAATTTCTGAACCTGTGGATATTAATTATTTTCTCTCAAAATCTATTACTCATTTTGATGACTGTGAGGCTATTGGGCACCCAGAAAAATGGCCATACTAACTCTAACATTCTCTGTTTACTGTCTGTTTTACAAAGTATCTTGCAAAAAGCCTCAAAGATAACAGATAGAACTAATGGCAATACAGGCATCGTACACATCACCCTACACTGCCTGTCCTGGGTTTGACCTCTTACCAACTATAACCGAAGTGCAATTTTAGATGTTTCACGTAAGTTATTGCTTCTGTTATACATAAGTTATTATCTCTGGAACATCAGAAGTAATATAAAGGTCCTATAAGCATTTAAAGTCTATTCAGCCCAATTTTCCATATACTGTACCTTTTTACACAAGCTCTTAAGAGAATTAATGTATTTTTAAGGAGAGCTAACTTTATTTGAAACATTCCAGAGGATACTGTGTTTGCTTTTGTTTGATTTGGTTTTGCTTTAAAAACAAAACTTCAATTTCACTTTAGAACAGCCAAGATTGACTTTTACCTGGTTAGAGGAAGACTCATGCACAACAAATAGAGTTATGCAGCCACAGTTATAAAGAATCCCCATCCATTGGTATCCACATTTCAAAATCATGCAAGTCATTCAGACTCAGGGTCTGGGGAAGGAAAAAAAAAAATCTATTTATACTTATTGTTTTTAGAGAAAAGTTCTATTCTAATAGCCAGAGAAGATTATAGACTTAATATTGGTGATTTGTCTAGGAGTTTTACAGATACATTAATAAAAGAAACAGCATTCTCTCTATTGAGCTTATAACTAGTAAATGTCAATTTTGCTTTAACTATTTGTTCAATCATATGGATTTGGGATTCATACATAATGTTATAAACAAATCACATCACTGCCTAAGGGAGAAAAGGGCAGAAAATTACTTCAACAAATGTGAATGAAAAGCACTCTTTCTACCTATAAACTCATATATTTGTGGTCAATATTTAATAGTATTTGTGTAGCAATGTTTCTGCAATTAAGTTTATGCACCCTGTGCATCACAGTCCCAATGAATCAATACAAATATCTACTTTCATTTGCAACAGTTTGGATTTCTGAAAAGAACATAAAATTAGATAAAATAATGATGGTTGGTGTTTGTTTTGGTTTTGTTTTTTGTGTTTGTTTTTTTGTTTGTTTTGGTTTTGGTTTTTTTGTTTTGTTTTTGTGGGGTTTTGTTTGTTTTTTGTTTGGTTTTGGTTTGGTTTGGTTTTGGGGGTTTTTTTGCCTTTTTTTTTTTTTTTTGAAGAAAGTTACTTTAGGAGGAAACAAGTAGAAAGTGTACTTCTCTCAAGTTTGTAGATCCAGTATCATAAACTTGTATTTTGTTTCTTCATTAGTTAGTCGGTTGACATATGCAGAGGACAAAAAGACAAACTAGAGATCTATTTTGGTATTCCTGTTCCCATTTTATGCTCTGTTCCCTTCCTAAACTTCAAAAGTCTCAAAGAGATATGATAATAATGGTATTGTGTTGTTTGCAATTAAAATCTTCTATAGGTCTCCTTTGGTACAGACCAGTTCCATCTCTCCAGGGCAAGGGCTGCAACATCCAGCGAGAACTTCACAGAGTTGGCTTCCTGGGCTGTGAGGAGTGCACATTTCTGGTTCACGTCTGGTTTTCCATACTCCAGCACCTCCAAATCCATCTCCATAGGCTGTCCTCAATCTCTTCATCCCCTAGCCTGTACTGACATCAGGGGCATGGCAATGCACAGGACATTGCACGTGTCATTATCCATGTGTTGAATAGTGTTATTCTTTAAAAGGGATGCTACCAACTCACCAAGTATGGAGATCATGTTCAGTAACTCCCAGATTACCCTGTACAGTCAATTTAACAGACAGGACTTACACTGACAGCCCACCAGTTCCCTGGATGCAGCGATGGGGCAGCAGCACAGCTCCAGAATAGACATTTCAGGCTAATTTATCTGAACCACCTGCTGAAAATAAACACAGGAACAACACCAAACCAAACCAGATAAAAAAAAAAAAAAAAAAAAAAAAAAAAAAAAAACAAAACCNAAAAAAAAAACACAACACACAAACGCAAAAACCACACACACACAAACCTGAAACCATCATATACATGACAACAAGCTCATATGAAAGATCTCTCCAGCATCTTCAACAGCAAAGAATTCATTAAGCAACTCTGCCTCAGCCTTTTCTCTGACTGCCCCCAGTTACTCTGCTCTTGTCAAGTGGTCCCACTGATTTCCTGGGTTTGATATAGTAAAGGAACGTTTTGTCAATAGCTTGAGCATCCTTTGTAATGCAATTTTCTAATTTTTATGAGATTTGTCATTTCCTGGTTATGTTTTACCTGTCATATTTTAAGAACTTTCCACTTCTGCACATTTGAGCAGGCTTTCCCATTTCTGGCAGCTGGTCGTT
Source organism: Formicarius rufipectus (assembly GCA_013399695.1). NCBI lineage: Eukaryota > Metazoa > Chordata > Aves > Passeriformes > Formicariidae > Formicarius > Formicarius rufipectus. Next base: position 162,405 of record VXAU01001554.1, on the reverse strand, counting down.
TTGCTACTGTATCCCTCCCCTGATGTTTCTATTAAGTGAGGTAAGCTCCTGAGAATGATCTTGGGTTCTCTTTTTATTGTGAGAAATATTTGGGAGCTTCTGATAACTTTATTCTAATAAATGCATTGTTTATAGACTGCAGGGATGCTTATAGGCTTTCTGGACTAATTCTTTCAGGATCTATTGTCCAGTTGTCTCATTGTTCTGTAGGTTCTATACTTGAAATCAAATGACCACATGCTGCATGTGTTTATTCTGCTCTCTTCAGCCGCAGAGCTCAACCTAATCTTATGATGCTTACTAATTACCAAGCAGCTTAAGAGCACCACTCTGTATCACATCCAGAATAACATCTTTCTGGATGCACCAGGTGTTCTGAGAAGCAGCCACTTTGCACATCTGGATGCATTCTCTCTTTCCCATCATGATGAGGCATTGATCCAGTCCCTCCACAACCCCTGTTGAAATGTCACACTGTTGGTGCCTGTGCTGAATTTGCACTTCTCTACTCCCATTTCACATTTCCTGAGTACTATTACAAGTCTGAGCAGGGAGCTGGTAACACAGTCTTAGCACTGCATTTTTATTAGAGCACAAGGCTTCTGTCCACAGCAGATCCACGAACCCGCTCTTCTTCCATAACATTTTTTATGCTGCTAAACTTCATAAAATGCTCCCTGTAATGGCACTCTCATCTTTTCAATAAGGCTGACATAGCCTGGCAGCATTGATTACCCTCCTTCTACCAAGTCTCTTTTTCCAAAGTTATCATTTCACACCAGTCAAATTCCCTCATCTTACTATCTTATATGCCTTAGAGCTGATGGGACAGAACTTTTAAGTTTTTCCTTTACTCCATCGCTTCTTATTGCTTGGTAAACTTGCATTACAGCTATTCTGAGAGGACTCCCTTTCTTCTTATTCTGTTGTCTTCTTCATCCCTTACAAACTTGTTCAGTGTACCTCTGAAAATCAGCCATGCTCCCACTGCAACCTCTGAGTTTTCCTACTCCTGGAGAAGCCCCTGCTACAGGAGCACCTCATTGCAAAAGGCACTACATCAGCTGGCAACAGTTGCATCTGAGTAATAAGGAAACTCTCGTCTGACAGTGTCTTCCCTACCCAAATTTTGCATCCTCCATGGCACCGCAGGGGCTGCTGCCACAGTGGAGGTTTCATCTGCAGCCTTGTTAGAGTCGCACTGCCTTGCTCCCAGCTAATCAGAAGATGTGCATACAGAGCAGCTCTATGAGGCTACACCACTTAGTGTTCAAAATAAGTGATTGAAAGAAAGCAGACCAGAATAACAAAGGAAAAAAAAAAAAAAAAAAAAACCAAAAAACAAAAAACCAACCCCCCCAAAAAAAACACCAGACACTGAATGGGCAAGGTCAGGCTATATGGAATCAGTCCTGATCACACTATTTCAATTTAACTAATATTCATCACCTCATCAGCACAACCCTGCCTGCATTCTGCACTTCTTCCCCAGTAACACCCATCTGTCAAATTATGCACTCCTTGCTGAGACCAGAATATTATGGCTGCAAGAAAGCATTTAGTCTATCATAGAGTACTACTACAAGGTAATAAATAATACTTAAGGGAAAAGAAAAAGAAAGCATGAGATATATTTTTAATTCCATTTGACTGAGTTGATGGTCTTCACCTCTTAATGTTATGTTATTATTGCTACAGTAGGAAGATATTTAGCTTCTAAGTGTGCTTGAGACATCTGCGAATGACTCTTTATTGTTTTCTTTTCTTACAAAAGATTGCATCTGGCTCAACTCAAAAATAAAACCCCACTGCAACACCCAGGTACCAGACCCATACTGTTCTGACTACTGATCCATCTGCAGAACAAGCTCGCTACCTACTGTATTGGGATAGTTCAACAGGGAGAAAATCTCATGCTTCTCTATGGCTATTCATCCTTCACCCAGAGAGTAGGGGCAATTTGTTTGTTAGTTGCTCACTAGATCCATTTGTTTCTATCAAAGCATTTTAGAAATAAACTAACCCATAAGAGATGCTGCAGGTGCAAGCCAGGTGTTGCAATATATCAGAAGAGGAACTAGAAACAGTAGTTTAGCAAACGAACAGGCACTTTGACAGTATCAATTTAGTTTCAGTGGGAGACATTTGCTTATCAGTTTGGTTTATCAGTTTATTTATTTCACTACTTACTGAATTCTGATTGCCATAAAGGCACGTGAACAACTTTAAAATATTTTTAAATTGTTCTGTATGACATAATTGATAACTAGGATTTTTCTGGAAAGACAAATTGTCTTTTGAGTGGCTGTTTCCTACAATGATTGCAACCTGAATAATCAAATCCTTTCAAAGTAGCTTTCTCTTGTCAGAAACAAAAATGTAGAATGAAAACAGATGTTACATGCAACTTCTAATGTTTTACTCTTTTCCACCTTATAATTAAAGAGCTTGATAGTCAAAAAGTGGGTTTGCTATTGCTTGTACTAAAACGATCTGAAATTATTCTGAAGTCTGTCTCCATATGTAGGCAGGTATTTCCATGATATATCATCACTATATTAAAAAAAAAATAAATAAATTACTATGATCAGCAATTCATTGTTATTTCCCACATCAGGCAAAATTGTTTCCAACTGACATGATCTCATTACCCTCAGATGAAATCAGTTAATGCCAAATGTATTTTATAGGACGCATTTACTTTGGATTGAGTAGTCTCCTCCTCTGCTTACATTTAAGTCTTGAGTTAAACATTTTTAACAACTTCATTATTTCTAACTTCTAAGGCAAAATAGGTCATGGCTTGAGAACTTCCTCTCTAGGGTACTGAGCTCAAGGATTAGATTCAGAAGTTCAACCTACTGAGTTAATAGGGAAATCCCAATTCTCAGTCCAACAAACCAGAAGTATGAAAAAAATATTCTTAATAATCAATATACTAATCCATTATCCATAGCTATTAGGTGATCAGTACAAGCCTACTGTATATATGACTCAAGTTAAATTCTGCACTGTGCAATGATGTGCTTGAAGTGATAATGGAAAGAGGGAAAGGATTGTTATGAGCACAAATTGCTAATCTGCTGTCTAAGTCTTACTGAACCTCTACCCATTTAATCTAAAATGCTTTCAGCTCTTAAATTCACCTTCCAAAACCAGTAGGAGGTTAAAGCAGGACCCAATGGGAGGTTACATTTATTTAATATTCAGTCCTTTCTCAGATGAAATATTGCAGTCTATCCTCCCAGGTATTTGTCAAACCATTAGAGTAATGGCTTATAGCTATTACTTGAAATTGTAGTTCTATTTGTAACTACCATTGACAAAGTATAAGCAAAGTGCATACATTTTCTTTGAAAAATACCCAAAACCTTTGCTGTAGAGTACTAAGGGAATGTGGCCCATTAACTTGTTCAGAGCTATAAGCTGAGGCAATGCTAGTAAATATTGTTTAGCAAAAAGGAACCTGCATGTCTGTAAGACCTGCTCCAGCACTACCCTTCCTGCCTTACAACTCTCTCGTTCAATGCAGATGCATTCTAAGGGCTCTCTGATACAAGCCCAATTCCTGTACCTCTACAAATTAATAGGACCTGCAAAAATAATATTCATATCTAGATCCAAGAAATTGGCTATTTTTATAACAGCCTCTACATCTGGGATATATTATCTTGCTTACATTTTTCTAGTATCCACTAGAAATAAGATGACCAAAAAGAAGTAGTAATAGAAAAATGAAATCAAACAAACCTGTCACAGAAATCTCTTCTGTGCAATCTAAGTGATGCAGTGTGTAACAGCTTCCATTGACCGTGCAGATCTCAGTTTCAAATCTGTACCTATGCACTGTGATATATTTCAAGAATTTTAATTTTTACTTTTTTCTCTGTATTTTCATAAGAAGCATTTTAAGCAGGAAATAGGGGAAAATGTATTATTTACCTTATTCAAACAGGAATCTGAAGTGTGACTGAGTGTGGCTGGGTACTGTTGACTTGTGCTAAAAATGTTTCGCTTACACATCAGTCTCAGGGATGGTGCATAAAAGAGCAATGAGTAGCACTTGTTGCCACGACTTTGAAAGCTAGCCTTTAATTAAAAGGGAAGCTGATGTGCAACACTGCCTTTTATTAAGAACACCCAATTCAGGAGAGAATTATATTTTCAATCCTGTTTAAAAAGCCCACAAATCCAATATCATTCTGCTTCTTAGAATTATTTTGTTTCTTATTTTGCCTTCTATTTTTGTAATTTTGCAATTGGGACACAACTACTGATAAGAATAATAAAGACCTTGGGAAAGCTGTTGCAGAATCAACATGAAGTGAGAAAAATGACATGTTTGCTCTGGCTTTGGTTTTAATTAAAAAAAAAAAATAAATTAAAACTTGAAGCCAGCAGTGTCCCTTCATGGTCACAACGAACACAACTAGGGCACAGCACTGGACCCTGCCAGCTGTCAGGCTTCAGTCACCCTCACTGGATGGTGCCTTCAAAACACCCACAGTGGCACGTCCATGTGCAAAGGACAGATGGAAAATTCTCAGGTTCCTAAGCAAGATATTCCTTCTTTTGCTCCTGGCCATTACTGAGGTGAATCTGTACTGCTGACAATTATGTTTTTCTCAGGTCAGTCCCTCTTAAAAAGACTTTTGTATTATTGAAAATAACAATACATCACTATGTAAATCTGCATACCCAGCTGCCTGCTACTTTTATTATTTCCTCAATTCCAGAATTCTTAACTTTTCTTTGTTTTAAGAAAAAGCTACACTTAAGGTATGAAATACACATAATTACATTTTATGTATAGTCAGTTGATAATGACTGCTAATCACAGCCCACTCAGAAGCAAAATGCCACTGTAGACCACAGTTGAGTAACACCACTGCAAGTGCAGTCTGGCAGACAAACTGACTCTCAACCACTGCTTCTCACATAACCTTTTAGCCTTTTATTTTCTTCACATCTTCCAAAACGATGAAGTCAATTTATTAAAATGTTACAGGCATAAATACAGCACCTGTGCCACATCCAGACACGTGCATTTTCACTAGTTACCGGGGACTTTCCACATGAGTTTATGATATTTATAAATGACAGCAATAGCTGATGACTCCTGTGCTCCTGTCCCAGCACAACTCCTGTCCTCCTCCAGCCAGAGAAACCACTGGCAAAGAAAGGCCACCATAGTGAAGCTCAAGAGACCTCACTACTGCTTGCCTTGCATTAACTTGAACCATGCAGCTCTGCGTGAAGAGGCACAGTGGGCCCTAGATGTCCCCTGTGTTCCTCCTAATGACTTTACAGTAAAAATCAACTAGGAAACATTAGCATTGAGGAAGACATTCTGAAAAATTTCCAAGGATGTTAAGACCTTCATGTCTCAGCAGCTTGCTGCCAAGGAATGGCCACTGAGCTGAGCACAAGGCCGTGGAAGTATGGCCAAAACCAGAGCTCCTTAGAGGTGCAAGGCAGACTGCCAAGGGTCATAAATATTGAGGATTCAATTGCTATTTTTTTTCCTTGGCCTCTGATAATCAGAAACTAAATTGCTTTTCTGTTGCATAAAGTACCTTGCAAATTCAATTGCTTAGTTCCTCATCATTCAAGAAAGGAAGACCTCAGACTTACAGGAATGAGAGCCCGCAATGCAAATACACTATATTAGGCATAGAATAGACAGCTGAAAAATAATAAAACAGACTATTGATTTTAACCTTCAATATCAACATATCCTTTGGTGATCTCAACTGGATCCAGGCTATAAGAACTTCCAATTATTTGAATACCTATATATGGGATAAACATTTCGTTTTCAACATTTGCCATAAAACATATTTTTGGTGGTTATTAGGGCACTGTTACTATGAGGAATTGACTGTTGCTACTGCAGAGTGTGCTGCCACTGAGCCGAGAGCAGCTGGTTCCCCACTCACAATCCCTATTGCCACAGCAATGCCATGGTGCTGTCAGTGGGTCTGGGATGGAGCAGGGGAGAGACCCCAGCCCGTTCTCATCCCTGCTTGGCTGAATAACCTGCCTGACTGCACACAGGCACTGCCTTTATTATGAGTTGCACATTAATTACGTTGCATGAGGATTTAGTTACAAAACTGAGGAATTCTGCTTGGTGAAAGCTTACCTTGACGTGAAAGGCATACGCATACTTCATGTTGGTCAGGTATCTACAGTACCAGCACAATGTCTTCTGCTTCTTAACTTTCAAGCACTGTGAGTGAAGAGGAGAAAACAAGGGACTGTGGGTGGTCCCAGACAGGATGCAGCCTCCACAAGGCTGCCCCAGAGCAGGACACAATAGAAGGCAGAGCAGTAGAACAGCCACAGGACACAAGGGGACACAAGGGCTCTCCATTCACCCTAAATTCTCTCTTACTGGAAAAAGAACAAGGAGGGGAGATTTTTCTCCACAAGTACCCATGCCCAGAAATCCTGAGGTCTGTCACAGATAAGCCAGAGGGAAGGTCAGAGTCTATGTAACACTGGAAAGCACACCCTGGCACTTCCAGACAGTGCTTCAGAGGCTGGACTAGACCTTGTGAGGCCCTACATCTTGCTGCAGGCACAGAGGAGTCTCCCGGGAGCAGCAGGCAAGCAGGGGTGTCCTGGTGGCATTGAAGCCTTTTGTGGCTGAGAGGGTGGCCAGCCTGGGACAGGAGCTGGTCTGTACACCCTGGGTGCAAGGGCTGGGTCACCAACCCTAACCCTAACCCAATCCTCCGAAGAGGGAGCGGCTATGTCAATGCTCTGCAGTGTTACTGAGCTATCCAAATCACACTGCACTCGTACACCAGGATCCCAAGAGGCACAAGGTATGGCAATCTCCCAGTCTGGTTGCTGCTCAACAGCCCTTCCCTTTGTGCTCTGTCCCAGGCCACCTTGGCAGTGTTCCTGTGGTTATCAACATTAACACCTTGCTTGGGTGCCGTTTGATCCATCCCAGGGTGGCACACAGAAGGCAAATGATTCATGCACAGGAGAAGGCTGTACAGCACTGAGGAAATTAAAGAGTAAAGCAAAAAAAAAATAAAATTCCTCCTTATGAGCATTGCTTGTTATGCACCTGACTTCAGCATTACCAGTAGTAAGGTCAATTAAGATCATCTATCTCCTTCGATCAGCCCAGACTTACCAAAACCAAAATTTTACATAGAATTATGGTTAAAGGCATTATCACAGACTACCATCGCTCACTTGCAACACTGCAGAGTCAGACTGTAAAAATTGTGACTACAGATATGCTCAGTGATTTAAAAAATAAAAAAATGAATGAAAATATTTTCTTAATACCTTCTTGTCTCCCCAGCATTTTCACAAACACTAACTCAGAGTTTTATGGGCTTACTGTCAAAGGGCATAAATTGTTCATTAAAGTAGTACTTTTCATTGCTTTCAAAAAAATTGATTTAAAACACAAGTCTTATCAAGTGATGTCAATGAAACCCTCTCCTAAGGGACTTGGTTCCCGGTGAAAGGACAGTTACCACACCGGAAAGCAAAATAAAAACCATTAATTTGCACATCAGCTTTCAATCTACTGAATAATAAATTAACCTTTAAAGTTTATGTATAATTCCCCAAAATAAGCTCCTGACATTTTTCAACACCTTACTTCAACTATCTCAACCTCACTATCAGAGATACTGTTAGCTGCATTTCACTGTTCATATGACAAATCCCTGAGACTCCCTTCAAGCTTTTGATGTTTGGGGTTTTTTTCCATATCAACTCAAATATTACTTCCCTTCAAACTGTGACTTCAGTGACCAAGTCAATGAAACAAGCAACAGGGCAAATGTCTGAAAAGTACTATCTTTCCTTCGCAGAGTCAGGCCACAAAATTCCTTTCGCATAGAGGACCCACTCTGACTTTTTATGCAAGGTTCTCATCAGGGTTATTTTTGAAAACAAAAACTTATGATGTGAGACAACAAACTGGTTTGAAAGTAAGTCTACTTTTAGGTTTACTCCACTTTCTGCAGATCTTCTGATCAAGGGGATTGGAATGGAACAGTTAAAATGCAGACACTAAAGATTTTTCAAAATTTAGCTGCAGAGCCTTGTAGACTTCAGTCCCAGATAATTACAGTGTGTGAAGCAGCTCTTTAAAATTCAGGGCAATTTTGATGTATTTCCGTATATGTTACCTTAACATTCTTACAGGATGCATTAGCTTATCTTGAGAAAGACTGACACCACACTTAGTACCGAGACCTTTACAGCTTATAATGACAACAGGTAGAAAAGTCTAAAAAGAGTGATTATAATGAAACCTCTGAAGGTAAAAACGGTAATATCATTTTTAACAGTTTTACAGCTACACCTTTATAATCAAAAGAGGAAGATACAGCACCTTGTTTTTGCAAATTCAGTTAATTTTAAACACAAAAAGTAGCTTCTAATAGGTGTCATTACAGAAAAGAAGCCACAAATTTCTGTGAGTTCACATTTTCTTATGAGAATGGAAGATACACCTTTGAATTTGCTAACATCATCATTCCCCACACTGAACCTAGGAGTAGAAAACTTTTATTGCATATTTATTTTTCAAGTTGCAAAAGGAGTATGATTACTATGTATACAAACTTATACCTATAGGGAGTTTAGAAAACAATTATTGTAATATACTAGTAACTACAGCAATTTGAAGAACATCCTTCTAACAAAAGTGGAAAGAACCATGTTTTATTGTACTCCCATGACACCATCAAGCAGTGGCAGCAATAATCCTTCACCATATTGTATAATGAAAAAAAGCACTACAACTTAAAAAAAAAAATTACAATTCACTATTGCTTTCCTTTAGAGTGCTGTAAAATGTGACCACATTCACATGACAATATGTGTGTATATGTGTCTCTTAATAAAGCTTCTCTGAAGGGCAATACAGCATGTACCATGGAAACAGGGGTTGCCATGGAAAGAGTGCTTTTTAGTGGATGGCAAAAGAAATGAAAGAAATGAGGTCTTGATTTCCTCTCTCTCACTTGCCTCCAAAAAAAAAAAAAAAAATCAGTGTAACTATTGACATCAACAGAGTTATTCCTGAAAAACATCAGCATGAATGAACAGTGAGACCCGATATGTACACAGCAGAGAATTTTTGGCATCAGGGTTGTAGAGATCTGTATTTTCAGAGCAGCTCTTCAGCTATCCTTCACACCACACAGCTCTGCAGCCAGCCCCCTCAGGTACGCTTGTGACATGTCCTTCAAAACACTGCAACAGCCACAGCCACAAGCCACCATAGCAGACAAGGCTTGCAAAGTTGCTGCTCCTCATTTGCCCAATCCTTATGCAGAAAGTGCCAGAACCTTCTACCTGACAGATCTTTTATTTGCTTAAGTATAAAATGTTTTCTTTTAAAAAGTACATGGTGTTACAAATGAATGAAAAGCATGAATCAAATTAAAGCATATTGGTTTTCAGACATGCTTAAAACAAAGCCCATATTGATGTGCTTCATCTACTTTATTCATTAAAATGGCATTCTTGATGTCCTCATGTTACCGTAATCTCCAAAGCAGTGGACAAACAAGTACATTTGTTTATCACTCTTTCCTTACTAAAGAACAGGGTTTTATTAAAGAGATCAATCACCTGTGTACAGTTTAATAGCCTGAGCTGTGCATGTAAGACAGAGCTTGCTTCAATAGCCCACAACTCCCAAAGTATAGAGGGCCATGTAAAACCATTTGTTGCTTTAATAAAACAAAATATTTCTCAGAGCTAGCAAGTACCCTATTAGAATTAGTAATTTGAGACAGAGAAGCAGTGTTTAAAAGAAACCAATTCTAATAAAAGGAGCAGAATCAATCCTGTTTGCTTACTTTCATGAGAGCCCTATGCTTCTAACCAGAGACATAAAAACACTTTACATGCTTAATGTACTGCCTTTCTCTTATTGAATCACACTTACTGTAGAAGCAGTCTTTTGAGGCTTCTGGCTGTGTTGAGGTAATTGGAGGATTGCTGCCTCTAATGAATGGTCTCCTTATAATGGAGGCCAAAGTGCTCAAAACAATGTCAGAGGCAAAACGCACAAAGGAAAGCTTTTTGGAAATGCCGATGTACAATCCTGAAATACGCTGCTTTACTAAAACATCTTTCTTACCAGGCTACTGCTATAGTGTAATGAAGTTCTATTAGCAGAGGAAATAATGTTTGTACTAACAGTGCTGGATGCTACCATAAACTGCAACAGCCACCCTTTTCATGATGAAAGGCTGAAAAGAAATCTAGCATTAATTAAGACTTTTCACTTTCTCAAAATCAAGAGTCAATAAACAGCTCAGCCCCAAAATGGTCCTTTTACCTATGTTAGAGTGAAGAAAGAGAACTTTCTCATTGGATGAAAAATTGCTGTTCATTGCCTGTCAAGCTTTTGAGAGTTCTAATTAATTTTTAAACTATTTAGTTTTATAACAAGATTATCTGTTTCATTTTGGGGGAAAAAAACACCCATTAACTGCTTACTTTGATTAAGCAGTGGTTTTAACAAATGGACATGGTATGCAAAGAAACTGCTAGCAGTGTAACATGAAAGATACAAGTTACTGAAATAACGTTTTAGAAGAAAACAAACCCACTATAGGAAGCAGCAACCAAACGAAACACCAAGGTGATCAGGAAGCGTTTTGCAGATTTTCGAAGTTAAGCCAAAAACAGAGAATAAAACCAATCCTTCATCTCTTATCAGCTGTTCCTGTTGCCAGTGATTATGGCAATATTTCACAGAGAACATATGGCAATGTTTATAGCCATCAGGCAGTATTTCACAGAAGCTGCGACACCATGTGTCCACCAACTAGCCTTTCTGATTGCAATTAATTAGAGAAGAAGCAGGAGGCACTTTTTAAATAACATTAAGTCTCAGAAATTCCTGAAGTTCCATGGCCCTTGTACAAGACTAAGTGACAGGAAAGTCTATTAAAATTGTAACAAGCTTAGTACTGCAAGTCTGTCCTTGAGGAACAAGGCCCAATAAAAGAAAAAAAAAAAAATACATTTTTTAAGGAGCGTAAGAAAGAGCAGAAGTATAATAAGCTGTTCAGGGTGGTACCTTAGAAGCCTGCAACAATAAGGAAATATTTGAAAACCTTTAACAGGCCATTTTATGAGACAGATTCTGCAGAAAAGCTGCTGTAGTGAAAGCTATAGTGGTTGGTTTATAGTTGCCAGACCCAAGAGGATGTGTATCAAAATTACATGGGGAACTATTAAGGAGTCAAGACTTATGAAATACACTGTGGCAGTCATTTCATGATTCCTATTTTAATAAAAGCAAGCCAGAGAGGAAAATTAAGGATAATAACTACCTGATAGGTTTTCATACAGAAGTGGAAAGCTGAACTTTCCCAGCCAGCCCTTGCAGTTGAGTCTCGTACTTTCAGGCAGCCCCACTTGGGGATAGAGCAGTGGTAGGAATAGGCAGCACAGCTCCACACTGCAATTTCAGCAGCAGTACAGAAAGCACTGCAGATTACATTGAAATGATTCCCATTAAAAACAAACAAACCAAACCAAACAAACAACAAACAACCAAAAAACCCACAAACAAACAAACAAAAAACAAAAACAAAAAAAACCCAACTTTTTTATTAGAGGCATTTTCCCCATCTAGTGCAATCTGACCTATTGGGAATGAACCAGGACAATCACACAAGCTCAAAATTTTACCAAAACTGATGCAATAGGCATGGAATCAGTCAAAATCAGTTTGAGATTGGTCCATAGCATCCTCTCCCCTTACTGGATACCTTTGCCCCACACAACCTGCTTCCCTGCTGCTCCTCGTCTTGAGTTAGAATATTTCCTAGAGATATGAAATAAGAGAGCAAGTTTGGAGGAAACTTGTCCAGCTGTAATCTTAGCAGGGCTCCTTTCTGCTAAATGACTAATCATATATGATTAGATATCTCTGATCATATGACTGAGGTCACCCCGCAGCTCTTCCCGTTGTTGGGGTACAAAGTCTCCCTCTCCTCTCCAGACTCTTAGTCATATAAAACTTCTAGAAACTGAACACCTTTGAGATCTCTCTGAAGCTGTCAAATTTTGTTAAGTTGACCAGCAACCTCAGAAGTTAAGACACATTAAAGTCATACAAGCCTCGTTTCCTTAAGAAAGAAGGCTTTTATACTCCTGTTATTGTTATTTTTGCATTTCCTTCAATTCCCCAAACTTGTCACCTCTAATTCTTATTACAGAATTCTCATCTTGAGACACAGGAAATGCAAATGGTATTACTAATAAAGGAAAGGTTAATTTTTATTATTTTAAAGAGCAAAATCACACAATATACCCATGGAAGATCTTGAAAAGCTAAACTAATGACCACCTGCCTAATTTTGGCACAATAACTTACAATCCGTTCTCAGATTTGTGACGTGACAGAAGATGCAAGCCATGTTTAAAAGTATGTCAGATTTTTGAGATTGGTAAAAATCTGTCCATCAGCACTGGGCATACTATTTAAAACTCCAGATGCAGCCCTGACACCAATCAGCAGCTAAAAATGAGCCACCATTCCACCCACCACTACACTCGCATGATGACAATAGGTTAACTTTATAAATAAATAAATACCAAAATAAAATGACAGCTGGCAACTTCACCATCCTTGTCTACACTTTCCTAGGAGCAGAGTTAATATTTTGAGCTGTGCATGCAAAATGCTTTCAAGGTTTGTACTCCATCAAAAAAGTTCCCAAACTGCAAGGCTGACAGCTGCCACCAACTTAACAGCTATACTAAAGTTCCTGGCACAAGTTACAGTGGCTTCTCTAAAATTTAAGAGTAGCTTCAATGACAAAAAAAATTGTAATACATTCCTTAATAAAACATATTTCAATGAAAAGATAAGCAAGAAAGCTCAGAGAGAACTTCCAGTCCAGTATGCACCACCAGCTGTGGGGCCATTGCTACAGCACTGTCTTATTATTTTTAGGGCAGTAACACAAATGCCACTGATAATCAAGAGCTGCAGCAGGAGTCACCCTTCCCAACTAAATCCCTCCCTTTGCCCATTTTGAAAGGCTCCTGTTTTCCATGTAGACTGGGAGCAGAACACAGAGGCATCCAACTCATGCCCCAGGGACTGTCAGAGGTGCCCATACCTGAAGGGTTCAGGGCCCTTCCTTCCTAAATTGCAAAGGAACCTCAAGGTATAGCTTAAACCATTGGACTGATCCAACTCAATGAGTCACATCTAGCAGATGCACCCTGAAGCCAGGAGAGGTATGGACCATGAGGGAACCTGGGAAGAAGCTTGAAGGCAGCAGGATGGGGCCTGGGTGTGGGCAGAGACACTACTGTACCTCAGCCTGAACTTTTACTGAAACTGGCACAGTTTGAATATGAGTCACTGCATAGAGCTATAGTCTTTACAGAAACAAAAAGGAAAAAAAAAACAAAACTAAAAACATAAAGGATTTCAGTAGGAAGGAGGCATCACATACACAGATACCTCTCACACTGGCTGGTCTGGAAAGACAAGCAGATGAAAAGTAGAAATTTGTACCCCTGCTAGCTGAAGTAGGAAAACTAATATTTGTCTCCAAAACACCAGGATGTAACAAGACAGTTTTCTTTCAGTTAAAAAAAAAAAAAAATAAAAAAAATTCTTGACCCAGTTATGTGCATAGTTATCCTTGTAATAGCCATATCAGTAGAGATAGACACAGTAATAATAATAAATATATATAGGATACCTATAAGAAAGCCACAGTTTGAGTAGAGCTCACCTGAATCCCAGCACTCTGCACTAGCCAGCCTCCTCATTGCAGAGACCCATCCTTAGTGCCAGACTCACGGAACTTTTTCACTCAATTTCTTTTTTTTTTTTCTGTTTAAATCTGCAGTGTACAACCTGGCATATCCCTTGGTGAGGGATCATTGATTCCAGTCCATCATCTGATATGCTGTCAGGTCATTGAGTGATTCAATAACTAGAGAAATGAGAAGACCAATATGGTTCTGGAAATTGCCTCTCAGACCTCTCTACAACACTGACACTGCCCCAAGGAGCTAAAATGGCAGCTGATGATCAGTGCCAGTCCCATCCATAGTGTGTTGGAGAGACTGGGCTCTGTAACTAGTTGATATTGCATAAATGAAAATAATTAAGGGACATAAATGGTCATTTTAGTGAATAATTGACTTCTACCATAATTATTAGAGCTCTGATCAACTCCAGAATTTATTTTACCAAGTACCTCAACACCAAGACTTAATTTTCTTTTAGTCTAACAAAGGAACTGGAGTTATAGCTGCGATAAAATAAGTTCTCCTGATTTCAAGCAAAACCATGAGAAACTGAACTTCATATGCTGTCCTTGCACATACCTTGAAGGAGTCAAGATGAGAAAGAAAAAAAATCCTGAATTTCCAGCTCCTCTTCAACAAGGCAAATTATGCTTAAATAGTTCATTTAATTATTGTAGAACTCTTCTACTAGATGCACTGGAAGAACAAATGAGTTACTCTGAATGAACCAATCTTCAATGCAGATCACTTAAAGATGTGCCTAAATATAAGATGCTATTATCTGAATTACCTTTTGCAAGAACAAATGAACAAGACAAAATACATCAACAAATATGCTCTTTTTATGTTTATGAAATTTTGCTATATCCTAATTTCCTTACATAGGCTGTTTAGGGGGAGTGCTATTACCAGATGTCACAGGTTACTTGACACCTTAGCACACACCACACAGAGGAATAAGCAAGGGCATCAGAAATCTTAACCTGAGCTATCCTGAACATGACACTCTTGAAATTCTTTTTTTGTCTAGAATACTGATGTTACAAAACAAAACAAACATATCAAAATTAGGCTATATCAAAAGTGGTTTTTTTCCCCTGTAAAAACAACTACAGAAATCACTGAAAGTACTGTTTTGGTAGCATTTTTAAATATTATTTCTTGATTTTTACTTCATTCTTCAGATGCTTTCTGATAATGTATTAGTCCAAACAGACATGTATGTTACTTCTAAAGACAATTGTGCCTTCTAGGTCAAACTGTCTCTTGGTTGATTTACACCAGGAGAGTTTATGGTTTATATCACACTGTTACATTAAAAAAAAAAACAAAAAAAAAACCAACCAAACAAACAACAACAACAAAAAAACAAAACAAACAAACAAACAAACAAAAAAAACACACTAGAGAAGACCTATAAAGCATAGTGATTCTTAAGCATTTGAATGCAAGGGAAATAGTGGCAAAGATTATTGCTATATTGGTCATGCTAGGCACCAACGTGCTTAGACCTGGGACTGGGCTCTGGGAATGCTAGGGAGCAGGACTGTGGCACAAGTCACTCTCTTTTCTCCCTTTTATTTCCTAATTGAAAAACATGCAAACAAAAAGAAAAATAAGAATCAAAATGGAATTTGTATTTTTACTAATAAAGAATTTTACTTTTTTTTCCATCAGAAAATGGTCATTTAGATGGTTTTATCCATTTTAAGGATTTATTTCTCCCTTTATTACAGCTGATTCAATTAAAGCTATCTTAATGGACTCCTCTTGATCAAACCCTAGACACTTTGGTCAAAACTGACATAGAATCAAGATCATTAATTACAGCAGAAATCTAGCATTAAGAAGGTAAACTACACCTTCCAATAGGCAAAACCCCTAAGAAGTAGTAATATGCACTCTAATTTATTATTCTTACCTAAATTAAAAGCTTGTCTAATAATACAAACATTATTATTACACACTGTCACTTTTTAGCCAGGGTCAACTTTATCTTCATTAGGTATTTCAAAGTTATCTTTTTCCTCAGCCAACAATCACAAATTACCTTCGAATACAGTTCAGGACCCAAAACAAACAAAACAAAAGCACAAATCTAAACAAAAAGCCTCCCTTTTAAAAAATATTATTTTTCACTTCCCAAAGTTTAAGTAAATAAGACCTTGGTTAAACCATATCATAAAGCAAAGTTTTTGTCAAGCATTTTGAGACCGCATATTTCTCGATTATATCCAGGCTGTGATGGGCCAACCAAAATTGTGAAGCTTCTGATTTTTGTAGTTCGGAAACCTGCAGGGTCCTACTTGTAACCGCACCCAAGCAAAGGTCTCAAATAACTCTTTAAGGCACTTCTGAAAGAGCAGCAGGGTTGCACCTACTCCCCAGCTGTAATCCAACCCTGAAAGGCTTGGAAGAGAAGGGAAAGGAAAGGTTGTTTTGGTTTGGGTTTGTTTACATTACTTGAGGGTAAAAATAAGATCCCTGCACTTTTCTGCACACTGAGTGCCCAGGGCTTTCCATGAGCTTCAACCCTGAAATCTCACAACCCCATAGCTACACACTATGGACTAGAAGCTGCATCCTGATGGTGGGTGCTTGTATTTATTGGGAAGGGTTGAGCTACAACTCATTCATGAAATCTGTGGCTCACTTTCAGAGAGAAAGAGAAGAGCAGAGCATTTAAAAGAAACAGTAGAAACAAACAACATTGGGTAAAGCCTTTTTGTTTGACACTGGTGTTCAGAGTATACAGATTATATCCTCTTTTTTTTTTTTTTTTTTTTTTTTTTTTTTTTTTGCTGCTGTAAAATAAAACACAAGCTTCTACCACAACCATGACAAGAACAGAAAGGAATAATGTTGGAATGTTTCAGCTTTATCAAAGGGCACACTGCATGTCAAGTAAGCTTAAATTGATCTTCGATTAGAACAACACAGAATAACTTTCACATGCTTGCGTGCTTCTTGTGCTGTGGAGTTTTTTTAAAACCTATTTCCCATAAGATCAGAATTCATAAGGCATCAGTTGTATTAGGAAGAATGCCAACAATTAGGTTATTTATACTTTGTTCACATTTTCTTCGACTGAAAATTACTGATGTTAGAATGATATTTGCAAACTAATTTGTATTCATGTTTTACTCTTTGAGGGCAATGATAATTCTTGAGGAGCACAGATTTCTCTCAGTCATTTTGTTCCAAGTAAATGCAACAATAGACTAGTAACTTTTGGCTTTTGATTACGCTCCAACATAAGTGTAAAGTCTCAAAATGGGAGCAGGGAGAACCAACCACACATCCACAGAGTTCCATGCTTCTAGTGTACAACAGTGTAAAAATTGAACCACAAAACCTTTGGGACAGTCAATGACCTTGAAAGCTTACCTAGATTAGATTTCTTCATTACCACAGGATTTATTTGTTCTGGATGTCTGACCTGCTTCATCACCATACACTTGCCTGGCAATTACTGCTGTGTGTTTTACCCCAATAACTGTTTTGAGCCAGCCCCATGCACTGTGTGAGGGTACTGCAGGATGGGTACCTTTGCAAGGGTCCCCCACATAATCATCCTTGACTCACAGTTTGCCAGCCCTTATGGATTATCCAGGTCTGTGTTGCCCTCAGCATGCCCTTCCCAGCTTTTTGGCTTCTAGTGCAACTAGTCATTAGTGTTCTCAAGGATCAGATGTTTAGCATTCAACTCATGTTTGCTGTCCAGTCTTGACGCAATTTTTTTGATATTAGAGGAGTTTTACACCAGCCCGAAATGGCTACTTCATACAGACTGCTAGAGTTTACCCATATTTCTTTTAACCTTGAGACAGCCCTCAGTCAACAGCCAACATCCTAGGTCAGGACAGCATTACATGGTTGAAAGGAGGTCCCAGAGTTCTTAAACCCTAAAGAGATAATTGGCCACCCACCCACCTTGATTTGTCCAAACAGTTGCTGACATGGCCAATCTTATGTCATACACCTTGTGCAGAACTGTGGCAAGTGCTGCAGCATGAACAACACATATCATTCTGAATATGCTCCCTACTGAAGCTCAGCAGCAATAAAAAACAGAGCTGCTGCTGTGTGACTTGGCAAGTCACAGTCTCTGGACAGGCAGCATAAGCACCTGTACCGTATACAGCATCAAGATCTTAATTTTTAGATCTGCTCAAGTTGTAAGCTTTCCCTTTTTCTTTTTTTCTTTTTATTTTAAAGTAATTTTCGTGGTTCTCAAACTGAAAGTTGGAGATTATAAACTGTTGCCTCGGTCTTCTCTTGAAAATCTAGACCAGTCTAGATCACCAAAGGCATATAAAGCAAACATCTTCCTTAAAGTTGCAAAAGTGACAAACTGAGGACAGCATGGCACACAGAGGCAAAGTCAAGAAAGCACATATGTTTTTCCCCTTTTTACTGCATCACAGATTTATGTTGTGTGCATAATCTCTTCAAAGATTGCAATAGTATTGCTGATACTTCTTCAGCACAATATATGTTTTCAAGCACCTCTGATTTCAGCACAACCTGATTTTCAGAGTATGCTTTGAGGTCATCTTTCCTACCTTCTCACATCACTAACTGGCCTCAGGACAGTGTATCTCCTCCAGCAATGTCCAAGAGTTTCCCCATTTTCAGGGCTCCATACAAGACCAAATGGATTCCATTGGATCATGGATCAGAGCCTCAAAATAGTCACCAACCCCAAAGTCACACGGAGTGACCAGGGTAGACAGGAATAGTACAGAAGTCCCTAAACACCAGCCAGCAGGATCTCCCGTCTGGCAGACCCTAATTTGAATCTCCTCTGACCTCTCCAACCATTTCCTGCCTTGGCAGTTGGTCAGTAAGTGGAACTGAGCAGGTCAATGATGCTCCCCTGAGAACAAACCCAACAGGTGCTCAAAGCAAATAAATAAAAGCAAGTTTTTAAAGGGTAGGCTCTTCTGCTGTGACTAATGAATATAACAGTGAGGGAGCAAGTCAGTACAAGCACAGAACATGCTATGAACATATGTATCCTAACAGTTGTTTATTTCTTAGTCCTCTAGCTGAAAGTAAGCTCTTCTCTTTTTTGGTTTCACAACGTCATATCACATCCTTTCTTTTAAACCATTTTTCTTTTTGCATGTATTTGAGAGGGTTTTTTAATAACAGAGGTGTTCTTGGCATTTCTGCTGCAACAGCAGGGCTTGAACTTCAGGTCAAATGAAAGGAACAGTGTGTTCTGTTACTATGGCAACCATACCAGGCTAATACCAGGTACTAAGGTACCAAGAAGGAAGTGATAAAATCAGTACATGAGTTTAATAAACAAGTTCCATTGTCATGATTTTACAATACATATGGTTCTTTGAAAAAATGTCAAATTTCAGAATTTGTTCTGCTTGGCCTGTTATTCATTATCTAACAAGAAGGAAAAGTTATTTCCTTTCTAAGAGCTTCAGAGTTACAGGTATATGGAGAACTCATTAAGACTGCTACAGATTTTAAAGCCATATTCTCGGTACACCAAATTTTGCAGAACCTAAAGCAAACCCTAACTTGACATTTAATTTCAGATCTCATTTTACATATTCATATTCTGCCTCAACATTTTAATAAATGTATAATTAAATTTTAAATACAAATCTTAACATGTCAAACTACAAAGTTAAGAATGCACCTTAGAAATTCTTCAGACCAAGAGGAAAAATGTGAATGAAAGCCCTTCTCAGCATGCAACCAAAAGCTGGTGCAGTGAGCTGCTACTTGGGCATGTCTCCCACATGCTTTACATAAAACTCCAGTCCAAAGTCAGTTCCTGAGCCAGCAAGATTAAATACCCACAGAGTTGGTTCCAGCTACCCTTGCAGCTAGTGAAGGGGAGAGAATTCACCAGGCCTGAATGCAAAGTAACTAACGCCATATGGTTTGAGGCAAGCACTTTGAGAAGTGCCTGGAAGCCCAGGCAAATGCCAGCCAGTGAGAGCATGTTGCTGAACTTAATACTGGGGAAAGAATAGCCCACCCAGCTCTGCTTCCCACGGACCTTCTGGACAGCCTGGAGGAAGGTGGCCAGTGAAGGTGCCAGAGACACACACCATGCTGAATGAATGCCTCTATATCAGAATTGCTAATAAGACAAAGATTTAAAATGTCACTTTTGGCTAGCAATGACAATAGTGGCTAGAAAAATAATTAACACTGATTTCCATATTACAGATAATTCTGCAAATGAAAATGAATGGGGCCAAATGGTTCTGAGAATTTAAGATAACTCCAGAAAGTCAGGAAATCCAACAGAGTCTGAGCAATTTATTTGCAAAATAATTTGAAATTACTTTGCATAGTAATAGGATTCTGGAGATATGTTGTTAACCATGCAGAACAGCCACATTGATTGAGAGCTGCGGTAGAGAAAAGTAAAAGTTTTTTTCCACAACAGAGGATTGCAATATGTCTTTGTGACCTTTTTAACCAGATAACTAAAGTCACCCCAATTCATCCACCACAAATCACCAGCAAATCATCACTTGAAAGACAGAGCAATAGGTCACCAGGCCCCACCAAAAGAGACACTGCCTCTTTTCGTTAGTCAAACCAAAGTAGCAAAAATTTCTGTAGCATGTGTTTGATTTTCTTGTGTGCACCTCAGACATGTGGATATCAAAATCACATCCTCACTTCAAAAAATTAATCTCAAGTATTATGAGAAAATATTTAGAAAGCATGCTAATAACTTGATCTTATTTACCATTTAATAAACAAATACAACTAATATTTACCTTTCAAATAAAGTCACATCAAAAATGAGTTGCTGAATCACAAAAATATACTCATAAGCTGTTAAAAGTGTTGCTGATATCCTTCCATCTCATGCATTCATCTGCTTCTTGGAACACAGTTTGGTATCAATTTTATGCAATTGTGTCAGCCTGACATCAGTGAAGCAAACACTACACAGGAGTAGCCTATGTCTTCCAGTCACCTACCTATACACAGCCTTAAGATCTGTAAGCTGCAACTGCCAGTCTCTCCTCAAAAAAAAATAAAAATCTTAGGGCAGAAGGACAAGCTGACCTAATCGGTGGGCTGTTTGAATAGGTTTTGCAGTGGGGGCACAGCTAATCCCTGGCTGACAGCCCAGCCTGGAGATTTTTATTTTTTTGTCTGTGATGAATGGACTTGACATCCATGTTCCCACAGCTTCTGCTAAACATGCAGTTCAGACCTTATTGTTAAATACCACCGAGATCACAGAAAACTAAGCTCTTGTGACAGTGGAATGACTATGCCAGAGGGCAGACTTCTCTGAGACAAGTATTGGATTACACCAGAAATGTAACACAGAATAATAGGGCACTCTGAAAAGGTTCATGGTCTTGAGCCCCTGAACACCTTGCACCCTCAAAACTAGACTGACCTTTCTGAACAGAAAATAGATTGTGAGAGTTGAGAGACCTAACAAGATAACACATTATCCAAAATTATGCTGGGAGATCATACTCACATACAATGTGTTTGTCCTACTTAACTCAGATGCTCATTCAATCAACTTGACTTTTCATTTTGGATTTACCCACTATTCAAAATCTTAAAGCAGTATGACTAAATTAATGATTGAGATCTTTCACCTCCAGAATTTATGTGCTGGGATGTGAGCCAAAATGGAAGATTTGGAAATAAATTTTAAATAAAGTCTGAAAACATTGTATCCAATTAACAGCAATAATACCACCTTTCACAGACAGAAAAGAACAAAACCTCCAGAGAGAAAACCTTTTTTCTTAACTACTCCAAGATTCAAAATTCAATTTTCTACTTTCTGTACTACAACTACACACAGAATGTTCTGGCTATTCCATATAATTGTTTTCTAGCCATTCAGCTTCTATAAAAGGTGCTGACAGTATTTCCTAATTTCTGTTTTTCTGTACATTTTACACAGATGCTACTAACAAAAAAATTAAACTTGTCAGTCTGTAATAGAAAAAAATAATGTCAGTTCATAGGGGATGCTGTTTCAACAGTTAGCTCTGTCTGAACTACCTTTGTTTTAGACTGGGAAGTATTTTAAACCTTAATTACTGCAGTCTGCAGGAACTATGACAGATCTGTTTTTTCCTTATGGGCATCTTGCCAGGATGAAGCATGAATTCTTCTTTTAAGATGACCATACTTAATTAGCACTTCTGCTAACTTTATGGTGCTTACATGACTCCATAGACTACTTCTGACTGGCAAGTACATCTGTCTGCTGCAGTTGAGGAGCTTCTAGGGTCAAAGCTATCTTTCATGCATTTTCACAATTTTTCATTGTGTGTTCTATTCCTATAGATTTTTATATCTCTATGTAAAGTACAGACTAGGAAACTGACATTTCCAAATTTGATTAAAAAAAAACCAAAACAACTTACTCTGAATATTCCATACTATATAGTCACTGCTTGATTGTTGCTTCAGAATGTTGTTATAGAGCTCAGATATGTATTTACAGCAACGGCTCTGTATGAGAAAAGAGGTAATAGAGATAGAAAAGCTGAACACAACAAGGATAGAAACAAACGTGTTGCCCATTTTAACACCAAACATAAGCCAGTATTTCATCTAGAGCTTCTGTCAAGTACTGGCCTGTTGAATGCTGCTCCTGCTGAAGGAAAAACTAAGGTTGTATTTCATTGCTGCAGGTATTTTTCCATGACAGCAGACGTTGCCCTGCTTTCTGAGCACAGGAATCACCAGAACAGCCAGTTTCTTTTCTTTGCTTCTTGTTCAAGCCCCTTCCAAGGCAACTTTCTACCACTAGCCCCTCTCTTGTTAGATAATCAAACTCTGCCTAGTTCTAGTCTTGTGGCTTTGCTCCCAGTTATTGAAAGCAAAGTATCTAAAGTAACTCTCCTCATTCCCACGATAATGTTCAGCCCAATGAAACCTGTCACTGCATAGTCCAGTAGCTGAGCAGCCTTTCAGGTGGCTGGGGCTTCACCTCAGGATTCTCTAAAGCAGTAGAAAGGTCTGTTATACTAAAGCATTACATAAAGGAGTTACTATCTTTACTGTCACACCCACCACTTTCTATGAGGTTGAATTCCAACGTTAACTGTAAAAAAAATGTATTTTGGCTGTGCCAACAGTTCATGCTCCAAAATTATATAATCCCTCTGAAAAATTCCAAATAAAATCTACACCTGTATTATTTTTACATCTGTAAATATATACATATATATGTGTATACACATGCATATATTTGCATAGCCTTTTCCTTGTCAGGATATTGTCACATTACTGATCCAAACTGAATTTCTTCCCATCCAAACATTCATTCCCACCACCTTTCTCTTTGCTGAAGTCCTCTCTGGCAATTCTTTAACAATAGTTGCTCTCAAGGAATGCCCGCTGTTTCAGTGAAATCTGCTACATGTGACCTATTTCATTCTGCTGTAATGGTCAACTCATTGTAGCAAGGTTGTAACCTCAGCTCCTGGGGACAGACACCCACAGTCCAGCCCTATTCATCCCCACAGCACATTCCTTAATGCCAAGCCTGAGCTTAGTCCCTACAGCCAGCTGTACTTCCCACTCATCCCTTCCCCAGTAAAATTGTTCCCCCAAGCTACTGCTGCTCCATGTTGCTTCAGAAACACCAATGCCAGATCTTACCTGTACAGTAGCCCAGGTTTCTGCTCTTCCTCTCATCACTTACACCTGCTTAGGTAGCTGGCTGATATCCAGATCTGACTGCCACTTTCCCAAGTCACTGAAGACTCAAGAATTGTTCCTAATTGCCAGTGAAACCTGAACTGACAAGCTCATCTGTTACTGTCATTGTGCGGATTGTACAATTCAAAGTGAAAAGGACAACACAGGGATCATTCCGGCCATATCTAGACCTCTGGATGTGTTGTTGGAGCTCCATGATATTTTGTACCAGAACAGTGAACAGACCAGTATCACAGTTTGTCACAACCCAGAAAAGAAGGATCTTTGTGTCATGCAGCAGGACAGAGGCAAGGGAAAATACTGGCACAGCTGGGTTTTCAGAGTATTTCCTCCTCCTTGTTCTTGCTGGATCTGAATTTCCCCAAGAGTTCCTCTCTACTAGGCTGTACAGCTATGTTAACATTGGCTAACAGTTTTTATAGTCTCATCAGGTGCCAGGAGAGGATAGGCACAGCACCCTTTCAAGGTGAGGAGGGGGCACAGCCACAGATGCTTACTAAAAAGTAATGTAAACAGTTTAGTTCTACCCTTCCTCCTCCACCTTTGCTCCCTGATCTAACTGCTCCTTTGCCTGTTCTATCCCAGGGATCAGTTTTCAGGAAGGAGGAGCAGCTGCCATCAGCATACTCTCAATGCTCTCAGAAACAAAGCTTTGCAGCGCTTACTAGTCTGCTCTGAAGCTTTTGGGGATAAGAGGACCGTGTGATCTGTGAAGTTCACCCAAAAAGCCGAACAGCATTAGAGTGCTACATCTGTGACCAAGTGACATCTATATTTTGTGACATTGGGTCAATTTTTTTTGGGGGGGAGGTGCTTTCTCTCTCTTTATTCATTTTTGCTCCTGCCTTGGCCTTCACTATTCCAGTGAAATGAACACAACATCTTACATGCTTCTGTAGAAACAAAATTATATTTGTTTTAAATGTAGTAAATTAACACTGATGTCATCTACCTTCCTGTAAGCAAAGCAAGTACAAGCCAGTCAGAAGCACCCTGCCATCAGAGATCAAGTTCTGACTAATGGCACACATAACACGTAACATTTGACATGTAACAACTCCACTGTAAGTCTGCAATCTTCAGCAAATATTTTTACAATTTTTAAACTTATTTTTGGTGAAGAGAAAGAATACAATCTTCTACAGCAGGATGGGTCTGTAATCTCTGTAGCACATGGCTTACTGTCCAGGATACTGTTCCAGATACTAAAAAGTGCAGTTGGGATGCAAGAATGATGTATTCAAAACACAAGAGAAGACACAGATCACCTGGGAAAAGAAGTCTTCCTTTAGCACTACCTATCAGCTCTTGGACTACCTCTGGGCTGTGAAACACCCCCACACCATGCCATAGCACTGCCTCTGCCCAGCAGAGTTCTCTGCAGCAGGGAGTTCACCCTGTGCTGGCCCAGCCACCACCAGTGCCATCCCTCAGCTACACCTCCTGCACTGCTCCAGCCCCTCTGCTGGCTGTGCTTGACAGGGGAGACAACTGATTAAAGTGACAGACAGGGTTTCAATCGAAAGAGGAGCTTGTTTTAGCACAGACCTGTCTACTTCAGTAAATCTCTGGTTTTATCAGCTCTGTGCAACTGACTCATTTAGACCTGATCGGTGGCAGTTCATCTCCTCACAGCCCCTTGTCAGTGACAGCCCTCAGGTGCCTAAGTATGCCAGGCTTGATACAAGTCAAACCCTGCTGCAAACAAAGATTAACTTGCAAAATCAGGCAGGGCTCTTTTGAAGTGCATTCTAGCTAGGCACAAGGAAACTACTGACTCCATCAGACTTGGAAAACTTTCTTTAGCTTTCTTTAGCTTCTCCATGTCCTGCACATCATTCACTCATTCACATTACATTCACTCTAGAGGCTGAATAAAAACAACCAACGACCTAGGCAGCCTGACTACTGTGCAGGAACCACATGACCCAAATAATTTCTAAATAGTCTTTGTATAACCAAGCATTTTGTCAGAAAACACTGGAGTGGCTTTCAAAAATCTGCATAGCCATGTAGAAGATGAAATATTAATACATTTAATATTGAAATATTTGATTAAATTAATATTAATTCACTTTTAAATTTTAAAGAGTTTCATATTTCATAAGAAAAATCATAGTGAGACCATCAATAGGGATTTAAGGTGTGAAACCAATTACATAAGATCATCAAGCAATGCCCCTAAAAGCAATGTGTAAACTTCCCTGTAATAAAGATGAATTAAGTGAATTTTGTTTATGAACAGCACTGTTCATGCAAATTCTCACTAGAGAGGAGATTTTTTTCCCCTCGCTCACAATTGTTTCTGGTATGTTACCAAAATTGTAACGTATCAGTGTTCTTCAGTTCTATAATACGGACATANTTTAATGCACCAACAAAGGAGAGTAAACCCTCTGAATTCTTGCTATGGTTATCAGCTAAAGCTCTTGGGGGAGCTGACTTACTGACAGCTGAAAACAAAAGCTTTAAATTGCAATCAATTATCTTCTGACAAAACAATTGAGGGAACAGTGAAGGTTCTTTTCAAGTGGGTCTATTAAGTTTTTGTTAGTACTTCCAAGCCTCATAGTTAACTTAGCTTCTTCTTGAGGATCCAATTTTCTTTTCCATAAGTACACCTGCATTTCTTCTATCAATGTTATTTTTAATAAATCATTTTGGCAGCATCAGATTAATTTAAAGCATAAGCAATAGATTTCATTCAGTTATTCCATTTCCTTTATATGTTCTTCTAAGGCATTTCACTTCTGTCCTTTCTCAACTATTCATAGCATCAAACAAACTGCAGACAGAACATCTCAGTCACTACACTTCAGATGTACGCTTATCAGCCTATAAAGTTGCAAGAATATCTTTCACTCCAGCACAGTGTACCCAGACTTAAATTAATTTTTCAATAACATTAAAATCTTGTTTGTATAGCGAACAACACCAGACTAAAATGGTGCATGGGGTTTCATAATTAGATAAAACCATTGTTTAGAGTCAGACAGCGCCCATTTACAGTTCAATAAACCACTTGTCACAGTTGCTTGGTCACAGCAGACCTGGGTGTCAATGAAAACAGTTAGCACTGAGGTAGCTAAATAAATTGGTCTCCTGGGTAAATAAATTGAACAGCAATGTGAATATGCCTCATCAGTAAAGACTGTAATTTGTAAAGGCTTTATAAATACCATTTTATATATATTGACTTTTAAGGAAATACCTTGACTTCTTTTATGTTTAAAACTAAAAAAAGAAAAAAAAAAGTTTACAAATAGTCTTTGGTCATTTAGTTTTATACATATGAGTGCAGACAATAAGAAATTATGTCAGAAGTTACAGCAATACAGAATTTGAATATTTTTCTCAATAAATAAGTACAAATTATACGAGATTAAGGTGTGTTTATATTTCTCGTGTTGGTTTTGCCATTGGGAAGAACCCAAGAGAATCAGGCAGCAGCACAGTGAATATAGCACATTTCTAGCCAAGATGTAGTACAATTTCCCAGTTCTACTAGCACCATCAGTATGCATCCATCAGTGACATCTATCACACTTTGCTATGGAACTAGAATACTAATTTTAACTTTTCAGTGTGATATTATTTTATCATCCTTAACTCTTCAAATGGGTTAAATTTATTTAGACTTTTACTTGTGAATAATCTCAAGAAAGCCATTAGCTTCACGCAAGATCATATACACTTACACAGTCAGTGCTTCTCAGTTTTTACTTGAGTGGAACTAGAAAAGTCGCTAAGAATACAAATGATGATGAACAGTTTGCAGGTTAAAAGCTGTTCAAAGAAAATATCAGGCACCACGAACACCTATCTTTCAAGAAAACTGAAAAAATAAAAAAAAAATCTGAATAATAAGAAATTAGTATCCATGTGTGTGTATCTTTATAGGCACACACTCCCCATAAACTACAGCAGTTCAAAATCATGAAAACCCAAATACAAAGGTTCCTATTAATACTGCACTCATTTGCAAAAGTGATTATTGTTTCTGACCTGTGTCTAGACTGATGAAAAACTGATAGATTGTGTTTTCTGGAACACTTCCCAAACCAAAGGACATCGACAATGTTATTATTTCCATGGAAATAGTTTGCTTAGAACTAAATTAAATCTCCATTTTAGCACATTAATCCGTGTACATCTATAAAAAGAGGGTGGGAGAGTGGAGAACAATAACATTAGTAAAATTATACATAATTCTGGAAAGAATTAAAGAAACACTGTCTGTCTTGCTGTTTCTTTTATTGTTCATAATATGTCTCCTTTTGACATTACTAAAAAGGAAAGAAAAAATATCTATTAGGTTTCAAGTCCAAAGCAATTAATCATGTGAAAACTATTGAACTATTTTAAAAGTTACCTCTTCAAAATGCATAACATGTTTGCTCTTAAAAGACCATTATTTCATTTCAATGCTATTTATAAATTACTTATTGAACAGAAATGCCTCTTATTTTCAACTCTTAGTGGATATTCCAATGCTTCTGAACTCAGTCCACATTGCAAACCCAACATTGTATTTTTCTGTTCTTCCCAACAAACATAAATCATTCTCCTTTGTACAAAAAGCAATGTTTCTATTTACTAGCCTAGAGAAAAGAAAACAAGTTAACTTGCTCCTGTTTCTTCAGATTCTCCTGAGTCTGAAGATTCTCTATTTTTTCCCAAAATATCAAATTATTGTACTTTTATTCTATTCAGCCCATTCTGTGATCAAATATCAATTTCATTTCACTTGGGCACAGCTAGTTCTAGTTTTCTTTCTGAAGTGAATCTCAGAAACCAAGTCAGGTCCAACTAATTACAAGCAGGTTTATTAGAACAGAATAGATATGTGTAATCTCAATAGAAATCTCCTCAGGAAGAGAAGAACTGCACATTACTGTGGAATACAAGCGACAAGATCATTACAAGCCCCCTGTGTCTCCCTTAGCATCTCAGGACTGTTCTCCCTTATTTCTATGTCCTTTTCAAATTCAAATACAGATGTCATAGTTTCGGTTCCTCTCTCACTTTCTGTTTCTACTATGCTAGAAAATTAATTTTTAACTGTATCTGAAGGTTGGCTTTAGTGACCCTGATGCATACTGTCCAAAACAGCTTTGAACAACTCATCTGTATGTCTCCACAACCTTGATCTGACATGATCATTTCAGGGCAAGATGACTTTACCTGCTCAGAGGCATATTCCTATTAAATTGTTGCTCCTTTTTTTCCATACAAATGCTTAAGAAATTCTCTTTAAAAATTTTTCTTAGATGATTTCTCTAGCTGTCATCTAACTCTGTTCTATCAAAAGAGAAAAGTAGAAATTCCCTGCACGGAAATTGCATAAAGTTTGAAAATTATGGGGAAAATTACAAAACCTTTTTTTCCAGACATAGCCATTTCTCTCTCTTTATATTTTTGGGTTTTTTAAAATACACACAACTCACCAGCACCATGCTGTCTGTACCCAGTGCAAAGGAAACTTTCTCCAAGAGGGCACCAAACTATAGTTCAGGTAACTGAGGAAGGGGAAATGACAAGAAGTCAACAGCTGGGGGAATTTGTGAGCATGCAGCCTCTTCTGAGAACATGGGCTCCTATTTAAGTGAATAATCAAGACTTTGACAGTCATATACATAAGTTTAGTATGTCTGTTTCTGTGAGCTAATAAACCCATCATAGCCACAGTAAAGTTGTAATTCAATGCTCTAAGACTTATAGACATCCCAAGCTTAAAATTACCAAATACTATAGTCAGATAAGGATAGAAAGAACAATTGAAGCTAAAGAACTCAAGTCAAAAGCCAAACATACTGTAGTTCTTTTTCCAAGCTGGGCAATAATTCCATGCAGCCGTTCCATTCTTCAATTCTTAACTGACTTACAGTGGAAGATCTGCCATGAAGTAACCTCATTTCCAGTTTCCTACCTCTGAGAGATAAGTAACAT
>VXAU01001554.1:70939-132957 GCA_013399695.1 Formicarius rufipectus | reverse complement strand
AAAAAAAAAAAAAAAGAAGCACCCACCTTTTTTCAAACAACTACCACTTTGTTCTATTTTCAATCATTCCATCACCCCTGGCTTACAAATTACAGGAATCAGACTTCTGTCTTTAGTATTCCCTAAAAGATCTGTCTTTCTCATAACTGAAAACAATTTTAAACTGAAATGGTATTATTAGCATTACTGTAAAACTGAAATGGTATGCAAATTCTAACAAAAGGCACTATCATAATGCATGAGTATGGAAGTCCTAAAACATGATACTGACCATGTTAACCTGGAATCACCTCCCCCTGCTGAAAGCATGCCTTGGCAGCCTTCATGTTCTCCTAATGCAGCTTTATTTTAACTCAGCAAATACAGGAAAACCCTTTCTTCTTGTTTCAGACTAGTTTTCCTTCAGGTAGATGAACACTGAAATGGAGAAGAATTGTCAATGTCATACACTGCTTGAATGAAATCACTATGCCTCTTATCACAGAGCAGAACCAAGAAATACATCAATAAATAAAGATGTATTATTCTAGACTGTCATTTTGGTTATTAGGCTAATGTATTCCAGAAGCAAAGGAAGAAGAATAGAGTGCTCTTCCAGTAAATATGTGGCTCTGCAGGTATTAACTGAACAGAAATACTGTAGCAGAGCTCCAATTTGCAGGAGCCTGCAGCAAGGTTGCATTCACAATAAGGTCAGTAAAAAAAAAAAAAAAAAAAGGCAAACACATTAGCAAGTAAGCTACTCCCATAAGTGTATAACACTTTTTCCATCAATATTTTGTGGGAATTTAAACCACAATGATTTTATTATTTTATAAATCTAGGTTAGCATGTGTATAATGACATGTCAGTTCATGCGCAGTGTCAATATTAAATGCCAGTTTTGAATTCAACCAGGCATGTTATTAAAATGAAAACTTCTGACTGACATTTCCAAGGAGCATTAGTTCTTCCCAAAGTAACTCAGACCAAACCCCAAGCAGAATGAAGTATATCCACTTCAGTGTCCAGCAGTCCTCCTGCACAGGGTAGGAGCAATAAGTCATGTCCACGTAGACGAGGGATTGAGTCCACTATGATTCTATTACTTTCAAAGTAAAGGTGCACACAGAGGTATTGACCATCACCAGTGAAATGGTCCAGAAATACCTTTGGCTGTGAAGGACATAACAGCCAGTTACAGATGTAGAGAAACAGCTTTCCCAAGGTGATCTAAGTAGCATATAAAACTTCAGCAACATGAGGAAGAGAAAGATTAACCTGTAAGTGACCTGATCATTTTACTGCTATTTTTTTATTAATTTCTAAGTCAGTGGTTATATCTTGGTCTTACTGATTTCAACCAGACTTGTGCCACTGACTTCAATGGACTGTATATCTCCCACTGCAGAGACCTTTCCTGAAACTTTAGTCAACAGAAATCTTATTAATTGTAGAAAATATGCATTATTACATCCACTAGTCAGTACATAATATGACAAATCATATTTCACTCAATATACCATAATTAAAAAGAAGAATAAATACTTCTTTGAATAGCTGGAACATTTAATGCAGTGAGCCAGCTTTCCCTTTCACACTGTAAAAGCACTGTCTGGCTAAAGAAACTGAAAGCTGACCATTACATGACAATCTCAAAGCTGAGAATGAGAGGTCAGAGCAAGTGGAAGTGGTTAAAGGGTCACTGAGGCATGGCTGGCCTCCACCAAGTTCCTAAGAACTAACTCTGAGCCAGCTCAAGCATTTTCAGAAGGGAAGGGAAAATCTGGTTTTGCTGGGACTGAAGAATAGGTTGTGAGTGACAGAAAGGATTACAAGGGTCAGTGAGTAGTCATGTGTGAGTGCTGCTGAAAGGAGTTTAGGAAATCCTGGAAGCTATTAGTGGGGAAGGGATGACAAGTAATAGGTTTTCAGAGGGAAGGGTTGGATGGTATCAAAAGGAAGCCAACGTGGCTCCAAAGACTATGATCACGGCTCTTGATCCAGGCCTCCCGGAATTTAATTAGAGGATTTCTGAAATTTATTTTTATTAAATATTTTTATTAGCTTTGTCTAAAGCTGTCACAAAAAGACTCCAGTTATTTCTCTGGGCTTTTATAAATATATGGAGGCAAGATCTTCTCACATGATTACAAAGATACATGTCTTCCCTACACATGCCTTACACAAATGTAAACAGGCTAGAAATCCAGCCACTGGCTGCATGCCACTCTCAGACCTAAAGAGATCTACATAACAAGGTATTGACACAAGTCCTAGAACCATCATCATGGCTAGACTTCGCGAACGAAGATTTGGGAAGGTTTTACCCGCGCTTGCTGCAAGCGCGCTGATGGCTGATAAGGCCAATGCAAGATAGGCAAGTCCAGTTGCAAAAGGCACAGCAGAAAGTTTCCATAGGTGGTACTATCAGGGCACGGTTCTTTCGGCGTTGCCTTTTCTCCTCCAGACTGATTCTGCGTGCAGTTTCAAAGGAGACAGCAGCGTTATAGATTGTGTGTCTCCACATCTCCCGATTGGAGGCCAGGGTGGACCACTGATGGTGGTCAATATGGCCAAGGCTGAGGTGTTGTTTCAGGCATTCCTTGTATCTCCTCTTTGGGGCTCCTCTCTTGCAGCAGCCAGTGGCGAGTTCACCGTAGAGCACAATCTTGGGGAGGCGGTGATCCTCCATCCTGGAGACGTGCCCTGCCCAGCGCAGCTACATTCTCAGCAGCACGGCCTCGATACTGGTGACCTCTGCCTGTTCCAGAACGGACACATTAGTCACGTAATCAGACCAGTGGATGTTTAGGATTGTATGGAGGCAGCACTGGTGGAAGCGTTCGAGGAGTCACAGGTGGTGGCGGTAGATGACCCAAGATTCAGACCCATAGAGAAGAGCAGACAGTACAATGGCTCTGTAGACACTGATCTTTGTACTGTTTTTCAGGTGTTTATTGCGCCAGATTCTTTTATGAAGTTTTCCAAAAGCTCTGTATGCCTTCGCTAACCTATTGTCAATCTCTTCTAAACCTACCATCTACTTTATGCAACTATTATTACCAGCAACAGACTGCTTCATCAATTTAAACTTTTAGGTGGAGTTCAGGGCAATGCTAAGAAGAAGGTGAAAAGTAGATGTCTGAAGTTTACAGAAAACATCTTTATTACTAGCCACGACAAGGAGAAAAATAGAATACTGTCACTAATCAGTCAGAGTTGGAAAGTAATATTTTTGGTGGTACAACTCTGGTTCTTTAACCAGAACAAGTGGAAACAGAACTGGGAGGTGAAGATGGTGTGCACTGAAGCACAGATATTGTTAATCAAAGGAGAAGGTAACCAGCTGCCCACCCCTGAAAGCACTTACCACCACTGACCAACAGTACCTCTGTTTCTCACAGAGATAGAGGGGTATTTTTCAGCCAGTTCCCTTTTCTTGCAGTCACATCAGTCGTGCCTGTATTTATTGAACCTACTCCACTGAAAGCACAGCTGCCCATTTCTGGAAGCAAGGCTTTTCTTCCCCATAACTGGGCTATTACCATTATGAATATAACATCAGAAATCAGATATCTATTTAGGAGTTCCTACAGAGGCTGCCTTCTCACCTCGCCTTCAATTTATCCTGCCCACAGACCTGCATCCCACCTCTCATCTGTGCTGTGGGGCATGTGCTGATCCAGGTCTGCAGCAGCAAGATTGAGGCTTCCCTGGAGCTACACTAGGGGTCACCTGTAGCAGTGACTGTCTAGTCAAAAAATGGTAACAGCACTACAACAAAGAGTACTGATTTATACTAGGAAGCTGTTTTTCACTAGTCATCACACACAGGTTTCAGGTTTCATTGTTTGAACTTATCTCTGTTCATTGCTATTCTAGGAATTTCTAAAGCTTGATATGGAGCATGGCTCTGTCCTGCCACAGCACAGAGCAGCACAAATTCCTTTAGCTCCTTTACAGCCCAGCTGGAGACACTGCAAGGGTAGGGTTTTTTTTGCAAGATTATTATTAGATATTGAAAGCAAATTTGCTAATAAATGATTAAACAGATGTGCTGTTCTGAAGTGTGTAGATATTTTGGCTTTGAAGAAGAGACTATTTTCACCAACAAACAAATAATTATCCATTTTAAATCTAAGATGTAGATTGGAAAACTAAGTCACTTACTGCAGTTGGAAATTATTGATGGGTACTGTTGATTACCACCACAGTTTTTCAAAAAGCTTTAAGATTAAGAGACACTCACTGCTCTTCTTCTGTCAGGTGCCTCAAAAGGAAATCATGAGAAGAGACACACAATGAAAAACAGCAGGTTATACCATATGAGACTCCTTATTAAAAACATAAAATGCCTTTCACTCTTGCTTTTATTAAGTCTACTTTTCAAGCCAAATGAAAGTTAGGTGAGCCGATTATAATACAAGTCACGTCTAACTCTTTCATTATCCACGTCCTGCAGCACGATAGCCCACAGAATACCTTTTGAAAGCTCCAGAGTGATGGCAGCAGGTTGAATATAATGAACAGTGTTACAAATGGGGACATGAGATGACAGGTCTGGTGAAGAAGGAGTCTCCTGGAAACTGTATGGCTGTAATTACTGAGTGCTGGTGCTGTCTCAGTTGGCTTTGAACAAAGGTAACCGCCTTCAGCAAGTTATATTTCCTCAGCTAGCTAAAATGAAACCAGTCAGAGACACAAATATTTATGATACACAATACATAACCAAAGCCATTGTCTGCTTTTATTACCTTATTTTTGTTGTAGCTGTGAAGTCTCCCAGATCAACAGCACAAGAGAATTAAACAGTAAAGCACTGAATTATTTTTAAATTAGGGTTCCAAACCCAAAAATGTTGAAGTCATATTTATGGGAAGATAAAATGCCCTTATTCTGGGAACCTGACTTGCATGTCACATTCTTTTCTCAATAATTCATTCAGTTTGTTGATCAAAAATCTGTCAAGCAGAAGTCAATGAGAGCAGAGACCCCTGCCTCCTTTCATGTGAGCACCCCTCAACAAACAGCAAACAGGAACGGTCTTGGTGACAAAGGCAGCATGAGGTGCAGACAGCATGGTGTTGCAGGAGACAGTAAGACTGAAAAGAAAGCTCAGGTTAATCTATGTTTCTTATCTGTGACCTGTTAAATTTCACTAGTGGGCTCACTTGGACCTGTATTACCCATACAGGAAAATATCATAGAGAATAGCAGACAATCATGTCATAATTGGATAAGATGACACAAAGTGAAAAAGAATATTATCTCTGTTGAGGTTATTTCTCTGTTAGTATCTGCATGCACCTACTCGTTTCCCCTTTTCTTACCTCTTTTCCTAAAGAATAATAAATTCTAAA
The DNA here is from genome assembly GCA_013399695.1 of Formicarius rufipectus. Lineage (NCBI taxonomy): Eukaryota > Metazoa > Chordata > Aves > Passeriformes > Formicariidae > Formicarius > Formicarius rufipectus. The sequence goes on along the minus strand of VXAU01001554.1, from coordinate 127,615 downwards.
AGTTCATTTCCCAACATTAGCAATAATCATTAGGTTGTATAAGAGAAAAGACAACTGGAGCTGTTATATCATTATTCTTCATCTTTATACCAGTTATAGTTCAACCCCTGCTGGCACCTAAGCACCACACAGGCATTCACTCACTCTCCCAAGGTGGGATGGGAGAGAGAACCAGAAAAGCTGAAGTGAGAAAACCTGTGGCTTGAGAAAAAGACATTTTAATAGGGAAAGTAAAGGTCACACACACAAGCACAACAAAACAGGAAACTCATCCAGTACTTCCCGTGGGTAAGCAGATGTTCAGCCATTTCCAGAAAAGCAGGGCTCTATCATGCGTAATGATGACTTGGAAAGACAAATCCAATCACTGAATCATTGAGGTTGGAAAAGACCCACAAGATCAAGTTCAACAGTATGAAGTTCAACAAGGGAAAGTGCTGGATTCTGCAGCCGGGATGGGGCAACCCTGGGTGTACAGACAGACTGGGAAATGAGATGCTGGAAAGCAGTGCCATGGAAAGGGTCCTGGGGGTCCTGGTCAGTGGCAAGTTGGGTATGAGTCAGCAGTGCCCTGGCTGCCAGGACAGCCAACCCTGTCCTGGGGGCATCAGGCACAGCACCACCAGCCAGGTGGGGATTGTCCCACTCTGCTCTGCACTGGGACAGTGTCACCCTGAATATTGTGGGCAGTTTTGGACACCACAATATAGGAAACATTAAGCCATTGGTGAGTGTCCAAAAGAGGGTAAGGAAGATGGTGGAAGGCCTTGAGGGGAAGTCATACGAGACGTGACTGAGGTCACTTGGTCTGTTTAGCCTGGAAAAGAGGAGACTGAGGGGAGATCTCATCACAGTCTAAAACTTCCTCATGAGGGGAAGAGGAAGGACAAGCACTCATCTCTTCTCAGTGGTGATCAGTGACAGAACTTGAGAGAATGGCCTGAAATTGTGTCAGGGGAGGTTTAGGTTGGATATTAGAAAAAGATTCTTCACCCAAAGGGGGGCTGGGCACTGGAACAGGCTTCTCACGGAAGCTGTCACAGTACCAAGCCTGACATAGTTCAAGAAGTGTTTGGATGATACTCTTAGGCATATGGTGTGACTCTTGGGGATGATCCTGTACATGAACTCCATGATCCCTATGGGTTCCTTCCAACTCAGCACATTTTGTGCTTTTGTTACCAAATATCACCATGACCATGAAACAATATTGTGAAGACTTATCACTCCAAACCTCCCTCCTTCTCCTTCCCCAGCTTTATGTGCTAAGCATGACACTGTACAGTCTGGGATATCCCTTGGGTTACTTGGGGTCAAATGTCCTAGTTTTGTCCCCTCCCAACTTATTATGCACTCTCAGCCTTCTCACTGGTGGGCCAAGAAACAGAAAGGGCCTAGAGTTCTGTGTGAACACTGCTCAGCAACAGGTAAAACATCCTTGTGTCACTGACACCGTTTTCAGGGCAAATCTAAAACACAGCCTCATAGTAGCTATTGTGAAGAAAATTAACTCTAACCCATCATCGTCAATTATTTAAAGGGGAAAAATCCCAAACCAAAGAAAAAACAAACAAAGAAAGAAGGAAAAAAACACAAAAAAAAAAAAAAAACCAAAACAAAAAAAAACCCAGCCAAACAACAACAAACAAACAAAAAGGTCACAGAGTAAAACCAGAATAGTTCTTAACTGTACCTAATAAAATACAGCAACAGAGTGTATCAGTATAATGATGTCTGCTACCATGTGATTTTCATTACACAAACCATTTTTACAGAAAGCAAGAATTCAGATCCTCTTTTGAGGCTTCTGGATTTGACTTAAAAGTAGCAAGAACTACACAAATAAGGAAATCTCATCCAGAAATATCAATATTAGTAAAGTCAAAAGCCTTTACAGTTGTGTTCATCATAAAAAAAGAATTGAGTTCAAAGGCATGGTCTAAACATGTTAAATAACTCCTGTACTATGTTACTAGTGGTAAATATCCACTGGCTGACATTTAAGAGACCTGGATGACCAAGAGTGATTACTCTTAAAATAATGTCTCCAAATGCATTCAGATAAAAGTTTATATAGCTATATTTCTGCTCCAAAATTTAGGATGCAATTGGGAATACATGGCAGAGTAGATTTGCCCTACAAAACGTATGCTAGGAAAGAGTTGCAATCATTTTGAGTAGAGATTTTGAAAGAGGAAAATAAAAGGAGAAAAATATAGGCAGCACTTCCTAACTTTGGTCCATTTAGACAGTATTATCTTTCATCTGCAGACTGTAACACTCTCAGTAATGACTTAGTAGGGAATACAACAAGCAGTATCTTTTCTGACTTGGTTCTTAGTTAAGCAGTATCCCTTCCTACATGCTACATCACTTACATTGTTCATACTTCTGTTGCTATCAAGTGTGTTATGTTGCCAAGTGTGCTAAAGAATTCAGCATCTGTTATGAATCTTTTCCCTACTTAGGGTAAACAGTATGTATTTATCAAGAACCCAGTCTCTGTTGATTAACCACCCTGTTTCTCCCTTGCTTCCCCATTTGCAATTCTCTTCCATAAAATTTCTGCCTGGCCTAAATCTCTGCCTGCACACATGCCATATGGCACAACGATGTAAATGAGATGAGACTAAGTTAATTGGTCATATTAGACCCCATGAAACAGATTTTAAGTTCAATGATGAGCATTTTTTCACCTCTGCAGACATAGAGGTGTCACCCAAGCCATGGAACAACACACAAGTTATTTGTGCAGAGAAAAAAGGAATTCTGTCATGTGTTCCCCCATCAAACCTGCCAATTCGTTTCATAAACTGGAGGTGAAAAAACATCAGACATTCTATGCATATTTGCTTTATAGAAGTGTATTTGTCTCCTGAAGTGCACATACCTAAGAACAGACTCAGCCATATCTAGAGCTCAAAAGATGCACAAAGGCATTTCCCAAACAAGGCAGTGAAAATCCTGAGAGTCCAACAATCGCATTGCAGTAACTTTACTTGCAGAGAAATTAGAGCCAGGTTGAGCAGGACTGCAAACAAGTACCTTTCTCTGGTTTTCCTACTGTTTATTTTTAATTACTTCATCCTGGGATGAAGGGATACACACAAGCCCCACAAGCATCAGTCATGCTGTTTTATATCTGCTAAGTCTATCCCCCTGCCAAAATTTGGTTCAGTATTGCCTGCGATGAAATCAGAGGAGAAGAAAATTGGTCACTTTAATACAGCTTCCAATTCACAGGTAACAAGGTATTTTAGAAGAGATGATTTTATATATGTGCAAATAAAAGAGCAAATATGAAGTACTTTTCCAGACAAAGAGGAAAAAAAAATCATAACAAGAATCCTAATATACAGTAAAAAAAAATAAGAGAAATACACTGCTGCTCTTGAGCCTAGATATAAATCAGATGCTGGTGTGCTCCCTACTGCTTACTTGTGGTGTTGCTCATCACCATCATAATTTATACTTGAAAAAAAAATAAAGCTTTAAAAAAAAAAAAAAGATATAAGTGATTTCAACAGAAACTCAGAAATTTGAATTATGCTAATTGCAAAGAAAGTATTTTCCACTGAGGTCACTGAACAAATGAAAATTCTCAGACAGCACAGCCAAACTATTTTATGGGAAAATATCAGTGTCAGTGATTTGTTAATTTCTAGTAATTCATACAGAAGTATTCAATTTTTTGTTTATAGAGTACAAAGTATATTAGCTGTATATTCATGATTTTTTAAAATTAAACTTCGTGGTCACTATTTCTTTTCGCATGATTTTAGTTCTCAAAATTTAAATATTTCAGATGGAAACATCTTTACTTTCCAAATATTTCTAGAGTTCTTTGTACTGAACCTTGCAAAATAGTTTATCCTCAATATTTTTGCCTTTTCCCTCACCTTGTCAGTGTAAGAGGAACCACAAGATCGATGGGTTGCAACTCCAAGGCAAAAGTCAGCTCTACACTAGTGATTCCCCTACCCTTGACAAGCACAACCTACCAGTGGCTCCAAGGGCTGGCTGCAGTCCCTGGAAGGGCCAGGGGAGCCCCAAGACCCAGTCCAAGATCCATGAGTCCCTCCAGGGACAGTTCTCCTTGGACAGATTTGGGGAACTGCCCCTTTTAAAGGCAAATAAACTTTTCACTATGGCCTTTCCTGTGTGAAATGGGCCATTACATAGCAGGGAGCATTCATGGATGCTCCAGAGAAAAGCGGTTTGCTGTTGGGTCAGGTTTTTTCTCAGCAAGAGGAGTCAAGTCTCGCTCAGCCAGAAACCAGAACGTGCAAGGTAAGACTGCTGGCAATCCTCCTGCAAGAAGAGTGGGGGAGAATTCAAAACAAAAGAAATAAATATTGTTTGCCACATCGAGTCTTTACCAAGAGAAAGATTTTGGGGTAAAGTGCTGCCTGAACCTACAAGGTTGAGACTGCAAAGCCAAGATAATGTCTCCTTACTGGGCACCGGCAGAGGCTGCGCACATGCTCCAGGTACACAGAGCATCACATCAAAGGCACACCTGACTCCACCAGCCATTTTTCTGCCTAATGGGAATAACCTGGAGGACCCCAAACACTGTCTAACAGCTCGGATCAAAGACGACAAAGAAGTATTTGCTATACTCCTGCTGAATTGGAGTTTGCACTACAACAAAGATAAAAGAGTATTTGTTTGTCCTCATTATATGAAGCTTTTTCAACAAAATAATTAACTGTAGCATAACAAAGCTTCACTGGATAAGAATTTTTAAAGCATGTGTTGAAATCCAACTACTGAAAATGAATTTGAAAGACCGTGTAGGAATATGGGGAAAAAAAAAAAAAGTGAGGCTTTTTTTAGTTTTTTTTTTTAATATTTTCTACCCTCTTAAAAGCACAACCATCAAAGCAAATAAAAGTTTAATAAGTAAAAAAGAAAAAAACATTTTAAATGAAAAACCATGATTAACTTATTAAGATCCATTAAGTGTATAATTACAAGGATTCTATTACATTAAGATACCAATTTCTTTAAAGCCAGAAATAATACCTGCTGAAACTTTAATTATTTAAATGAGAAGAGAAAAAGGCATGTTATCTTCTCTGACAAAGATTAAAATCAATTTAATTGCTTCTCTGCTGCATTGACACGATTCTTGCTGCGAGTCAAGCAACCAAAAAGGGAAATTAATACTGCAGCTGTTAATCAAGTGATATTTGTGTGCTCCATCTTATTATAGCAGGAGCAAGAATAACTACTACTTTGGAGAGTTTGTCCACACTATTTTTCATGGAATTTTTTTGCTTGAAAGAGTATCTTTACTTAATTTTAGTTGCAGGCATCTCCAGGTGACATGCAGCCTGAGAAAATTGTATGTTACATTGTTTGATCCCCTTGTAGAAATTGCTCTGCCAAGAGTAAGGTTTATTTCAAATTAAAATCACCCTCAGGTATCTGACTCTCTAGTATGAAATTACTAAGTCACACCGAAAAGGGATAGAAATACAGCTGGAGGAGGGGGTTGCCTATGAATCATATTTTTAAGGAACAAATCTGGTCAAAAAATACCAACAATTTCAGTAAAATTAGAACATGCATTTGAAAACGTAACAGCTGAGCACACAGTACAACCCCTGGCTTCTATCTGCTGATTTTAAAATGTTTATCCTTGCAGTGCCTTTGTTAAACCTCTGCACCAAGTGAATATTCAGCAACATCTACATTCCACAAATTAATGTATCTGATTGTAAGAAAAATGGTATTGCAAGATATTTATGAGTTCTGAAATACAAACCCGTGTGGTGCCTCATCATCTCTTATCAGCCCTTGTTAACTTTACAGATGATGAGAAGCACCAGAATAACCGAGGTTGTCAGAACGAATAGATCTCAGAGGCTTGGCACCAGCACAGTTCAGTTCCATCTACAGTCCATTTTTGAGAAGTTTTAACTCCTTCACATCCCTTCATTGAGCAGGAATCAATTCCATTACCCAGGTTGTTATTTACTGTTCACAGCACCAGGCACTACCCTAGATATTTCAGGATAAGCAGGTAGCACTTTTGGGGAAGAACTTATTAGAAGAGACACAAATATAAAGTAGTTCAATTTAAATAAGTTCTAAAGTACTATCTGGGTCTTACTCGACATTCTAGGATCTGGAAACAGTAAAATCTAAAATTTTTGGAGAAGGGCCTTTCTTGGGACAGTATGTGTATATTTACTAACAGAATAGAACTGCTTGTAACATTATTTCTTCACTTAATGCACTAGTAAGCATTAAATGACTAGATACAGAGCTAAATGAGTACTGCAAAAACTAGTTTGAGTTGTGTTTATTGCAAAGACATAGCAAGCACCAGGAGTCAAATCTTTTCCTTCCTTTTATTTGAGCAGTTTCATTTTAATCTAGTGCATTAAACAAGGTATCTGGTCTGGTCACTTCACAACCCCTTCTGTGGATGACTATGCTACTGTCAGACCACCAGTGCATCTTCAGTTTGGCCAAAAGTGGCTATGATGGATCCCAAAGACGTGTTTTTAAGAAATGAAAATTTTGGTGGGTTTTGATATCAGACTGCAGTCACCAGGCTGGGTGTGGGTTGTGACAGACTCACAAAGTTCAGATGTTCTTTGAACTGAAAGTCAAGGAGCCCTATTTAGAAGGGATTTGGGCTCCCTTTTATGATCTGGTACATAAGCACTAAAAAGCAGAACTACTCCTGAGCCTATCTTTTGGCTCACTGGGAACAAAAACAAGCTTTTAGCTTTAAGACACTCCAGTTAATCATCTGTCATTACTGCCAGCCTTCTATTTTCTCTCCCTTTCCAGCAAGCACCAGGGATCCCCCCATCACTCTGGGATAACCTTGGGAAACACCCCCACACTCCCTGCAGTCATGCAGACAGAGAACTTCACCAAGTAAATACAATAGGTTTGCTTCAGCTGTGCATGTCTTGTCACTCCCAGGAATGGGGCCAAGCAGGATCCACTCTGGAAAGAGACTGGAAGCATTCTGTACACAGTGCCAGGGAGGGAAGAAAAACATCAGACGAGCAAGTTCACTTACTTTCTCATAAATACATAGATATAGTATCTAGAAAACTGAATTTGCAAGTCACACAGCTCCCCAGTGAGCTGCGGGAAGTGCAGGAGCAGCTGAACAAGGAGCAAGGCACCTATGCACAGGACACTGGTGGCTGCAGGAGGTGCTGCAACACAGACAAGGCTGGCATGCTGTGGAGCAGCAAAGTGGGGCCTTGGAGAAGAAGTCAAAAAATTAAAGTCAGGGCATTCAGCAGAGGAACAAAGCCAAAGAATCCAACAGCAGCATCAAAGACTTTCCTGGCCTGGTCTGTAACCTGATGAGCAGGGCACTGAGTACATTAGATGAGACTCAAGAGGGGGAGGCTAGTGACACCAAGAAGGACAGAACACAAGCAAGAGTCACCGTAACCACGCAGAGAAAAATAAATCTGTCATGGAGATGAGACAGCAATAACAGCAAGCTCTCACTGTGCCTGGCAGCCACAGACAATTTCTGCACATGCTCACACACAGACCTGCAGGGTCAGAAGGAAGACTGGGCTGAACACAGCACTGCCAGGGGCTCAGAAATAGCAACAGCATCAAAGTAAAAGTTTTCACAGCAAACAAATATATCCAATAACCATCATGTCCTCTGGGGTGTGCAGCAGAACAAAGAAAAGCAGAGAGAATTGGAGAAGGAGATTGGATTCATTCTATCAATCTTATTTTCTACAAAGTGTGACACAGCAAGCTTCACTTGCTTTGATGCCTGTCAGAGGGTCTTTGTCACCAAGAGACAGTCCATCCATTTTGTAGCAGAAAGTGGGATTGACTTTAGCATTTGCTTCTCTTAAGAGTCCTAAATGTAATCCTATGTACCTCTAGGAATAAACAGAGGTGTTCCATCTTGTTCGACAAGGATAACATTATGTTGCCTTTCTTCTTTCACTCACATCTTGTCCATCCTAACTCTAACTGTAGAACACCGCAGGAATAAAGGAGTTCTTGGCATATGCTGCGAAAGCCATATATGTTTGGCAGCAACTTTTTTCTGTCTACTTGGTTACACCTCAGTGAGTCAGACTACCATTACCATTTATATTGATCAGTACATGAGGGGTTGTGGCCAACCACCTTAATAGGCCGAGCAATTGACTAGGAAAACAAACAAACAAAAGACAAGAAGAACAAAAGAAACCCTAACAAAACATCTGAGAGCCACAAAGCTTTATGTAACTCAGTAACATCCTTTGTCATGAAACATTAAAGCAAAGTGCCCAGAATTGTTGGGTGCGTGCAATCCAGCACTTCCGAGCCAGTCTGGCACTCACCTTTGGAAGTGCTGCATTGCCAGAAGCTGCACACCACTCTCCCCGTGGCACCAAGGCACAACTCTGCAGAAGCAGACAAGGGATGAAAAACTGAAGAATCCTTACAGGGCAGGGAAATCTGGTGGGAGGGGGAGAGCAGCATAAAAGCCTCCTGCTTCTAGGGTACCCATTTGAATCTGTCACTGGAGAATAACATCTAAGCATTTTGGTGCACCTTCAGCAGCTTCACAAAATGGGCTTGAAACTCTGATTTGGTTCACAACACCGCCTTCCCAAAAAGCTGGCCCTATGAACCCCAGAGAGCAATGCATTTGAAGTGCCTGAGCTTCCCTTCAACAGATGTAACACCAGCTCACAGCCAAGAGACACAATAGAAGCAGGACTGAATGATGCTGTGTCCCAGCCAGCATTGTCCACAAGTCACAGACCACTTGGAAATGCTTAGTCCTTCATACTGCTGAGGTTCAATGCAGACCCAAATGTATTTAAAGAGTTTGGAGAGAGAGAAATGAGAAAAATGTGTATCATTTCAAGGGATGGCAGTACTCCTCTTTAGGGAGGATCTGACAAGCAAAACCAGTTTTAGTTACTGATTTCAAATATAAGAAAGCAGGAAGTTCATTTGGATATAAAAATGTTTTAAACTTGTATTCTGTATGAAACTCTTCCAAAAGCCATCTTTCTTTTCTAAGAACTTCACTTACAAAAATGAAAAACATAGCTTCTTGTTATTATATATTAGCCTAAAACCCTTCCACTCTTCTCAATGACTCCAATTCCAAGTGGATTTTCGTACTTTTCCTCTCTTTGTAGAGATGGAGAGAAATGTTCTGTAACCACTTGACATGGTGCCAAGCTGAACATTGGCAACAACTGCAATATACCATAGAGTAAATCCTGCTCCTGTCAAAAGTCATGGTGTTTGCAGCAGGGGCAGGGAGGTGTTATGAAAAAGTAAAACCTGATTTGATATTTCTTGCAAGAATAATTTCATTGAAGAAAAATGGGTCACAATCCAAGGAGATTGTTAGATTATTTGATTACACTAATTATTATTTTATATTATTAGGTTTTATTTTAGTAAAATATATAAAGATAAATTTAGATTATTATATCATAATTATACTAATATATTAGAGAGCACATCAGTCTTCTGGTACAAAGAGAGTCTGATAATTGTGATGGCAAGTATGTGGAAGACTCCTGCTCAGGTGTGCTGACAATGGAGTCACATTTCCCTGTAAGTCTGCACAGAATACCAAAGATCCATAGGAAACAGGTGCTTTTTCTGGACACTATCAGCTTGAACAAAACCAGAGAAAGCATGTTTCATAACCAATATTTGGGTCTCAACATTCTTTTTCTCAACCAACAGCATTTCATAAATTTAGAAATAGTATGTTCAAACCAGGTTTCTGGTCCTTTACAGCCTCTCAGGAAGCAAAAGAACTTTAGAAGCTTATCAGGTTTCTAGCATCTGAAGTTTTCTTCAGTCATGCATTCATCTTCCTTTCCTCATGATTTCTTTCAACACTGATAATATGCAACTAGGCTAGCAGAAACAGGAGGGAGGGAGGGAGCGAAAGGTGTCTCCACATCTTTCAACATCAGTAGCTTTTATATTCTGACAGTACAAAAATGTAACTAATAGCTTAGCATACATCATTCTTGATGAACAGTCATCATGAGGGACATACAAAAATTACAGAGGGGAAGGTATAAAGACTAGTGGAGCGACCTAGGGACTGGGAGCTGGGAAGCTTTAGATGCCTGATGAGATTCTGCACTAGTGGTTCTACAAGGATGTCTGCAATGATTAATTCACACTTTACTGCTCTATCACTGACATCTGCAGTGAGTTGATATCTCTGCCTCAACTTTAACTTCTGCAAATTACAGATTATAGTTACCTACAAATTGTGGGCTAGGGATTAGTTAGTATTTCAAAGGGAACCAAGGTCTGAAGATGCACAGAATTGCCACCAACTACTGAGGGTGAAAAAAAAACATCTTGTACGATGCCCATGAATGCAATTCAATACTGTCTGAAAAGAATGTACCCTGGTTTGTATATGAGACATGTTGAAATAAAAGAAAAGAAAAAACAGAATCTTCTAAAGATAAGTAGCAATTGTGGTAAACAAGTATGTAGTGAGCTCAGAGCCCTATAAATGCTATGGATTTATGAAAAGAACAATTATATTATTATTCTAACTCCTGACAACCCTTAGATATGGCTTCACAAACAGTTTCCACCTGGGAGGTTAAGGGTGAATTTACAGTACATTTACTACTTTACAGTAACTAGCCACACATATGCTTATACTGTGCAGTAAATGCAAGGCAGTTTATAACACATTCATGGTTCAGTTCATGTAAATTCAACCATATCTGACTCTCAGAACACTATATTAAAAACACATGTATCTGAGGTGATAACAACAGCAAGTTCTGTATGACACCAGCAAACAAAACCTGAAATGACATTCAATACAACATAATGTAAGCCAATTCAAGATTATGCAAAAATGGCCTTACTGCAGGTTTATGCACTCAATGGACATTTAAATCTTATTATACCCAATTATATTGCACTATTTTGGCACATTTCTAGATAGCTATAAAGAAACATTATGCCTAGTACTGTTAATTCCCCACATGTAGCAGATGGTTTCACCGTAGTGAAAACGTGTGTTTCAAAATCAGACCCTGTGTAGGGAACATAATGATGGAAACTGTGGCATCACATTTCAAAGATACAGAACTCAGATGTTTGGGGGGGAAAAAAAAAAAAAAAGTCCAATGCAACACAGGCAGAGAATATCACAATGATTTACTGAAACTTCTGCAACAAGTAGGGGAGCCAAAAGTGAGATGCTGATGTTTTCTTCACCTTAGTCGTGTAGAAGAGCAACTGCACAGAGCACAGCTAAGACATCAGGATCTAAACAACTAAAAGTTATTTTAGGTGCCTGGGGTATCAGAAAAGTGGAACCATCAGCTCCAGTCCTAAAGTAAAAATTCAGCAAGCATGACAATCAGCAATGCCACATCCATAATCTAGCAAAGGCAATAAATACCTTTCTGAACACCTCAGGCAGCACAGCCACATCAAATTCTGGCTCCACTGGACCCCACTGCAAAAACACTGTGTTGGAGGAGTCAGGGCAAAATCATTTCCAAGACATTTATCTATATGGAAAGAATTTGCTAGCTATTTGTTAGAAAATAGAGTAAAAATATGCACTCAAGGGAAATTAGACAACTTCTGTCACTAACTCCTTACAAGAATGAGATTGATTTACTTGGTATGGACCTGCATTTTGGCTCACAAGCATCCTTGCTAGTTTGTCCCACCCTTCCATGAATGCAGCCATTCCTTGGGACCTGCAAGCAACCAGCAGAGGCAGCTGCCTTTTACAGATCACGAGTTAAGGACCAAAGAAAGATGTTTTAGTGCCCCTTTATCCTATAAACTTTTAGGTTGATATATTGGCTTAGCAAACTTCTCACCAGCTCCTGTGAATTTAAGCTCTTTGAGACCAATGTGAGTAAGGACAACCAGGTCTCACATTTTATGTTTGATATCCAAAGTTCAAAGGAATTAAAAGAGCATGAGGTTGTGGGGTGGGACACTTCCCCCCCAAGTTCCTTCAAAGAGACTGGCAAAAGACTGCATTGTTTATTCCACCCAACTCCTGGCCCAGAGGAAGCCCTTTCATACAGAATCATCCCTGTACCATCCCAGCAGGGAGCAGGCCTGTGTGGAAGCTGGGTCTGGTTTCCAAAGTGTGATTGAGCTGAAGGAGGAGCCAGGCCCTACACGTGAAGTCAGAAGCAGGTTACAAGTGCTCAGTTCTGCCCACGAGCTCTGTGTGCAACATTTGGTGTCAGCTGCCCAACAAAGCCAGAAATAATTCAAACAGGGGGTTTATTACTTGCAGAAGCTTAATAAAATTTTGATGTGATTAGATCCACATGGAATCTGTTTCAGACTTATTATTTCTGCATTATCTATTGTGATGTAACTGAAACAAAAAAACAAGATTCACCAGGACCCACTCCCTGCTCTGCCAAATGGGGCACATCCTATGTCAGCTCCTTCAGTACTCTACAGCCCAGGGTAGCAGTCTCTTTCTTCCTCAAATCAGAAACCACACTGGAGGTACATCAAAGCTTTTCTGGAAAAAAGTTTTTCATGAAAAATTCCACATTCCTCAAGAAAGTTTCAACAAATTGCCACTTTCTGACATTTGTTTCATTGAAAAATTTCCATCCAGTTCTGTGAACATTACGTCTGCTGCACTAAAATAAACTTACTAAAAGCTAGATAATATAAATTTGGAAAACTGTTAATTACAGCTAAACATATGAAACATATGTCTGTTTCTGATGTATATTAAAACTATAGTTAAATATAGCAACTTGTTTTCCATCACTGCAGCTATGCAATAGCTCATGCAAAATGAAATGTGAGGGTAACATCTTGAGACAGCACATTAGTATTTACTCTGGTCACTTTACTGGCATCCTATGTATGTCATATGTACTGAAGAAAAAACATCACTGCTTTTCATGGACCTTCAACACACAAAATGCAATTATCAATTCTGCCTTCTTTATCACAGGCAGCAAATCCTGAATAAAAGGTATTTTGTCTTAGAACTGCCATGGCTCAACCATGAGAAAGCCTGAAAAGTCTTCGTTAGCAACTTATGGCAGAATCTGATTATACACACAGCATCTATTACCTTGGAAGGGTTGTTTAGTGTCTACAGAGTCTAATACTGGTACTTCACCAGAAGTTGGAGACACTTCCCTTCAGAGTTGTGAAAGATAAATAAGTATATATAGTACGAATAAACTGGTTAGCATCAGTATTAAAGTGAAGGACATGACACGTCATTCAGAAACACACCAAACAATCTTTTCCTGTAAGTAGCATTCTTTGTTGGGCAGTTGCCAAACTCTTTGTGCAGATAGAGAAGAAACAATGCACTGTTAATGCTCTGCTCTGGAGTCTGTTCCCAAAAGCAGACTGTCTCACTGCATCATTAGCTTTGCCACAACCAGGGAGCAGGTCTGTTTGGAGCTGGCCACCACAAGACCCTGCAAGTACACACCTGGCTACTTCAGTATAGATTCATTCCTCCAGCCAGGCTGAATGCAGCCCAGGCAAAGACACATTTTTGCACTGATGACCAAATGTACTGAATCCACTCACTAGAACATGCCTGCCAGCAGGAACCAAGCCCAGGACTTTCAGTTACAACACTACAAGTTACTACCTCCAAACCCAAAGTAAAAAACCCACAACCAACAACAACCACGCACCAAAACAACACATCAACCAAAAAAACAAAAAAATCCCACACACAACCCACAGATATGTCTGATCTAGTTTCCAGCAAAACAAAAATGACTACATGAAAAATAACAACAGAATAAAGATCCTAAAGCCATAGACATTCTGGTCACATTTGCTCACTAACCTGAGAATCTCATTGGTATCCACCAAGATAGAGCGTGTCCATTCCCCATCAATTTCTTAGTTAAAATTTAGAAGCAATCAATAAGCCTTCCAAAACAGATTTCATTTTCTGCATGTGTCAAGAGCTTCCTAAATCATTTGTATACTACATAGGGTTTTCTCCTTCCCCTGCCCAGAGGTTAAGTACTCATTACACTAAAAGGAATTAAGGAAAGCTGAAAGTGTTCATAACATGAGGTGGGCTGTTTCTATCATGACGATTACTTTTCTGCATTTAAGTTGTACAAAACTGGTCATATATCTAGAACAGATACATGGAAGTCAAATGCTATAAATTAAATTTGACATTCCTAACTAGTAGCTACTGAATTTCTTTGATTATACTACAAAGAAAAGTTGTAAGTAGTAGTAGAAAAGTATTTGTTCCTATATAAAGAATTAAAACTTGATATTGCAGAAGAAAACCTCATTGAAGTTCTATCACATTTTGTTCTTGCTGAATAGTCCTGGCTTCAGCAGCTGCTACATGAAATGTAACTGTCACTACAGTGAATAAATAAGTAAGCAGTGCTATAATGCAGCTGCTCCCAGTAACAGCATTAGTATAAAGCCTTTAGTGGTAACCATAGACAAAACCAGAAATGCATTTTGACTTTAAAAAGTTGTGCTTTCTCGTCATTGAACATCCTATCCACAGACTATAGAGCTTATTACCAATTTTTTAGAAAAGAGAAGTACCTTGTCCACTGCTTATTTTGGCTTCCTCCCTATAAGACAGTTCTAAAAAAATAAGCCTAACTTGTTCAGGTCCTCTTCCCTTCTGGCACATGCCTTCAGTACTAAAGAGTTCCTCTCATCTCTCCTCACAGCCAGTGCTGCCTCAAACCTTCTTTCCCCTTTCACATGTAATACAACCCTCACGTACAGCAAGGACAACATGGGTGCTTGAACCATGCCTGTGGGAAAAGCAGCAAGGTAATGTCAATTCCCTCATCTGTGCTGGTCTGCAGATTTCATCAGAATACCGATTTAAGGGGAAAAAAACATCCTGTTCCTTTTACTAGGAAACTCCAAGAGCAACAGACCTATACAGATGGACAACAATGTTATGAACAGATACTTGGCAGCATGAAAAGAACACCAGTTGCTGGCAACTATTTTTATTACACTTTTAAGTTTGAATAGCTTATACTTATTTTAATTTTTTTTTCAGTCTCCTGTTGAATCTCAGTTAAATATAATTTCAGTTACATACAATCACAACTCTTCAAGCCAAGTGATTTCTTTAGTAGACAAGCTCTTTTCATAGACAAGAAAGATCTTTCTTTCATAATGTCACCCTTGGAGAGCTTGCCCAGATAGAGATGAAAACATTAAAAAGGATCTGCTCTGCATTCTAGAGAAAAATATCTGAAAGAAAAAAAATCTGACAAGCAAGAGCCAAGTGGGAAGTCTTGCTATCTAACCATTCAGCACTTCTGAAAACAAATCAATTTAGTCATCTGGAAGTTTGGTCATAAGCTCCCTGCAGGAATTCTAGTTCATGCATACACCAACCATGAAGAGTTTTGTTCAAGGTTTAATCATATGGCAGAAAAATATCACCCATTTATTGTATATGCTAGCTCAAGTTGTGAGATAACATCACTTTTTTAAAAGTTGAAAGAACCACATAGAACCAGCAAGGTGACAGAAATCATTTTAAATGTTCAATTCAGCAGTTGCTCAGGATATTCTAAGGAAAAAAAAAACCACAAAACAAAATCTAAGGCAGTTATGAGGAAGGTGTGCAAGTGTGCAGAATTTTAAGCATTAAGAGTATGAGCAGGACAAAATTCAAATGAACCATTAGGATTTCCTCCCTTCCCCATTGCAAGAATGCTGATAAAAAGATCTAGAATAAATACATACTTGTTTGTTTTTTTCTGAAAGGAATCTTTTTGTTTTGTTAGGTTGAGGTTTTTTTACTTCAATTCTTGACATTGATGGTTACTGTCCCCACCTTTTATGTTGTAATTTCAGGTTTATGCAAGAGTGTAGTAAGTACATCTAGCATATCTTTTAAAATACTTGTTTTGTTTATAACTTCATACCACTTCTGTTTCAGTGTTTCCTCTGTCTTACTTTGTACTCTAAAAAGATTATGATAAAACTAAAGAGACAGTCAGCTATCTCAAAAGCTTTAGATTATAGGGAAACAGCCGATTTCTCTCAAAAAGCACCTTTTCCCTCTGCAATTGTATTTCAATTTCACCTATCCTTGGTGAGCCTTGTTCCTTTCTTTAAAGGAAAAATGGCTCAAACTAGGCAACTCAGTAAATGGTTTATGCACCACAGGTATTAACTACAAGTTGGTCAAAACCACCTGAGACTTTAGGAGCCAGGTGCATATTTCCCAAAAAGCCTGCCCATAAGTGAGGTCAGGACACAGAACAGAAGCAAATAAAGGCAGGGTATCACTGCTGAGTGCTGTTTTCCTCCTCAGTTGACAGATAATCCAGAGGGAAATTTTTTGGTGTGCATCACTAGGGGCTTTGCATTGGTACAGGATGTGTTAACAGCAGGGCTTCCCTAACAGGTACATTTACCACCCCACTCATGAGTAAGTAGGTAGTTCAGTATCTCCAAAACATGTGCCTAAACAATTATGGGGGCTGTGTGACTACATCCAAATAAAACTGAATTCTGGATGTATTATTTAGAGTTTCAAGGAGAAAAATCCATAATCCTAAAGACCCACTGACATTCAGATTCTGATCTGGTATAGGGCCACAGTTCATCTCCAAGGCTGTTCAGTAAGAGAGACCAGCACACACCAGAAAAGCAGCCCAAAAGACTGTAAATACACGCAGTAATTAATCAGGGGCAGATCTGCATCCCTGGTAGCACATAGGGTGAAGTGTTAACCAAAACTTCTTCCTACAAGTTGCCAGACAGAAAGCAGTTTTGATTTTTCTGCTATATCATTGTTATGCAAATTAGAATAATTTCCTCCTCCAGTTTTAATGTGCATTTTATAGTTAATTTACACATCTACCAGCCATCAGACTCTGTGCAAATTAGTGCAATTATATCAACTTCTGACCAATTCATAAGTGACATTATGTAATTAAGTTAATTTCAAGATCCTGTGCTACAAATACATTATTTACACCCAATAGGTAAATCACAACCATAAGAAAATGCCACTCTGCTTTAATTTCTTGCATGGACACATTATGATACTGCTTCAAATTGCGGTCAACTTTTACACCCAGATTTGAATTGACAGCTGTCTGTGGAGCAGAGAGACTCTGCGGTGATGACCACTGAGGAAAACCCACCAAGAAAACAGACCTGTCGGGCCAACTGGAAGGGCATACAGGCAACAAAGCACAAACACATTTATACTGCTTTCTTAAAGCAGAATATATAAATAATTATTTTAATTCAGTAGCTACTGTCTGCCCAGGGCACTGAATGTTGCTGAAGAAGGAATAGCTCAGCACACAAAAGGGGTTTTTTCAGCCCAGAAACTGAGCTCTGACACAGCTCCCAACACACGCTCCTGTTAACCCTGGGAGGTCTTGGAGATACAAGGCTTCCAGCTAAAACTTATCTGCTGAATTTTGGATGAATATGCTGTGTTTCTCCCCCAGTGAAATGATTCTGCAAACTTCTCTGATTAAAAGAAAATTTCCCAAAGGAAAAAAAGAAAAACAAATAAAAAACCCCAACCAATCAAAAAAACCCGAACAAAAAAAAAAAAAAAAAAAAACCAAACAAACAAAAAAAACACACACAAAATAAACCCCAACAATTACACAAGAAAGATCCCATGAGAGAGGGATACTAAAACAAATACAGCACTTCCCACTTAGACACACTCTTGAAATGGCTGAATTACATTCAAACTTCTTTTGAAGTGAACAGAAAAAGTCCAGCTCAAGTCAGCCAGCAGATTGAAAAATTCAAACAACTAAAACCAGACAGCATCACAAGAAATAAGAGTCAGGAGTTATAAGTTTGCTCTTAATATCTATATAATGAAATGTGTGTGTTTTATATCACTGTACAATATATTTGCATTAGTAGGCAGCCATGTCACAGTTGGACCCATAACTGTGCAAAGCACCTCTCCTTTAATCTTTTAAGGTTATAGCAACACAGCTGAAGACAGAAAAGCCAGAACATACCATCACTAAGCACCCTTCAGGAAAGCCTGATTTAGATGAGGAATGCTGCATTTCCATCATATTTTCAGCCATTTTCCCCTCCTCAGTCTCTGCCCCATAAATTGAAAGGCAACAATACCTGCATTAGTACTTAATTTTAAATGTATTTTGTTTTCAATTTGTTCTCTCCAAAATGGGTTGAATGAGAAAGAGGAGAGTGAAACCAAATCACTACCACAGTACCTGCATGGTAAGCAACAAGCAGTACACAGAAGGTACTCAGCCAGCTCTGCATTAAAAGACTGAAGGAGGAAGATTTGAAGCTCCAAATATCAGGGAAAAGCCAATTTCTTACATCCATTTTTTTTAGGCAAGAAGCCCAATTATCCAGAACAGCTGAGCTAGGCACCCAGTTTCATGCTACTATTTTTGAAAGTATTTTGTATTATAGATCTGCTTCTTTTGACTCATTTGGTTTTTACCACTGTTCCCATTATCAGGTTTCAAGAAGTTCCAGATGTACATATTAACAGCACTGGAAGCTTTTCTAGAGCAAAAGAAATATAATTTTTAAGTTGTGCTTAGCAACACCTAACTTTTTTTTTTTTTTATAAGTGTACATTCATATTGCCTGGCATAAAGGCAGAGACCCACCTTGGCCCAAACTCTTCATTTCCCCCAAGAGATTTACAGATATGAAAAAAAAAAAATAATCAAAAGGCTTTGCAATTCCTCTGTGGCACACTCAGCCTGTAAAACTAAAACCATTTTATTTCATCATATTCAAATCCCCACAGTTGTAGTGAAATTTAATTATACCTTCACTTTGCATAATTAAACAGCCATTTCATGGCTTTCTAAAGCATATAAAATGACTGATGAGTGTAATGGTAAAACTTTCAAAAGTACTAAGTGGTTTAGAAGGCTACAGGTATGTCTAGACAGCAACTAACTTACATAAAAAAAGCAGTATTATTTTGTTTGCCCAGTGGGATTAAGTAGCTCATATGCCACGTTTTTGCAGCTCAAGTATTTCTGGTACTTTATCTACTCCATTTACAGCTAACTCAAGTAATTGCATCATGTAGAACAGATATAGCCAAAACCTGCTGATTATCAGATGGGACTCAGTATTTTAGCCACAAAGGAAGTTTCAAAAGGTTCATAGTTTGGTGGAGCAGTAGCTACAGAACACTCAATTGAACCCTTAGCAGTGATTCATACTGCACGTTAATTGAGATGAGAAACTTTTCTCTCCTCCCTCTGCACGGAAACAACCCATACTATGTGACACTTTCCATCTTAATTTGCATATGCCCTGAAAAACTTTTTAGGTCAAATTCACCATATTTTAGTAGATTTCTTCTTCCCTGGTTTTCTGTGCCATGTTCATCATTGAAGTATCCAAGTCTGCTTTCCTTAACTCCTGCCTCTTTGAGAAGAGGTGCTAATGATCTGTGGTACCTCTGACAGCAGAGCATGAAAGTTTCTTCTAACTTTTTTTCCTTTTGGAAACCTGGTATTTCGTAGGCAGCTAGCATAGAATTCACACACACCACGGAAGTAGTATTTTTTTTTCCCCTTTCTCATTTCCTTTTCTTTTCAAAGACACTGCCTTTGCTGATAGAACATGTTTCTGAAGCTAAAGGATGCATCTTACAGAACCCTTTCTTTATACAGGAGCTTAGGTGATAGGGACTTTCAGTCAACACATTGCACACAGAACATAATTAACAATAGCCTGCTTTGAGAAAATATTTGGTTCACATACTAGGTGAAAATTGTTTTTTACCACTTCCAGAAGCTACAGAAAGCCCTCATTATGCCCACAGAGTGCTACCACTTTAATATAAAATTACTCCAATAAAGTGACCAAGGATAACACAAGTTGACTTGCTTATAGCAAATATTTTGGCTTTCTTTTTAATTTAGTCTGTTTTAACAAGTCAGTAAGTCATAATTTCAGCTAGCATTTCTCTGCCCAAGGCATAATCTTGTACTTTGCAAGAAAACCAGAAAAAACATTAGCTACAACTCCTGTCTGAAAACCACATCATGCTGTACTTCAAGTAGTGAAACAGGTGTTTCAACTTGTTTCACAGATTTCTATTCCAATGCGATCGTAATGCAGAATGGTGAAGACTAAAAGAAAAAAAAAAAAAAAAAAAAAAAAGACAGATGGAATAATATATACATAAAATATGAAAGTATAAATAATGTAAGCATAGGCATACATGTAAAACCACTTAGATAATCAGGCAAAAGTCAAATGAAAGCAGTAGTCCCTGGTTTAGTCTTCAGTCATAAATGGATGGCCTTCTCATAAGTTTAGAATAGTCTTTTCTGTTGACAATTATCACACTTCCTAGACAACATGCTTTTTACTCTTATTTATATCACTCAGTTTCTAAAAATGCACCTTTGTCTCGCCCAGTCACTGGAGACTGCACAAAACACACAGACCTTGTCACAGCAGTTTTGCTATTTAGCTTTTCCAGAGATCCACATGTAGCTGATAGATGCGCATAGAGAAAGGTCATCTAAGTCTATAGCATACACATGGATGGCATAATAATACAGGAGAGATCTCTATTGAGGAAAAGCAACCTTGAAATCCCACCAGATTGCATAAAATAAAAATATTACCAGAAGCCAACACAGACAGAGGTAGAAATTGCTGGAAGACAGAACTCCAACAGACAGCTGACATACGCAAATACATAATTGAATTAAGAAAAATAAGCACCTACTTTTTCTTGGAAGATTCAACCTGAGGAGCTGCAGCCTAGAAAGACCCTATGACTTTTTCAGGCTCACTCAGCTGAGGGACCCCAAGTTGCTCTTCTCACACCTGAAGCCAGTTGGATCCTCAGCCACAGTTCACAGCTGCAATGGGTCACCGGGAGTCCCAGCTCCAGCTCCCCTCTGCAGGTGGCTGCTGGCTCTGCAAGAGGGGCAGAGGAAAGTTCTAACACCGACAGTTTTGCTTCCCCATCTCAAACTCAGTGTTTAATGCAAATCTGCCATTGACATCAGTCTAAACTACACTTCCCAGACTGGCTGAGGCACAAATGTATTTTTCTTCATTGTGGAGAGAAAACCACCAGGGGCACTAATTTCTTACATTGTTGCTGGAAAACTTGTGAAGACCAAGATGTAAGCAGTGTTACATGGACAGAAATAGAGCAACTTTCCTGAGGAACATAGCCAAGCACCAGGTTCCTTCTCATCCTCCTGCTTTATGTTATGTCTTCCTCTATGGATGGGGAGATGATTGCCAGCCATACACAGGGAATGATATCCTAATTGCATTTGCTAACTTGCCTGTACCACAGGCAATATTGTAAACTACAAAAGCATTTGCCATTCTGGTTTCCTTTAACTCAAGAATGATGCCTGTTTGGGCAGGGGGAAAAAGAAAATGGAGGAAATTCAGTTACCTGCTTCAGCAATTTAAGACCAACTCTTGGAAACAAAGCTGTGACATTCCTTGCAAGTTTCATCACTATGAAGCCAGTAATGAACACAAAGGATTTAAAAAACCAATCCTGACTTACAAATGCACATTGATTTTCAATAAAGCCATTTGAACATTTTTTTTTGCTTGGACCGCAGGTTGACTGTCACCACTGATTTACAGACAAGATATCTCTATATAATATTATTACTACTATTATTTTGTATTTGTTAACTTTTTTTTTTACATTTCTGCTTCCAGCAGCAGGGAAAATAATATGAAAGCAAAAAAATAGAAGAGAAGAATGACATTTGATTTTCTTTTCTTTCCTGGTAGAAATGCCTGGAAAGCTGAAATAACATATAATCTTACCAGAAAAAGAGGCACTTGTTTTGAAATAGCAACACAGATCATATTGGCTTTTCACCAGCAATGTCATTAACAGACTGACCACAGGAAATTAAGAATGGATAGCTCTGAGAAAGCTCTTTATGATTCATGTTCTAGGTGAATGGCTAGTTTTTTCTTCCTCGCTCAGCACCTTTCCACTACAAAACATCCACATACTAGAAGGCTGTCATGCAAGAGTCAGAGGTCATGTGAAGAAATTACAGTAATACAACTGGCTGATATAGGTCAACCTGGTGATTGCAGACCTTCCAATTCAAGAGTGCCTTAATTCGTTCAGCTAACAAGTAGGATAGCCCCTGAAAGGGCAATCAGAGTAAAAGCCCATGAATAGAAACATGGAAAGGATGTAAAGCGCACCTGTTTGGTGATGCTGGATGCTTTACACACACATCCTGGGAAATACAAAAGAAGAAAACCTTAGAACAAAACTCTTGTCTATTTTTCATCCACTCACAGTACCTATGGGATCTGATTTCACTTTCCAAACAGATGTAACTACAGCTGCTTCACTTGCGAGTTGTCTCCTAACGCTGTTGATGAATAGCCATACATTTATCACCCAGGGAGACTGATCAGAAGGGAATCTGCCTTGTGCTCCACATTTCAGTACAAATGCCTGAAAGCATGAAACACCACAGACAACCACAGGCTCACCTGGGAGGAATGATGTTGCTGTTATGACTCCTAAATAGTTTTCAGACCCTGTCAAAATAAAAAGCGAGCATGCAATTGGAATGACTAACAATGACAGAGGGGTTTGCACACTGGAGGCAGGTCTTCTTTCAAGCTGTGTCTTCTTCAGGTGCTCAGGTCCTCAGCTCTTCACCAGGATCCCCTCAGTGAGGGCTCCAAGCCTACCTGGTTTGCTTTAGGGCCAGAAATCTGGTAGTCATCAATTCTGTATTTCACCCACTACTAACAATAGTTAATATTAAGTATTTAGTGTCAATATTTAACAGGGGTAAATGACATGACTCAGATAATTATAGACTTCTCAGCCCTATTTGAAACCAGAGGAAATTAATGAAGCACTTGATACAGGACACAGCTTTAAAAAAAATGATGAGAGGTGGTTTGATGTCAAACTGTGGTTTTCTGGGAAAAAATAGAACTTTTCAAACAGTTATTACTTCTCTTAAGAAAAACACAAGTTTCAGTGAGAAGAGTAATATACTTAGTCTTCTGTAGGGTATTTGACTTGCTAGTCCTGATAGAGGAGATCAAATACTATGAGATCAACACAGTTAACACTTCATATATTAAAAACAGGCAGTCAGGCTTCATCCCAGTAATTTGAAGTAACCAATTATTACAGAATCACAGAATATGCCTAGTTGGAAGGGACCCACAAGGATCATAGAGCACAACCCTTAGCCCTGCACAGGACCGTCCCCAAGAGTCACACCATGTGCCTGAGAGTATCATCCAAACACTTCTTGAACTCTGTCAGCTATTTAAACCCCATTTCCCTTGGCAGTGGCTCCTGTGTGCATGCTCACATCTCTTTTTAGTGGAGCTAGTGATCCTGCAGCGTGGAACTGCATGAGGTTGTCCACGCAGAGTTAGTTTCCTGTTTGTAAATTTTGGGGGCTTTAAATAAAAACACTGAAAAAAAGTTTCCAGACATTATGTGGTGGTCCCAAGGCTCCAGCTAGCTAACATAAGGGTAAGAGAAACAAGATAAATCCCCCAGGAGATGCAGAGAGGATAAAAGGGAATGTTACTTCTTCCAGAAAATGCCCCACCGAGGAACCTAGATTTCTCATTGTTCTTGATGCTGTGTAAAATTTGTAGATGCCAAGGGTGTTCCCACATGTTGTCTCATCATTTTTGACAAGTGAGGTCTAGGTAAGAAATGATAGGTCACAGCGAGGACCCAGAAAGTGTTCTTCCTCAGGAGAGCACGTCAGTATGTGAAAGTGCAGGAAAGTATACCTTACCTGCCTCTGATTTTTGTGCTTAAGAATGATAGATTCAAGTACATGCTTAAATCAGTGTCAGAATCCTTCACTTCTTGGCTGAGCAATTAGTGTCAAGTCAGAGAAGGGGAGCATATTTTTATTGTGTGAACATATGCCCAGAGAGAGTAGGACTGAGCCCAAAAAAAATCATCAAATATGGTCCTGAGTGTTGCCTGAGGGTAAATTTCAAGTTGTGTCAACTTGGCCCACATTTGAAGAAGTAACTTCAGGCAGACAGGCAGGAGTAACCTGCCAGCCCTGAGAGCCATCCATTACGTCCTCCCTGACACAGAAGGAAGCAGGTTAATTTTGATTCAGACAGGCCAGAAAATTTCTGCTCTCACAAAGTGAGCCATTCTTCCAGGTTTGTTTTGAAAGGCTTTTTTTTATAATGGTTAAATAACTATTTGTTTTTGTGCTGTTATCAATCATTGTGTGAATAGCCAGTGATAACTGAAAAAATTGGATGTTTTCAGAAAGGAAGAATACCTCAGGACTAGGCTATAAACATCCTTAAAAAGGTAAAAATAAAAAAAGGCATCCTTTGTGGAAAGCTGATTTGCATTCTTTCCAAACACATATCCCAGACACACTGTTCCTTTTGAATAAATGCTTTAACTGCTTTAATTAAGGCAATACAGCTAAACTATCACATCCAGCTAAGCTAATGTGACTTCTGCTGAACAATAACGATAAAAGTACTATTCCCTGAAACTTCAGTGAAGAAGAATTTTACAAACTATTTATTTCCTAGTCTGTCCATCATCACTCTTGTGAAAGACCAAATTTGTGTTCTCTTCTGTACTGAAACTCACTGAGGTAGAAAATTCACAGAATAGAAATACCTAGTCATCAATACCTGTTAGAGCACCACTTCAGGAGTTATCCAACAAAAATTTTACTGGTTTTAAAAGCTGAACTCTGGTATCACCATTCTCTGCCTTCCCTCCTTTTCAAAGCATGTAGTAAGTTTCAGCAGTTTCAGAAGGAACTGCTTCTATCACAACAACTAAAACTCTGGCAAGGGCAGCTAATTATGGAGAAGGAAATGGCAGTGCACTAGGTTTCAGTGTCTGCAGACTGAGAACACTGCCTTGTCCTTTAAAAACAAACAATGGAAGAATAATACTTTGCATCTTGCATAGGGAATTTTTTTTTCAAAGGATTTAAAAATATTTATGAACATAAGGACAAAATCTACAAAAGCATTAGAAGAATTGTCCAGCATAAGCAAAAACACCACTGTAAAAACATTCCTGATAGGCATGGGCAGTGTGTCCTGGAGACTTCCAGCAAAATATCTGTTCCCTTTAGTAAGCAACTAGTCTGGAGACCCTCCCACCCAGCACTGCAAAGTTGAGAGTCCAAGACAAAGCTTAGAGTTTTGACACTAAGTAAAAGCATAACAAATTTTCAAGTGTAATGAAAATGGTTTCTGGAACTATTTAAACATGCTTTCATGGTGTCTTCTTCCCGTCATCAGGAGGGTGTGGGAGTATGAGTACATCAACCTAGTAACCTCCGAACTAAATCCAAAAATACAGGAGATACATTATGTGAATATGAGGGTTCTGACCAGAGGTTAACTATGAATTCGAGTAGCCTGCAAATAGGGACAAGAAGGAGAGATATAGGTCTTCTTTCCTTTCTTTCAGAGATGCAGTCAACAAAGCCTTCAATTTCACAGCTGACTTTTGTTGTACCTCCTTAATTCTTATCTTTATGTGTGAATTAATTAATTATATTTCTTTAGGGGCAGACTTTCTCACAAAGACATACAAACTGCCTTCCCCATGTAATGCTAAGATATTTTTGTAGGTTATTCCTATTAAAGCTATTTTGTCTCCTTAGCCCTTAAAAGTACAAAAAAACTTCAAAAGAATAAATTCTCCAGGTTTCCTCTGGAGATAATACCTCTGCACTCAAAATAGTAATAACCAGAAATTTTGTCTGTCTTTTATCATGATCTTATCAGATCTCTACTCTCATAGAGAAAATGTGAAATATGGAGAAAATTAAATTATACCTCTCAGCAACTTCTAAAGGACATACAGTTGAAGAGGGATTCTCCTGAACTGAGGCACCATGACAGGCAAAACTGGAGTCCCCTTGAACAGATCTGGGTTGCCTCAATGCACTCTATGTGCTCACAAAATACTTTTTCATGCCCAGTGGCTGCAGAGCTGGGGCCTGGCTGTGCCTGCCACAGGAAGAAGGAGAGTACCAGAGATGGAAAGAGAGAGGATAGCCTTGGAGGCCTGGCTCACTGCTCTCCCACTGTGGAGTAATGGAAAGAGTCTGGGAACAGGCACCAGGATATCCCCAACCGCAACTACCATGCTCATACATCCCTTGGCACAGGCACGGGAGACACAAGGCCACAGTTCTTTTGCTGCAGAAGGAAAACAGCTGGCCAAGGCAATGCCTTTTTTTGACTCCACTGAGGATTGCCTGGTCAGACATGCCAGCAGGAGCATACTCTCACCTGCAAGAGCAGCTGGGTCCTCCAGAGTCACTGGTTGCAGAGGCTTTGCATGGCTGTTGTCCTGCCCATATCCCCAGCAACCTCAGGAGAAAGAGAGTGAGCCCTTACACTTGGGTCTACCTCAGCATACAGCATCCACCCCATCAGGAAAGCTTTACCCCTCTGTACCACTACAATGTTTTGTGGATTCAAATATCCATGCAGCTAGCCCAGAAAAGTTCCACCTGACTACAGCATCATGGTATTTGTGTTCAGATCCCCACTCTTGGATTAGCTTAGACAAGTTTACATGAACTGTAGTTACACCTGTGAACTTCAGTGTAGGTATAAGTAATTAGTTGAGGTGATGTGCCAAGCCAAGGCACCCCTTGGTGCTGCTGGTGATATTGCTGGGACATCTGTTCTCTGTAGCACATGCACCCTTAGAGAGGCGCCTTTGTCCCTCCCCTTTCTAACCTGAGTTTCTCATGTCACACCTCCTGGGGCACAACAGACAAACCTGGCCAGATGTTTCAATTTCCTCATATTCACAGCTCTGATTGCATTAGACTAGACAGGATTTCTCCACTGGCACTACCCAGGGGTAATGTGAAATGAGTTATGAACATTATCCACTCTGCAGTGTACATATCTGATGCCAAGAAAACCTTAATGGGGTCAAGTGGAATTTCATGCTTGAAGAATCTCATATGCTTGGACATGACCCAGCTTCAGGAAACGAGTTGGTTTAATGTCTTTACAAAGGCTTTGGAGATGTAGTTCCTAGTAGAAAGGGATACCTGTGTGAGGAAGCCTGACATAACCTGTCCCTAAGTGGAGTCCTGCATGTGGAGGCAGCTTTCTGTCATTTACGTTATAAACTGTTTGGTGCATTAAATGACTCTTACTTTTTTCAAAAAAGTGACTACAGCAGCCTAGCCTAAATGTTTGGTTCATTTATTGAAGTGGATAAGCAGGTCTACAAAGGAAAAAAAATAATACCAAGTTTCGCTTTTCAGCAAATGGTAACTATGATTGAGCTTTTCAAATGATCTCAGTGTTTCAGATAATTAACAGAGAGCAGAGGACACATCATCTCTTCTTAAATCAAAAGCTGAAGTTTCAATGAAGTCCTCTAAATTGTTCAGTGACTAACAGCATCAGTGAAGCTTTTCTCCTGCACACATCTCCTGAGTGTGTCTGATCTACTTTAACACAGCACTGCCCTTGCTGGTGTATCAGGAGGATTTCCAGGTGCCCTATCTAAACATATTATGACTTGATGCCTTTGAAATCTTCACCTTCAGTCAAAGTAGCCTGACATTGTCTGAACCCAACAGGTTCACAAGTGACAGGGACAGGGGAGAGGGAGAACAGTCAGATAGAGAGCAATTGCATAATGTCTCATTTTGTTGAGAAATCAGACTGAAAATCATTATCTAATTAAGATGATCATTTTTGCAGTCAAAACACAATATGTTGCTATTGACTGCTATATACATAATCAATATAATACATAACATTTCTGTAGCACTTTTCACATGCAGCATGCACTGATTTAATCACTGACCCAGTAGTAGTGAGGATGAAATTCTGATGCCTGCACAGTTTTTACATAACAGCCAGGGAGACTTGTCTGATAGAGCCTGTACCAGAAGGAATTAACACAGAGCGTACACTTATCATGAAAGAATGCATAACTGCCTTAAGATAAAATATATTTATTTATTTTAAGCAGAGTAGTTCACCCAGTATGCACTTAATTACAGCGGCATGCCAAAGATTTGATCCAAGCCGACTCAATCAGCTACACTTACTAACTTTACTTTGTGTAAATTTGTGGAGGAACTTTGGGAGCAGAGTGTCCAGCAATCCATTTACTGCTGGCAGAGGCCAGTTACCACATGCTTCAAAGGAAGGCACAAGAAACCCCTTGTAGACTTATAGGGAAAAACCTGCTCAGAGAAAAAGCCCTAATTAGTCAGAAGATGGCTTGTAGCCTGAAGCACAAGAGACATTCGAAGGTAATTAAATATAAAGAAAATTAGCATGTAGTTCATGAACCACACAAGCAAGATGACACAGTGCCTGGTAGCACTGAAGTGAACTATTCTGGACGCAGATAAATTAATACTTTTGTTATTAATGTGACCTTATCCTCAGCCTCAATTTTAGTTTGCAAGAAAAGGAGAAGAATGAGAATTCAGGAGTAACTGGAAGAGAAGCTGAGACTTACTAGCAACAAACATAGTGTGAGGCGAAGGCAGAAATGGCAACTCCTGCCCGGCCCTGACCAGGTACTAGGCAGGGCAGGATGTAGGGAGCTGCCACTGAGCCTGCTTCTCACCAAATCCTGCAGCAAACATGCCAAACAGAGCACCAGTTTGAAGAAAAAGGCAGAAAGGACTCCAAATTGAAGTTACTGAAGGGGGAAAAAAAAAGCCTAACAAAAAACCCCTCTAACAAACAAAACACAAAGACATCACAAAGAAGAACATCAGCTAGAAACCATGTGGGGTAGACTGAAATGTTGTTAATGTCTTAAATATTTTCAAAATCATAGGAAGATATTTTTTCAAAGTGCAAAGAAGCAACTGCCCATCCGCGACCACCAAAGCACACCACCCCATCCTCCACCCCGAATATGGTTCCAGGCTGGAATTTGGACTGTGACAGGAACTTGAGATAACTCTATTGTCCCATTACCTTAAATTTAAGGAGAAGTAAACAAGGCTCTGGAAAGAAGAATGCATCCACAAAGAAAGCCAAACTCAGCAGCTGTGCTAAGAACCAGCCCCAGCTGATCTCAGTGAATAGAGAAGAAGCACTTTGTCTGTATGATGGCAAAATCTCTCCACACAAAACACGAGTAAAACACCCTTCTCCAGGAAGACCACCCACACATGGGACATTAACATGAGAGGCAGTTGAGAAGGGTTATAAACAATCAAAGACCCCACAAAGCACCTCCCAGACTCATTCCTGAGGCCTTCCACCACTAGAGGACTGGACATGACCTGAGTGATGCAACCAATTCAGAGTCTGTCACAAGTGACTGTAAAACTTCTTCCCCCACCAGGGGAGGTGCCTCGATGTATACTAATCCATCGGACTCCAACTGGATTTTTGGGACCCTCGCCACCAAGAAGATCAGAAAAAGAGGACCTACAGAACACTGACAGGTTCCACAGAGTGGTGATGTATTGTCTATTTAATCCCTTTCTGTAGTTATCTTTCTTTTCTGTCCCCTCTTNCTCATTCCTGAGGCCTTCCACCACTAGAGGACTGGACATGACCTGAGTGATGCAACCAATTCAGAGTCTGTCACAAGTGACTGTAAAACTTCTTCCCCCACCAGGGGAGGTGCCTCGATGTATACTAATCCATCGGACTCCAACTGGATTTTTGGGACCCTCGCCACCAAGAAGATCAGAAAAAGAGGACCTACAGAACACTGACAGGTTCCACAGAGTGGTGATGTATTGTCTATTTAATCCCTTTCTGTAGTTATCTTTCTTTTCTGTCCCCTCTTTTTTCCTATTTCTTTCTGTCTCTCTCTGCCTCACTTTTACTGTTAAATAAAATCCATACTATTGACTTTGGCATATGGTCTTTTTTGCACCTTAATTCAGACAGAAGTATCTCTAATAATTTTAATAAGATGATGAGTGCAGGGAATGGCCAGGAGACAGGTAGAAAAAAGCAACTGAAACATGAATTTCCTACTGTACTCCAGTAAGGTCCTACCAGAAGTCAGAACAAGGAGACTTAGAAAGAGCTAAAGACATGCAGAAGCCTGGTAAGTGAATTAAAAGGAAGCACTGAAAGGATGAGAGACAGGTAAAATGATCTTGACAGTACACAATGAGAGGTAAAATGTGTGTGATACAGACATGAGAATAACAATAGCATCTCAAGTGCAAATGGATACTCCTCCCCATCAAACCACACACATGAAGCACTGAAGAGCAGCATCAGTGCATATAAAAAGGACATACAGAGTAAATTCAAAACTGTGCTAAAGACCACAGTGTTTGCCAACAGCCTCTTCCAGCAGTGTATGTCAGATTGCTGGTTTTTTCCCAAGCCATGTTACGTCTTGCAAGGATAGGACATTTGTCAAGAGGGAGCGGTGGAGATGTTGAGGGGTGTCTTTTTCACCCACTCCAACCTACAGGAATTTTTCCTTTTGGGCTCTAATGTCTCATGACAAATATTCCCACAAAGGTTTGTTCTCTCTTCTCCCTATCAGGTCTGTACCAGAGGACCTTGCATTTTGTGCTACAAAACTCACCCTACTTTTATACTTCACTGTGTGTAGTGACCTATTTTTGTTCATATAATAGTCTAATCCTTGTTTCTACTGAGAGTGTCTCCTAATTTTTATCATTGTATCTGCCCAAGAACATTGATTGTTTTTCAGCCTTGCTATTATTTTTCAAACTGTACATCAGTTCTCCTTTGGGAGTCTCTGTGAAATGCATCCTCCTACTCTCAGCTCTCCTGGTTTTCCTCTGCAATTAAACTTTTATGTTTTAATTCCTTGGCATTGCTTAAAACCTAAGATGTGATTTCAGGCTATTCTTACATGTGAGCATTTCTCTAGCATTTGACAAGGCATGGCCCCAATGTCCCAGACAAGCCCCATGACCCCTGGGAGCAGCAAGCTGCTGGGTGATCATCCATCCTGATTCTGTGGACAGTCCTGAATCTTTGGGAGAGGAATGAAGGTGAATTTCAAAATCTCAGTATTTCTCACAGGAACAAAATTTGTATGTCATTTCAATTTTTATAATTTATAAACAGAACAACAAAACATGGAAGGACATGGAGGCAGAGCAGAGTGACTACCTTGCCAGACCTGGCAGACAGCTGTGTTCCTTCCCTTGGTATATGATATAACAAAGGCACACTCAGCTAATCCCTGCTGGCAGCTACCATTTCAGCTTCTGCTTCTATTGGCAATTCAAGGCAGCTAACACCCCTTTAAATGCCTGGGAGATTCATGTGAAAAGAAATATGGGCATCTAACTGGAAAAAAATACAACAGAGCCATAAATCTCAAGTTAAATTAGGAAAGACCTCACATAGTATTGCAGTTAAAAAAAAAAAAAAAAGAAAAAGAAAAAAGAATATGTATAAATGGGGAAAAGCTGCAGGTTTACAGGCACACATTTTTAAGCAGGATACCTTTTGTCTTTAATAAACACACACAGCTTTTTATAGATGTCAATGCAGACAAACAAAGCTATCAATAATCCTGCTCAAACAGTAGATACCAAGCCTGAACACATTTTTCAGGAATTTATCAAACTATAAATGTGAAAGCCACAATGCTGTCTAAAAAAACTATTCATAGCTGGTATAAATGAGGAATGACGTGGCTAGCTAAGGATTACAAGTGTACGAAAAAGTAGAAGCCACCTCAGGAATCATAAGACCACCACAATCATTTGTCTGTTATTCACACTGTGTTATAGATGCTTATTTGCCTGCACTCTCTGCAGGAAGCCAATGTCTGGTGTTTTGGGGTTACAGCTTGCCTCAGTTCCTTGCTGCTGCTTTGGACAGTGACCCCACAGTCAGTTCCTACATTGACTGACATCAAAGTCTGCGGTAGGTGGTTCAAAGGCAGCCTAGCCTAGAGCCTCAACAAGAGCTGACCTCAGCTGAAGCTCAGCTTATCCCTGTTCCACCACAGCCAGGCCTTGGTATTTTCAATCACAAGCTGAAGTCCCCAGAGTAGTTATTGTTGTTGGCTGGACTTCGCAAATGAAGATCTTGGGATAAGCCTGTGCAATGGATGTTTTAGGTGAGGCACAGTGTGCACGGAACTGACCCCATCCCCTTTACTCCTGAGGCTCATCTTGCCACGGCCGAGCACGCTCAGACGGCGACAGCGAGTTCCTCCAGGACCCCAGAGTAATAGAATTTTCAGAAAGCCCATTTATTTAGAGCCACAAGACTGTGGCTCACTGTCTTATGCCCCTTCCTGCAGGTCCACCATGGAGCCAGCCTGTTCCTCTCCTTCCCACTTTTGGGGCAGAGCATCAGCTCCCAAGCCCACAGCTTCAGCTGAGAGGCTCGGGCAGGCTGGGGACCCGCAGAGAACCAGCAGGAAGCCCTACAGCTTTCATCACCAACCACCTGCTGGGCAAAGCAGAGCCCTGCTTCTACTTCCTTTCTAACCCAAAAACAGTTTATATCAGTTTACATTTCTAAGGCTATCATGGCAAGGAAAGGTGCCAGAAAGTCCCATTTTTTGAAATGAGAGCCTCCTTTACATGTTTAGCTCCTCCACGTAAATGCAGCCTACACCATGTTTTGAGAGGCCCTAAGTCTAGCTCTGCACAAGTGAGAGAAAAACTCAGGGCCTAAATCTCCTTGAAATACATGTTGAGTGTCTGTGATTACCAATGGAAATGTGCCATAACACACATCAATCTAATTTTGGAAGCAAAATGTCCAACCGGATGGCATATTGCTAATTTTTTCTCCTTCACTGTGTTTCCCTGCAGACCCCATCATTCCTTCCATCTCTGCATGTCCACAGACAGCAGAAACATTGCCTCCTGTGCACTGAGTATTCAGGCAGGCTGACAAGAGCCAGCCCTCCCAATAGATGCCAGTGCTGCCAAAGGAGGTCTTGATGAGATTTACAGACTACAGAAGTTTGTGCATTATTTTCTCTCCCTCTCTCTGCAAACTGTCCCAAGCCATTGTTGTCTGTTTCTGTCACCATGCCATTAACCTAATTAGCAACAGGAAACAAGAAATTGAGACAGTATTTAGTGTGCTGAATTTCCAGTATGACTTGCTGCAGCTTTGTCTGTACACAACTAGAGGATGTCACGAAAGGAGAAAAACAGAAAGTTTATCTAAATTAGTCTCTGGGAAACAAATATAAACATTCATTAGAAAGGATATTAATTTCTGCATCAGCCTTGATTTTTTTTTTTTTTTTTTTTTAGAAGGGGGAAGTATTTATGTTGTGTTAAACATTCAACATTTAAAATTCCAGCATTATACAAACCTTTAGATATATTGAAGAGATATTAAAATATTAACACCTTGTATTTTCTTTTCTTTTTGAGGAGCTGGCCATCACTCTTTTAGTACATTTTGTCTGATTTATCAAGTTTAACAATTGTGGTGTATCTCTAGACTATAGGGCTAATATAATTAAATCCTATTAACACATCAGGAAAAAAATCCTTTAATAGGCACATGAAGCTTTGAGAGGCAGCTCATTCCTGAGCAGATTTAATATCCTTAAATTAAGCAAGTGTGAATGGGAGGGTGAATCTTATTAAAAACTTAAATCTGATTATATTTGAAAATTATTGGTTTCTTAATGTAATAAATTATCCAATACAGACTAGAACAAATAATATATCCTAGCTTCACATAACTCCACTCTATAACAAGTGACAAACGAAATTAAGAATGACTGTGGGGCAAAAAGGAAGGTCTTTTTATAAAAGTCATTTTGCATAATGAAATACTTAAATCATTTTAACAAACACTGGGGGAGGGGACGGAAGATATATGTGCAGATGAAGGCATTAGAACAGGACTCATTTTTTTGCTTCAAAAAGGAAACTCAAAGACAGTCAGATTGGGGTTTTTTTCCTCTAAAAATGCCATTCTGACGAATTTGTTGCAAATTTTGAAAAGAAAAGCTGAAGCTTATGTTGGAGGGAGCTGATTCTTTTTCCAGAAGGCTAATGCAAATGTAAACCATCTGCCACACATTCTGCTGATAAAGCTGTACTTCCGAACAATGGACCAACAGCACTGGAATACTAAAACATTAACTCAACATTAGGAAAAAGTTTTGAAAGAGACTATAACTTTCAGAAAATAGAGGTATTTTTACTGTCCCTTCATGAAAAGAGAAATAATTTATTTTATAAGCGTATCTATGTGCATACACACATTTTCTAATGCAACATATACAGAGCACAAATTACGAATATTGAGGAAGAGGTAAGGGTGTCTGTTAATGGGATCCTCTGACAAGGTATAAATCACATTAAATCACTTATGTAAACACAAATACCTCAGAGCTTATAAATAGCACTGCTACTTTAAATGAAAGCTGGAGATTGACATTGGTTGCTAAACACGATTAGGTTTCTTCTTTTTAACATGGGCCCATTCCAAAGCATTAGCAGGTAACAGCCAAGCAAGCAGTAGTTTGACAACCAGTAGTCTGAGGTGTTTAATCAAGACAACGGACACCATTCAATTCCTAATGAATCCAGTGGAAAACCCCAGTGGATTTTTAATCAGGTCGTATGTGACACATTTATGAATGTAAGAACTGGGGATCAGAAAACTTGACTTTCAAATCAGAGTAACCAAAACAGTTTATCGTGAATGCATGCAAACAAAAATAGTTAACCTAAAGAAAACAACACAGAAATGTCTTTATGGAGATTAAAAGCTACACAACTGATAAAACAATATGTCCCAAAATGGTTTCTTAAACTGCTTTGATGATAGTAGGCATCAATACAAGAATTTTTAGTGAAAAAAAATCTGTATTTCTATCGCTCACTATAGCAGCCTGAAAGTGTTTCCCTTACTCTCAAGTGTATTTCATACTAAACATAGGGCACCATATATGTATCCATCATGACAGATATGGCTAAAATGTAATGTAATTTAAAATGCTAATGATTTAACCAGAAGACTTCAACATTCACCAGTTTCCCCCAGCTCTGTTAATTATTCAGGCATCAAGCTCAGGTGGGAGGACAAAACTGTATAATCATAAGCTGAAATTTCTCTAAATGCAACACTAGTAATGCAAGAAATACAATTTTTCTCCTTTTTTCTTTTCTTTTTTTATTTTTCTTTTTTTTTTTTTTTAACGTCCCTGCCTACTAGGACTGATGATGTTTCCAGCTGTAGGCAGGAAGCAGCAAAAGGAAGTCCAAATCAGCCAAATATCAGACATATTTGCGTAGTTCTGCAAATCCACCCCGACATGCACTTCCATAATTTGAATATCTCTTTAGGTAAAAATTGTCATTCAATAGCAGAAAACAGGTAGAAATACAGCTTCTTTAGCAGGAGTTGTCTTGCTCTTTCTCAAAATTCAATTTTAAAAAAATCACAATTAGTCTTTCTGGAATTGCTGACTCAAATTGTATGTGTAGTTTACAATACCAACCATTTCCCCTCATTTTCTTTTATTTATTGAAGTAAAATAGCAGATACATGTGTGTTCAAGAGACAAAATAGGCTGTTCTAGAATGAACAAAGTAACTCTCCTCCACCACCATCTTTGGTAACCAGTACTCATTTTTCTTTAAATCTGAGGCAAAAATACCCAAGAGTTCTGGTTGTTTCTTAGATGGATGACAGATTTCGTTCTAATTAATCTAGAGGACTGTGTATAGAAACGACTGCAAAAGCAAACATGTCTATTAACAAAAAGCAGTGATTACTGCTTGGCATTTAGCCAGTAACTCTACATAAGCAATGAATTGATGCCTGCAACTGTCTCAGTGCCATATGGGTTCTGCTGTAGCAATGAATTGGATCCAACGCAAGGTTAAGATGTGTCAGATTTAACTGGGGTTTAATTGATATTGGTAAAGAGGCTCTAAATAAAGAAACAGTGTGTGTGCTATTAGAAACAGGATTCATGTCAGCCTACATCCCCACAGCTTGTTGGCAACAAAACCATGCTGAGAGATCCAAAGGAGTTTCCAAACTTCCCTTTTTCCTTTTTTTTCTCTTTTTTTTTTTTTTTTTGTTTGTTTTTGTTGTAGTTGTTGCTTTTGTTGTTGTTGTTGTTTGGATTAAAAAAAAAAAAGAGACAACAAAAACTTTAGGTTGACAAGTTTACTAGCACTTAATTGGAATTGAAAGACAGAATACTAATCAGGTATACAGTGCCACCGTCCTCATGTGTTCCTGGTTTTTAACATGCTAACAAATCTCTTCACAGCATTGCCAGTCATTTTGCCTGAC
The DNA here is from genome assembly GCA_013399695.1 of Formicarius rufipectus. NCBI lineage: Eukaryota > Metazoa > Chordata > Aves > Passeriformes > Formicariidae > Formicarius > Formicarius rufipectus. The sequence goes on along the minus strand of VXAU01001554.1, from coordinate 91,351 downwards.
TGAAAATCCAAGCTAATGTTGCCATTCACTTATGAAGAAAATATGCCTAAATTACACAAGTGGCAAGATTGCACAACTTAATATCCAAGAGCCAGAAATTAAAATGTTACCTCCAATAAGGATTATCTTTTTTGAATGGCAACAAAATCCTTTGTGACCCCTAACCAGCCTCAGAAGTTACTCATTGCGTATGATCACTATTTCTGTTCCACTGACAGCTTTGGTGCAATGAGCCTTTTACACAAAGTGGCACATACTCATAGCATAAAGACCTGAATTGCTCAATGGGAGCGGATTAGCGTCAGGTCTGGGAAGCAAGATGCTACGGAGAGTTATGCCCATCCATTTTGTGCTTGGAGTGAGCCAGCAACAGTGGGATGCTGCAAACATCCATGCCAGCCTCTCAGCCTGAGACCATGAGCCTGGCTGACACCTGCTCTGCCAAGGATTCTGCTCCCTCCATGCTGCCAAATCTCACCCCAAACTGTAGCATCATCCAAAAGAAAACCAGCACCAGTCACCTGCCAAGTCCCTTCCGGCCATCTTCAAAAACACTGCAGTGACCAGGCTGCATCCAGACCTTCCTCTCCTGTCCAGGCTCAAATCATGCCAGGCCTGAGCTCTCAAAGTACCACTGTCCTCAGTGTCAAATGCTGGTATTCACATTAACATCCTCTCCTCTGCAGGCTTCAGGTGAGTAAAGGGGATAAAGTCTCATAGGAAGGGGAATGGAAACCATTCTTAGATCTACAGCTTTCCCCATCAAGGAACAAGATGGCAATAGGAACCATACTGAGTTTTTCAGGTGTCAACATTAACTAAATAGTCTGAAAATAGAGATGACTGCCCTTTCAGAACTCTTAAGTTCTTACTCAATCAGGCCCAAAGACACTGCCTATAAATATCTGAGGGGAGGTACCAAAGACAAGAGAGATGAATTCTTCTTAGTAGTGCCCAGTGGAAGGATCATCAGCAACAACAAGCTGAAACATAACGAATTTCACTTAAACATCAAAAATAAATAAATAAATAAAAATAAATAAACATTTTTACACTGAGAGCGATTAAACACAGGAACAGGCTGACCAGAGGGCTCGTGGAGTCTCCATCCCTGGAGATCTTCAAAACCCAACTGGGCACAGTGTGGAGTAACTTGCTGTAGCTGGCCCTGTTGAGAGGTTGAACTGGATGGTCTCCAAACATCCCACCTCAACCACTCCGTGATCTGGTGGTTTTGTAAATTAGTATCACTAACACTGAGCCAAATCTTACCTTTCGTGATACAAAAAAGAAAACCAAAATCAAACCAAACAAACACAAGAAAAAAAATCCCACAACAACTATTGATAATTGATACAGAAAACTAGTAAGTAAAAATATGTAACTAGGGTATTTTTACTTGTTACATTTACAAAGATATATAACTTCCTTCTAGCTGTTCCTCATGCTCAAGTGCTAGCAGCCCATAAGTATCTGTAGTTTCCTTAAAACTGTTTTGATTTACTTCCTTCAAAGGGAAAAAAAGAAAGAAACTATCTATGCTGAGGCCATACTGAAACTATGCTTGCTCAACTACATCAATCGTCTATATTGTAAATTTTGTTTTGGAATTAGGTCACTGCTTTATCTTGTATTTGAGCAATATCTCGTGAAGTTCATATTGAAAGCCAGAATTTCTAGGCAGATCTCTACTAGCAGTAATAAGTACTTTATTCTAAGAACAATCGTGATAAGTGAATTTCTTCAGTAACATCTTTGCTTCTTCCTACCAGACCAGTATAATTCAAGTTAATGTTTATGACTAGTTTGGCATTTATACATCAAATGGTATTGAGCTTTTATTTGATAGCCTTTAGCCCTTTTATCTCAACAGTGAATTCTTCTGATACTCTGTGATTATTCTGACAACTCTTTATCATGATGCTTTACTGTGCAGATTAGTTATTTTTATAATCATTTTGATACAATTTTGGTACCTTTTGCCAGCAGTGGAAAATGTTTCCTAGTAATTGTAATAATTCCTTTTCACTTTGCTTTGCTGGCAATGTTCTAATCCTGTAGGTAGCTTTCTGTATTGTTTTTAACCCTGCAGGGAGTAATGACTGTGTGACATATTCAGCGAAGGAACTATTTACTGTAAGAGGACATTGTTCCATTACTTACATTAAGAAACAAAGACCAAAAAAAACAAGACAGGGAAATAGAATAAAACCAACTGTATCTGTACAGCTAATGTTTGATATTTGTCAGAGAGACATAACAGAGTTGTTGTTCTCTGTATGCAGGCAGTGGAATCAATACTATTCTACAAATATATGACAAAGAAGAAAAAGTTGCTCATTGCTTATTAATGCCCAGTAATATTATAAGCTGTATATATTTCAAGCAAAATGCAAACCCTGGTCTCATGCAGCAAGAAACATAATGACAAAACAATTATTTACTACTGTATCTTTAATGCCTCACTGACTGTCTTGTCTGAAAAGTAGGAGCTTGATTTGCTTCCTTTCTGTCCTTTCCAACGATGGCTGTGTCTGAGAGACAAGATTGCCATGTTACTGCCAATTCTCTGATACACAGTCCTGTACACTGGAAATCAGTATGGAACACTGCACTCACATCTCTCCTAACTTTTTACAGCCTTTAAATTGCCAGTCTTCTGACTACATTTCTTCAAACAATATTGCCATCTGACTGATATCAATCAAATGCATTGCCCTTTGATGTCAGAACTCACAGAGTCATCCCACTTGACTGAATTTTGATTACCTCTGTATTCAGTCAAGTAATGTGCTGTTCTTCAAAAAATAAAGAAGCATAGCCACTGTGCATATTTAATAAAAGGACTATTGGCTCCTGTATTAGGAAAATAATACCAAAAGCATTAACTTTGAGATTCCAACTTTGCATGCATGTTTTGCCTTCTGAGTTAGAGGTAAATGTTTTATAGTGTGGTATGGATTGAAGGAGAAACATTTAGAGATTTAACCTCTAATATCAGGTTTTCATCTTTGTGGCTCCCAAACTTCCCACATCCCAGCAGTCCTACAGTACCAGTGCAGAGGGGATGAGCACCCATCATTTTTCTTTTTTTTTAATTATAATATTAACAGATTTTGTGTTAAAGCATGATTTAAAGATGCCTTTGATCAACAAGTAAGGAAAAAAATCGATATCAGAGTCCCTGTTGTTTAAGTCAGGTACAAAATACTGCACTAGCAGAGGCACAAAGAATGGGAATCCACCTAAAAGCCTGAAAATGACTGATCATGATAACTGCTGCATGCAGTCAGTCCATGTGAGAATTAAGAAAGACTGGACAGCTTACAATGAAGCATCACATAAGAAATGGTCTATGAAACTGTACAGAAAACTAAAGTCATAACGACAAGGTTTTCTGATGGGATTTGGGGCTAAGGGGGTTTGTTGTGTTTTTTTTGTTTGTTTGTTTGTTTGATATTTAAGTTTTTCATGACCTTTATTTTAACCCCTGTAGTATTCTCTTTCTCTGGGCTCTACTCTTTTCTTCAGTGAATGCATATCTTCCCATTGCTGCTGCACCCACTTGTATCCCTCCATGCCACTGTAATGAAGGTAAGAATAGCAGACTTTTATCTGTAGGTAAGAAGAAGAAATTTCAGTAGAATTTCCTTTGCAGACAGATATTTTTAAAGCTGTTCAAACAGACAGAGCTATTGACCATCTCCTAGTCTAAGTATATGGTGTTCAACTCCTGAACAGGAAAGAAAGACCTGTTCCAGGATATGAGATCAAACACAGTCTAAGCATATCGAAGATAACTTTCCAGAGCAAGTAGAGACTAGTGGAAATCACTCTTGTTATGTGTTAAAAGTGCTGAGGAGACACAGAAGATGGGAAATCAAAAGAAGGAGGCAGCCCAAACCACCATCAGGTAGAAACAGTTCTCAAACTTGTGGATAAGAGAACTAAAAAGATTTTTAAAACTACTTTCAGAAGACCCCTTCTAAGAAATAGGACCTCAGGCAGCTAAAGTTCTACTTTTTTTTCTAGAGGAAACCATCTTTTGATAGGAAATTATTAGTTACATCAGCAACAACAACAAAAAACATAAACAAACAAAACAAACAAAAAAGGAAAACAAAAAAACTCACAAAAACAGTCAACAAACCTCTGTATCTTCCTCGCTTCCTTTTTAGTCATTTATTGGTACTCCTGCAATATAGTAACTACTCAAGGGTGCTGCTTAGACTCCCTAAACACGCACAGTTTCCATGATCTATTTCAGACAGAACTGACCGTATTTTGCTTATGTACCTCATGAAAATTCAAGTCTTTCACAATGCTTAGCTTTTGCTGCACTCTCACTCCATCACTGTTGCCAATACATAAAGTTCTTGGCACATCAGGGCAGACAAACTGTTTCTCTGGATGGCTCATTTTTCCAGAAATGACATGTGTCACAAAGCAGCTCAGACTCCTTAAACCCTACATTCATTCCCAGCCAGTCAATATATTCTCATGCCCTTGTATACAACCTTCAGTCCTTGAAAGGAAGAAGAATTAACTTTCGTAAAATCAATTCTCAGTATTCCTAGCATAACCGACTGTACTGTCACACCTAAAGTCTCTGCTTCTTCAAACATCTGACTCATCCTTTGGGGTAAGAAAGGGATAATAACTATTTTCTTAATTCACACCCTCAGAATAAGCATAAGTATTTATGGAGGTAGAAAAACTCCATGCCTTCAGAATTAAGTCCTCCTTTTGCTGGAGACCGACACACTGAACACTCACAGAAAAATTTTTCCATTTCTGGGCCAGGAAAACTGTCCGAGCCATTCTTTGCTGAGTGTGATCAAGCAATGAGATTTCCATGAAGGTATATATAATTATTAAAATTGTACTTTGAAAAATTATTTTAGCTCAACAGTGTGGTGGATTTTTTTCATTCTAAATGGCTTATAGTGATATATATTTCTATGGGTCAACTAAATGAAAAGATTATATCTGCCAGACATTCCAGTATGTGGGTAGCACTGTCCAGGAAAACAAGGAAAAAAAAAAAAAAAAAAATTTAAAACTGTGTGGGTAGTTTTACCTCTGTTAGTCTTCTTAGTCTCTCTCATCTAAGGATATTGAAAACTTCTTTTTAGTTGTACTTATGGCATGACTTCAATATGCTAAAAGATACAGCAGTATGAGTTTACTTTGATTCTTCAAAGTGCTGGTCTTGACACACAGGCTCCCACTCCACAAAGAAACACTTCATGCATTCAGTACCCATCACAAATGTTTCACTTACTTTCCTAATTTTATTGCCTGGCTGAGTATGTTGAAGGAGAAAGACCAGGGAAAAATGCAGGTGCTGAGGTAAGAACCTGTGGAGCAGAGGCAACTGAGGCTGTCCTCTGACTCTGCATCAGGACTGATGTGGCAGAGCCGCCCCTGCCACCCATCACACTCTGTCCTGGGACATGACCCAGGCCCACAGCAAGGGGGCTGTTCACTCAAACCAGGAAACTGCCATGCTTGTTGCATTAGGAATAGCATTTCCATTTGGAAGCGATAAAAGATGTAGTGCTGTAACATCCCTCTATTTCCTATTTTCTCAGCTCCTCACTGGCCCAGCACGTCTCTTTTCTTCTTCCTTTTTTTTAATATAAGGGTCCAATTGGCTGTGACCATTAAAAAAAAAAAAAGACAAATATGTGGAGAACTCAAACACCAAAATCCCTCAATCTACAACCGCATGTATGGAGCGCTTAACATCTAGCACAAAACAGCTCATGGATGATGGTAGGAAAAGCAAAAATGTGACTGAAAAAGCATTTACAAGTCAAATCTTTGGGACTTCCTAGAAGCACTAGTTGCAAGAAAATTATGTTAGTGGTGCACCAGCATGGGGAGAAACCCTCCTCCAAGTCTCTGACAAAATAGCTCACTGAAGGATGATTGGTAGATTTTGCATAATTCAGGGGAAAAAAAAATTTGAGTAGCTGATCATAATATATATTAACATAAAATGGTTATTATTAGAAATAATAATAGAAAGCTGTTAGAGGATGACACCTGCTTTTCAGAAGAAAACCATACTTAAAAGGGGCTTATAGTTCTTCAGCATAAGTGATTCATTTTTTAAGGTATGCTCAGTCACCATTTTTTCAGACGTTCCTTCTTTTCCCTTCTGACAATCTAAGCATAAATCTGTTGTTCCAAATCTCATAAATACCACTCCATCCTCTCTCAGTCATGGTCTGCTTACAGGCAAGAAGACACTTCTGCTGTAAGGTCCGAATCATGACTTAGCTTTTCAACACTTCTAAAACACCAGTGTCCTACTTTCTTCTTCAGCCCAATCCCAAACTCTTAAATAATTGAGTCCAAGTTTCCACATTATATGTAAATAGAGTCATATGGAAATTAAACACAGTACATCATTCTAGAACAGGGGCGCTGCTTAGATATTAATGATAATTAGGATACACAGAGATATTCAGGCTATGGACTGGCTTAATGAGGAGAAAATCCATAACCTCCCACAGATGATGTTCTAGCCGGTGTAGGAAAGGTAAAAAATTCTAAAATTAAAAGACTAGCTAAAGGCTGCCCATCCACGCACAGAGTGATTAGTATGGGGGTTGGTTGCCAAAGCCAGTTCTTTACTAAAGCCTACTAAGTACAGAGAAATAAAAAGATAATATGAAAGTTTCTCCTGGTGTTCTTTAGGGAATTAATGGGAAAAACTAGGGAATAATTAAATAATATTTTTCTTGGCTGGGATGTCCATTTCAACAATTAGGAGGACAAAAGATTAGCTTGAGAAGCTACTTGCAAGCAGTTTCAAAATCAAGTGCAAAGAAAGCTAGCACCAGAGGATACCATAAAAAAGTAGTTTAGCCTATGATCCAAGATACTGCGTTGTTTTTTAAAAGCTCACACAATGCTGCAAAACTGTATGGTTTGCTGCCAGCAAAAAAATTCAGTTATATGCTTTTGGAATGGCAGTTCTTGTGTTTGGTGCTCATTTAAAACTGGCTCTTGTTTCTTTTGTACCATGGCTCATTGTGTTTTGCTGTTCTGGACCAATTCTCTCCTTCTTTATTTGATGTTTCTTGGATGCTCAATCTTTAAACAACTTCTTAATCTTTAAACAACTCCTCTTCTAATAGTCACATTAAACACAACACAGCAGTACTATTTTTTGGTATTGTCCTTAAGTATTATTTTTGAAGCCCTGTCAGAGGGATTGACCTTCCACTCTCTTACCTTGAGACAACAGATTGTCACGAAAGATTAGACTGAGCTGTTAGTCTTTACATACTTTTTCATCCCTGAGTTTTGTGGTTGATAACTTCCCAAAAGTCAGTGTCTTACTGATGGTGCTACAGACCAATATATCCAGGTACATACAGAATGATTACACTCCCATGCAAACAATAGGTATTTTATCTCAGTGAGGAGTTTTACAAACTCCAGTTTTCAAATCTTAACTGCTGTGACAGCTACTCCCAGGAAAACTAACCATAAAGGCTCAATTTTACCCTTCACCAGTTCAGAACCAATCATTTTACGAACTCCATTAGGAAATATTTGTCTATGGGTACATTCCTTTGGACCAGACTATTTATATTTCTCCACTACTGGTTAGGATTTCTCTTCTACCCTGACAAACTATATCCACCCCTGGACAAACAACAGCATGGGCCAGGCACTATGAATTCATTTCAGTTACATGGCACAATACTTTTGAGTCAGTTATTCCCATTCTGCAAGGTCTTGTAAAAAACTTTTACAACAGTGATGCATTCGGGCAGTCACATCCTGGAATGACACACATTGATCATTTTAATCAGGCAACTCAGACCAGTTTTAGCTGCATATAACTTTTTAATCTAAAAAAGGTACAAAGAACAAAATATTGTATGGCTGTACTTACAACCAGTTCTGCACTGCCTTGGCACATTTCAGGGAAGTATTTCTGTTCAGGAAAGCAGTCACAGATGAGTTCACAACAGGCACTTGCTGAGATGCTATCATGAATGTAGCCATTATTTGGCCAGTTTTGTAAATCAGTGGTCTTAGCAAGACTTGGATAATCTATACTTTTGCCTTTCAGATTTCAAATACAAAATACAAGCTCAGCAGTCATTATGAAGCACTGCAGCTGTGGAGTGATGAGGGCAAATGCTGATAGAAGGTTTAATCTACTTCAGGATCTAGCTGTGCAACGTCCTCACATCTCAAACATACAAAGGATGGGACTCTCACATTTCATTCATTATCACACTTCTGGTTTTAGTTCTTTCTAGATATTTTGCTAGGAATACAGTTTTCAAACTGAGCTCACTTCAAGCTGTCCCTTTTGCAGCATATGGATCACCACAGAAGTTCTTGGAGACCTTCATTCTTTGCAGCAGGTGCAGTCTACACCAGAACTCCTGCACAGATACATACGAGCTTGCAAGACAGGATGATCTATGGCACTGAATATTGCTATGGAGAGAGGAGTATTCTCACTCATGCATGCATGTGCGACAACATGCTGCAATCGCCAACAGTCCTTTTTATTTAAAATTTCACTCCCTTCTCATATCACCTTCAAGAACCAGTAGAATAATAGAGACATCTGCAAAGAGGAGCAAGAGATCTTTACAGATCCTCCTACCTTACCATAATTTACTGTCTTTACATCCCATCCTGATGGCTGGTTGCTTCCTCCATCACCACCATGCTCTTACTATTATGACAGAAAATGATGAGGCAAGAGGAAAAGACCTGCAATCATGAAGCAACCCGGCGATAGCCCAGCTAATAACATAAAATAAAATGCATTGTACTTCTCTGCTCCTGTGAGAGAAAATGATGAAGCACAAACCCAGCTCTCATCATTCAGCAGTCTGGCTTGAAGAAAAGAAAGAGACACCACGTGATAGCTAGAAAAAGATTTTGGACTGTGTCAGAGAAATTGAACCATTTTCTGTATTATATTACTGACTGGTTTTAGGTCCTTCTTCATACCCACACCTGTGAAGTTGTCGGACTTGATAAAAGTGAAGGGATACTACAGTATTTGGCAATAAACCCTGCTCTCAGCAAGCACTAACAGCCATACTGTTTCAGAAAGCACATGTATGTTCTATTTTGCCTGTGGATTACTTCCCCCAATAACACTCAACCGAACTCCTCCTTGTTGCATTGTCTGTACTCCAAGAAAAACCTTGGTGATTGTAATGTGGGAAGATAGTTCCCTTCTTCTAATTACTTATTTCCTAGAAGACTGCTCAAAAGAGTGACAATTTTATTGTGTTTCGTCTTTTCCCCAAAAGCTAAATTGTTGGAAATATAATCCAATAAAATGTCTTTGCAGTCCATTTCATGATCTTTCAGAAAGATTTTAACTTTGAGCAGATTTCTACCTTTTTTTTCCAAACCAAATAAATATTTACTGCTAGCCACAGAGGGGGAAAAGGGGTGAAAAAGCTCTGATTTTCAACAACTTATTGCCCGTCATCATCTTTTCTGACACTGGCTGGAACTTGTAATACAAATTTTTATTTATTCCTTAAGCAGTTTGACTTCTTGGGGAAACACATGAGAGCAATCAAAAGCAGCCGGAGAGGCAGGAGAGGCCACCGGAGCCCCCGAGGTGCGATGCTGACTGTCACGGGGTGCCAGGCTGTGCAGTCTCACAGGGACAGGTCCCCAAAAGGCACCTTTCAGGCAGGTGTGCTGAGTCTGCTGCAACGAGAGGTGACATGGGACCATAGGGCAGGGGTCACACTTGATCCACCAGCACTTATCTGTCCTCACCCAACCAGAGCCACTGGAATTCCCAAGCTTTTAAGCAAAGTGAGGAGTTTTTAGTGTCTGCTACTCTGTCTCCAGGAGCATGATCTGAACAGAAAGTGAGTTCCTTTGGGATCACACAAGGAAGCCCTCCTCTGCCAAAGACATTACCAGGTTTTCCTGTTCTTCACTCCTATGGTTTTCCTTAGTAAGAAAACACCACTTTTTTAAAATATTGCAAAGAACTGGGTAAAAACTTAGTAGATTTATCAATAAAGGGTTTTTTTTCTTCAAATTATTTCCTTACATCTTAAACACAAAATATGACATCAAACTTGCCTTTTTTTTCCTATTTCTATTATCTCTGCCTTACTGAGAATACAGAGACTACATATTCTTAGCTATTTTATAGAGGAGCTCTTTGAAAATAAGCAAAGGTATAAGTCAATTTATAAGATACAGAATTGTATTACCACCTGAAATTGTAGCTTCCCATACTTCTCTAAGTCCACATTGCTTTGCAGCATTTTCATTTTTATCAGGGTTTCATCAGAGCACAATGATAAATGGCTGTTGCATATCCCCAGGCTCACAAGCAGTTGAGTAAAAATCTGCCACTACAGGAACGCACAGTTGCTAGATTTTTAATAAATACACGGTGTCATGCAGCTGTATATAGCAGGAATATATAAGAAATTAGTATCAGAGGCACAGGCATATTATATAACTTCATTCTAACAATGTATTTATACCCTGGTTTATTCAAACTCTATGTGATGAGATTAATCATAAATAGAGATAAATTAAGAAGTGCATAATTTTCAGCTCACAGGCCAGCACCTACTGTGGTGGTCTTCTGCACAGGGATGAATATATTACTTTAAAATCACCATGCACTGTAATTTGGAAGGAAATAACCTCCTTTGTCATGTTTGCATCTATCCAGCAGACGGAAGTTAGTGAATAATGCTCAAGATACTTTCCACGATGAAAGAATCTGTTTCCACCACACACTTTGATTTACTGTCTCTTATTTTTGTGTTGTATTTTGAAAAAGGAGATTGTACCCATCCATCAGGTCTGGTCTTAATCTTCGTAACTAACCCAGCTCCTGAAATCCTCAGGCTTCATGCAAACCATTAGTACTTGTATACAACCACATTACAAACTGCTGTAGACACAAAGCAGCTCCTTGCAGCCAGACAATCCTTTTACATAGCCTCAATATTTTCTCTTATAGAGGGAAGCATAATCAAGACAAGGCACCAGAATTCATCCTGCAAAGTGATATTCATTGCATGACTTTACAGCAGCAGCCTTATTTCCTACCAGTTGCCAATATACTGGATCACAAGTCACTTTATCTCAAAATCAGTACAACTGATTTTTTCTCAGAAGGTTTTACAATACACCCCAAAATGGTGAGGGTCCCCTGTCCAGTGCTGCACAGCAGGATGGTTTTCCAGGGAGGACTGTGAAGGGCAGCATCAGAGACACAGGGACTTGCCTTGCCACCATCACCATACAGCTGGGTACCATCTCACTCAGGCAAGAACACTCCTGGCAGGGATCTCATCCATCCTGACTACAAGTCCATGCTTTCCCAAAACACAGACTGCTCCCTCCCTCCTCCATTCCAGAGGCTCACCACATAGGAACCAAAATCCTAAACCTCCACAGTCCTCTTGGTCTTCCTCCCATTCTCCCTTCCCCTCTCGGTTATTTCTACCTCAAGCCATCTCAGCAGACAGCAGAGATGCCTTGAGTCTCCCACAGCCTGTCCTCCACACACAATCTCAGGAGAAAAGCCACTCCAGCAGCCACAAGGGAGGGAAGCTCTTGCCTGCCAGACAAAACTTCAGCCAAAGCTTACAAGCCACATTTAACAAGAATGCTACCTCCTGTTTGGTTATAACAGCTGCCTAAATAAAAATAAAATACAAAACAACACCCCAATTTTAACACTAACTTGAATATTTCTACAAACACTTGTTGAAGGGAGATGACAACTTGCCAGGAGCACAAATGCTCCAGGAGTCGCTGCATCTTAGTCTGACTAGCAGCATTTATTCCCTGCAGCTTATTGCTCAAAATGGGATAAATGCTGGGAAATCTCTCAACTTGCAGCACTTAGGATCCATAGTACAAAGCAATGTTTGTTTTAGAAATAAGATTACAAAGTATACAGTGATTCATAAATATTTGTATTTCATAACTCTTTCTGCAAATGAGTTGGTAAGTCAATCCATGAAGGGATGAGAATCTCTCCCTACAAAGGGAACGAGCCACAGAATTTTAATTAGTTTCCTTCTTAGTGCCTGTAAGCTCCGGTCACTTTTTCGCTCTCAGAGCTCTTCCCTCCTGATGTGCTAGGGAAAAGTTACTAACTTCTCCTTTGCACATCTTCTTACTTGAAGCTGTGGGGGAAAGACAGCTACTCCCAAAAAAAAAAAACAACATCAAAAATAGCATGAATAAGGTAATGGTCCATTTCAAAACAGAGGTGATGTTTTCTGCAGTTCCTTCCCTGTATTGTACAAAGTAGCATGAATACTTGCTGCCACAAAAAGGAATCATGCTCCAGCTCTTGCAGCACTGAAAAATCCACCCATTGGAGTCCAGATAGGACAATCAGACTTACAAACACTTTTTACAGTGATATTCAAGAAATCTCCAGCAATACTGGGGAAACCAAAAGGCTAATTAGCTCACAACAGGGAGGCAGGACAATACACACACCCTCAAGGCGGCTTTTCCTGAAACCCAGGTATTTAGAGTGCCAGTGCCACCTGTTCTCTTCATCCTACCTGACCTAAGGATGGGTGAGGATTGGAGAACCCTCTCCAGGTTGCTGAATCACAAATCAAGAGCATACAGAATTACTGAGTCACTCCTCTCTCCTTCTCATACACCACAATAAAAAAAGGAGAAAACTCAAAAGGTTAAAAAAAGTAAATCCAAGTCACAAAACAACGATCACACAGCAGCCCAAAAGCAATGTGGTCAACCTACCAGTGCACAAAGCAGGAGTGGCATTATGTGGAGACAAAAAAAAAACACAACACCTAAGGCTGTAGCTCATGGCCAAAACACCATGTGGCAACCTTCCACTGTGTCTTGTGGACTTCCTATCAGCAGTGAGGTTTCTCTCCCAGGCCTCCAGCACAAGAATTGCCTTTCCTAGGAGAAAGAGAAAATGTGCGGAATTTCACTTAGGAATAAACACTCTTAAGCTCTCCTTCCCCCACGCCTCTACACACACTCCTCCACTCAGACAAACAGGTTTGCACACTTGGCAGTTTTGCTCTTTTTCCCTGCTGAGTTGGACTTTTGAAGGGGAATTCAGGTTAGAAAACATAAAGCAGAGCTTTTATGCTGTAAACACATCAGCTGGCACATCCTCCCCCTCCTCTAAACGGAAAGTGCTGCCTTCAATACAAGCTTGCTTGCTGAGTAAACCAGCAAGCTGAGAAGAGAGAAAATGAGCATGCCTGAAAATGAAGTAAAATAAACACATTTACCAACATCACAAAGAAACTGTCCATGTCTACCTGAGACAGGACAAGTCCTGCATCACTGAAACAACAAGGGCACACAACTCCAAATGTGCTTAATCCAGGCAACAGGAAGTGTGTTTCAAACTGTATTCAACCAAGTGCACACGCTTAATCTGATAGCAGTAGAGGTTTCTCTCTCCATTTTGAACATCAGCTCCTTTTCCTTCTCATACCTGGCAAGGTCCCTGAGTATCTTCCAAATTCCAGCAAATACACCAATTTCTGACAATTTGAATGAGGTTGTTGCTAAGCAACACCTTTTCTCCTTCTTTTTGTGTTTGGGGTTTTTTTCTGGTTTGTTCTGGTTTGTTTGGGGGGTTTATGGGTTTTTCTGTTTTGTTGGGTTTTTGGGGGGGGATTGTTCAATTAAACTTAAGAAAACCCCCTACAATTCAAAATTTTGACATTTTTATGAAAACAATGCCTCAGAAAGAAGCTTATTTTTGGGAGGACTAATTTTATTTCTTATATTCTTCAAATGAAAAACTAGTTTGTTTATAATACGATGCTACTAATTCTTAACTATGGCCCATCTTATACTTTGGGAGACTCCAGTGCTAATCAGCTTCCTTACATGCATCTTTTCCTTCCCCACTGTACTTCTGCTTCTCTCTGTGAAAGATGAGAGATCCTATTCCCTAACTGAGTTATGGTAAATATGCAAAATAAAAAATCCACACAAGAGATGACCCAAAGCATGCAATACTAGTGGGAGATTTTCTTTTAATTTCAACATATTTTGGGTCTGAAAGGAGTCAAACCAGATATAAATTTCCTTGCAAACACTGCACATAAAATTATGAAGCTGTTTCTGTAAAGCGGCTCATTAATTTAAAAGGGTGGCTGATCCCTGAAGGGAAGACCCACTTCAACAGGGAGGTTCTGATGTCACACCGGGATTTCATTAGTGTACTGGCTAGAAAAAATGCTAAAATAAAATGTAAATAACTAACTAATTATGCATGCAGTACAAAATGGAGCGCCTCCAAAATAATTAGAAATGTCCATACATGGCAGTCGGAACTGCAAGCTGAGCACGGAGGGTTCGTGCTCTCCAGCTATGACAACAGAGCGATTACAGAGAGTTTCTAGGCTGCGATGGGGCAAAGAGATGGCATTTCCTGAGTGTTTTGCCTGTGACTAAATTTAAATTAACAAAATTATGAGGGATTGAACCACTGCCAAACCAAGACATTCTGGGTTCATCTGTGTCTGTCAGAGACTCATGTTAAGGAAGGCTGAAATTTTACATAACAGAAAGATAGATCTGGATTGTTTTTAACAGAGCTGAACTTCAGTAAAGACAAATATAGTTCTGCATATTGTCAGTGAAAACAGTGTGAGCTACAAGAGAGGAGGAACATAGTGACGAGTAAGGAACTAAGATGTTTCCTCTTCCCTTCACCAATTAAAATTTTCTTTTATTTTCATGTCATTATTCTACCTGTAAAACCAAAGGATTCATTGTAAATGCTTCATTATTTTTTTAGAACTCCTTGTTAGACCTTTTTAATCCTTGGCACAAAGAGATGTCATTTTGAAATTATTTTCCTTCTAATGAAAGTACTGTCTCTGCTAGGAGATGTAGGTAACTTTCTTTGTAGAGAATACATTTATGCAGAATGGCACAAATTTTGCTGTCATTTGTAATCTTAAAACTCCTGTGGAGCTATTGAAGCTACATGGGCATTTCAGAGAAGAATCTATTTTAACTCTTAGACACTCTCCACTTTTTTTACAGCAAGAGCTGTCACTTCCCACTCAATTCTTCTGCCAAGACATCACTTCTCTTCTGCTGCAATCTGAACTGAGCCCTGCTCTGTCACAGTGATGTGATGCCCACCACCTGGGCCAGAGGTTTTGTACTGTAAGTCAGGTCGTACCTGTAGGAGCATTATTAGCAGCCAGCAAAAACAAGGCTACTAAGCCTAGGGGTTTTTTTCTTTCTAAAGCCTCCCCTCCATTTTGATTCAGAAATTGCTAAACTAGGGGAGAACCTTTCATGTCTCTTGTTCTTGGCTGGATTATGTGGATGCTACTGTTAGACACCTTTTATCTTTTTTTGTCATATCACAGTAAACAAGAAACACCCCTCAGTTTTAATGTTTTTCATGGCTCACCCTATTGTCACCCAAGCCACTATATTTTCTCCTTATAGATCATCTTTCTGTGCTTCATGCAAAAGTCTGTCTTGTTATTGCTTTTGTCACCTCTATTCATAACATCGTCTACTCCTCCTCTGAAAATGCTTCTATCTAGGAAAGACAGATTCATCCTCCTATCTTCTTTCCAGAGTTATTTAAAGTCCTACGTGTTATAACAAGAGGCCCAACTAGCAACCATTTGACATATTTTTGTATTTCCTTATATGACACTGGTCTCTTATATTTAAGCCATACGGGATTAGAAACCCTTGACCACCATCTCCCCAAGGATGCTCTTTATTTTGCCTCTTTTGCACTTTTAGGTGGAAAGTAGAACTTGGCAACACCCTGAAACTAAGTCCTGCTCTGAAGCAGCATTGGGTCTAGTACTCCCTGCAAAACGAGAGCCGTCATCATCACACTTGTCATAGTAACCTACATTTTTGAACAGATGCTACATAAAGTGCAAGCTGCTTTTACTGCAGCTTTTCAATATATTACTCGAGTCAGGTTTCTGATATGTGGTACTGGAACAAGAACCACTGTTCCCCTGAACTTACCTCAGGCTGGCAAAATCTGCTTTATTAAGAGCTAAAGTTAAAAGACAACTACAGTTAAGGCAAGTAAATATGCTTCCCCAAATGAGGAAAATGATGATGATCTGGAAGAACAGTGCCTTCTGGTGAGATCCTAAGATTATCACAGGGTCACTTGTGATTTCTGGCCTTATTTTTTTAAAGCATGATGTTTGCCTACCTTGGGTGTTTGGGTTTTCTAACACAGGGATGATTTTTCTATGTTTTAGGGAAGGAATATGCTCATCAGGGAGAGCAGCATGGGAATGAGTCAAGAGGCATATGAGCCTGTTCATGCAGGAGCGGCAGGCACAGACTCCATGACACAGGGCCAAGGAGGGCTCGCCTCACACCAAGCCTCACTGGTACAGGATGTCACTTCCACAGCACGGGGGAGTTGCCATGGAAACCACCTTATTTTTCCTAAGCAGAGCACACTGATGTGTGTAACCCACCTGCCTGTTCACTGTAAATTATTGCTTTCTCAAGGGTCCAGTAACTTATAGAGGCGAAGCTGCTAGAAGTGTTACTAAATAAACTGTTTCTGGGGCACTGTAACCACACTTGTGCCACAAAAGGCAGGTATCGGTCAGAGAGATAAGAGAAGCACAGGGGTGGGGAGAAGAGGGTACCAGGAAGGCAAAGGCCATCAAGGCACCCGGTCTTCAGAGCTGCTGCACAGCATGGAAACACAGAGAAGCAGTTAAAGGAAGGAAGTTCTATGTAGAAAAATGTGACATGGAAAGAAAATTTCGCCTTAAATACACTGTGAATATTGTGAATTAACTGATCAATTACAGCAGACTTCAATGAAATCACTATTGTAAGTCCCTAAAACCCACAGGCCTTTTTCTAAAAGCCTATAGTCTGAAAAACCACCTGCAAGTTTGAAAACATACTTAGGCTGAAGCTGAGAACTGAGAAGAGGACATGAACAAGGTGGGTTTCTTGTGGTATTATTAAATAAAAATATTGCTCTGTTCAAAGTTTTAGAAGTGAAAAAGTAGACAGTTTAATAATGCGGATATATATCATATATCCTTTCAAAATGACCAACAAAAATTATTAGAAGTACCTGTGCACAGAATTAAAATAAACTAAAATAAATAAATAAATAATCACTGCATTCACAGTCAATTACTTCTTTGCCTTAATAATCTCTTCAGAAATAAACATGCAATTATTAAACTAGAAATATTCTACCCTGTTAAGGGGTGAACACTGAATTCTGAAAAGACACCAGATCCAAAGGGCAAGACACACAAATTTCTTTGGGAAGCGTTTGCTGCATGAGCAGAGCATTTA
The DNA here is from genome assembly GCA_013399695.1 of Formicarius rufipectus. NCBI lineage: Eukaryota > Metazoa > Chordata > Aves > Passeriformes > Formicariidae > Formicarius > Formicarius rufipectus. The sequence continues at coordinate 74,002 of VXAU01001554.1, read as the reverse complement.
CAACTCTCTATGTGCAGCCTTTGGTATTTTCTCTCTTTTTCTTCTTCTTTTTTTAGAGAATAAAGAAGGGGGAAGGGGAGAGAGCTGCTTCTGGTTTACAGGCTACAAGATGAAATTTGCAATATGCCATATTTTGTGTGGTCTAGCAAGCTACTGCTGGTTCAGGGAGCATACTATTTGCAACTGTTTTCCTGGATAATAAAACCACATGCAAGTGTTTTATAACTGAATCATACAGAAAGTTTGTAATCCAAGTGTATAAATACTCGAGTAACCTTGTGCTAAAGCAGGTAGAAAATGCCGGGGGAAACAAATAACAAGAAATCATGTTTGAGGAAAAGAAAAAACAACCAAGCAAACAAAGAACAAGGAGAGTGAGGGAAGATGCTACTGCTATTTCACTCATGCAGTGAGGTGGTTTGTGAGGAGGTTTACATCCCTGAAAGACAAAGTTAAATTATAACAATATTTTATTCATTCAAATCATCAACAAGTCAATTTAAGCTATCTCCCATTGAAGACTTGATCTGAGGGCAGGAATACACAGGAAAGAAGGTGCTTCACCACTTGCTGTATTCTGGAAGTATTACTTAAATTATATTCAAGTCATCAGATAATTATGAACTTTCTTTTCCTTTATATTTATATGGAATATTTATTGAATTGCACAGTGTGCTTTTACAATAAAAGTGCTTTTTACATTGGTTTCTTTGTTCATCCAAAATAAAACTGACAGTTATCCTTTTATAACCTATTCTAAGAACATTTTCTCTTCTTTGAAACTGATTGATGCACTACTTTAAATGTTCCTGCAAATATCGTTTCAATTCAAGTTTCTGCATAATGTAATAAGAAGATAAAAGAATTCTATACTTCAACAAGAGACATTACAAAGCAACTAGAGACATTATCAAGGGCATTAACAAGCTCCTAATAGCAATAAAACCTTTTAACTGTCTGATGTAGAACATGCTCCCACCAAACCACCACATATTATGGTAATTGGCTCCAATTTCTGAATGTTGCATTGTAAAGTTACAAAGAGTTAGGTAGAACTGAAAAGTTAACCTGGTATTCACAGTTCAGTTGCTTATCTTTTTTTTTGTTATTATTATTATTATTATGGTGCTCTCTTTAAAATACACAGAATCAGCATGAGCCCCAGTTGTTGAAACACCATTTTATATTCTGCTCTTGAGTCTCATCTTACTCTTGTTTCTCAGTATTTAAATGAAGTATTACAATGTGTGAATTGGGCCACTTCATATGCTCAATCACTACAACACTGTAAGTTCAGAAAACTAAGTCTAACTTAACTTCAGTGCTCTAATTCACCTTTGGAAATAACATGGTGCAAGTTGCTTGCTTTTCTTTTTTGGATTCTCCTCTCAAAAACATAAAACTCAGGCTTCAGCCAGGGTCCCTTGAAAATAAATACGAGATTCAGTACGCAATAAAAATTAAACTAGAACCTGCAGCAGAAAAGTGGAGAAGTGACATGAGGCTCTCTGGTGATTAACCTGCAGTGTAAAGCCATATGTTCTGCTGACATGTCTATCTACCACACCATTCTTCACAGGCTGGCAACCTGTTTACTTGAGAAGGGCAATCCAACTGGTATCTAGAATCATGGTCAAAAAAAGTTGTCATTTCTTGTCTCTGGAACTATTCTAGCTTAAAGGACAAGATGTCAAGAAACAATGTACTGCAAAAGAAACTCCAAGAAGAACACACCCAACCTAAAAAACTTTTATTTCCAGCCCAAGGTTTGGTGTTCAGACACCACGAAACTTGTCAGGTTTTATCTCTATTAATAAGATAGGCTTTGGGGGCTGTTATGCAAAGTTTAGAGAAGAAACACACGCTGAAAACACCAAACAAGACAACTGGACTACACATGTCTCTCTCTTAGAAGAGGGAGGAACTACCTAATTTCTGAAGTTCTGGCTGACGGCTGGAAAGATGATCACTTGGAGTTCACTGAGATCATAAAAGCACAGCATGCAATTTCTAGCTAGTCTGGAAAAGCAGTATCACTATTTCCTGCAACATTTAATGGCACAATCCTTTCATTACAGTGTAAATTAGAGTAAACCTTGTATTATTGCCACTATCAAAGGCTGCTTTAATTAGACTCACTGAAAGTTTGTTAAGGTTTTTGACAAAAGAGCACACAACTATCACACAGTTACAAACATGCTTTCAGCACAGTTACTAACAAATCCCCTGAAGCCTACTCAGAATTTAAAACAAACAAACAAAAAACCAATCACGACAAAAACTCCTTTTCCCCAAAAACTCTGTGACCAGGGTCTTTCCACTGCAGCTGTTGTAGAAGTCTGGGAGACTAAAATAAGCCAAAACAAAAAAGACCTGAAGAGAAACAGAAACAGAATAAACCTTCAAGGACACCAATTATCTAGGTGAAACATTATATCAAAGCATTGCAATTAACGTGACTTCACTTTCAGAAAACATGTAATAGAGTTTTTGCTTGACACCAGATTTTCTTCATAAATTCCACTGAAATCTGTATAGTCTTGCATTTTGCTTATTCCAATCTATTGTATCTCTGGTGTTAACTCATTAATTCTTACAAGTGAGATATTAGCCTTGGGAGAACAAAAATGGCATCACTCAATGCCATATTACCTTACACATTTCTGCAGTGAAGGAAAGCCTACTGTGGTGTTGGTCTCCGTCATGGATGAACCTTTTGAGTGGTGGTATTACTAAAGGCATTTTTTGGGTATTGTAGATGAATTCCGTTGTTAAAGCAGTACATTTCCAAGTCATAATTTACAGAAAAGGAGCAGAGAGAAGCCAACAACTCCAGAGCACAGGAAGAGGAACACGCAGGCACCACAACACTGTCTTTGGCATACAGCCAAGACAAAAAGTCTCTCTGATACCGCCTTACGGAAGGGAGAGGAGTGAGTTATCCCCTGCCAACACGTTTTTCCCTTCGATTATTGCTGGGGGCTGAGCGACAGTCGGTCGGTCCCGACGCACTGGTGGGTCGGGAACCCGGAGTTTAAATCACCGCACTCATACCTCGGGGAG
>VXAU01001554.1:41915-70583 GCA_013399695.1 Formicarius rufipectus | reverse complement strand
GGTGCCACCTCCGGGGACGCGTACCCAGCTCCCTTCTCCGTGTGCTTCGACACCGTTTGTCTCCTTCTGGCACCCAGAGAAAACAGCGAGGAATGTTCAAACATGTCGATTCGTCCCGTTACAATGCAGTTACCTTCAGAAAGGTGATTTACCGCACAAGCTGCTGAAAGGGAAGCGGCAATTCTACATAAACAGTTCCTCAAGAAAACTTCCTCAGATCGCGGTTCTTGCTCTGTTTGGAAGGACATGTGTGGTATTTGGGTCTCATATGGGCCCCAGTTTAGGGCAACGAGGCGCTCTCTTCTAAGGAGGAGATCCGGAGGAGCCCCGCCGTGCCCAGCGCCACGGGCGCGCCGCAGCCCCGCCAGCCGCAGAGCGCACCTCGCTCCCGAGGGAGGAGCAGCTGCCAGGCCCCCCCTGGGCCCCACTCCTGTCCCGCTTCAGGACGTGCAGGACGCTCAGACGGTTCCACAGCCCCGGCCCAAACTAACAAAGACTGTTCAGCTCTGCAAGCCTGAACTGCTCTTCCAGTACACGGGAAAATGAAAGGGGTAAGATCTGAGTTTCTGGTAACAAAAATCAGTTTGATTATGAGTTAGAAAGATCAATGAAATCAAATAAACCACTGAAAGTGGGATAAAAAGCTCCACTGTAAGTTTCTACTAAATGTCACTTTATTTGAACAAGAAAGGGAGCGATGAATGTGAGGAAAGCAAACAGTGTGAATAATCTCAGCTCTAATGATTAATAATTGCTACTTACCTGACATCCAAAGTCCCCACGAGAGCCCTGGGGGACAGAGGTTTGCAGGCATTGACTAGGCTGCTGTGGGAGGATCATGGTAAACACCAGGCAGGGGTGCATCAGGCTCCTGTATATGGGGTCTCTACACAATCTCTCCTACATCCATGTAATCCACTAAACAGAGAGGTCTGGACACACTGAGCATAAAGCATGGGAGCCACCACTCAGTGCTGGGTAGCTGACCAGAAGCTCAGGTCACTTCATGATACCTTGAACCTACATATCTTACAATAACCTCTTTCTGAGGACAAACAAAACCACTACACACCACTTTCTCTCCTAATCCTGCCTCTTTTTTACACACAGAGCTGAATGCTGTTTTTGAGTGCTTAGACACATCCCTGGGTTAGGACAGTACAAGCAGCTTGTATACTGCTGCTGAGGTGCAGGAACTGATGTGGGAACTGCCACTGGAAGTGTGAGATGAAGCTCAACTGCCTAAATCACAAACAATGCATGATTCATTCCTGCACCTAGAAAAGGAATCGTTTTTGCTCAGGTGGCACTAGCAGCTGAATTTTACAACCAGTTTCCCAGCTTAGTTTGCTTCTTTCCATATAAAAAAGTGGGGCTCTGTATTTTTCAGACTGTTCTTGGAAGTTATCTACTTCACTGTAACTTAGACTACAAGCCCCATCTTAGACTACCAATTTTTCAAAAATAAGAGGGAGGGAAGGATCTACCTTTAAAGATCCCTATCTGAAGTTATAAATTTCTCCAGGGTCATTCCAGCACTAGGAAAAGTAAGTAGGACTGGGCTGACCTGAATAGAAGCAGATAAATTAGCCCACAGTGTTATTTTCAGGAATTATCCAACTAGAACAAATACAACTTCTTAAATTTAATCTAAACAGATTACACTTGGCAAACATTATAGACTAGGGAGTCCATGGAAACCTCAAATGTTAAAGAGCCACAACATTACGTTGTCTACCATTGAATTTTTGAGCAATAGATTTTGACCAACTCTTTTTTCTTCCCACTCCCCATCCCCAACTCCCTCCCCCTTTTTCATACTCAGCCGTCGGAATTGTCAGACAATTGAGGTTGGAAGAGACTATGGGAGTCCAGCCTGTGCTCAGGACAGGGTCAGCCATGAGACCAGACCAGGTGATTCTGGGCTTTGTCAGGTTCTTGAAAACTTCCAAGGATGGAGGCTGCACAACTTCCCTGGGTCCCCACTGCACTGCTGGACCACCCACAAGGGGAAAGTCCTTCCTTGTATCAGCCTGAGCCTGTCTAGTGCCAGTTTACACCCACTGCCATTCACTAATGGGAAGGGCCTGGCTGTGTCTCTTCCATAACCACCTCACAGGCACTGGCAGGTTGCTGGTCTTTACAGTATAGGAAGTACAAACTCAATGGATATCTAGACAAGATCTAGCAAGTCCTGAGAAGATAATCCCTTTCTCAACTTCCTGTGTTTTTTCCTGTTCAGAGATGCCAGGATGCTGTCAGCCTTCATTTTTGCTGCAGTCTTCCCCAGAGTTGTCCCATGACAGCCCATCCCAGGGATGAAACCCCAGGCTGTCTCCTTCCCCAGGGCAGAACTTTGCATTTATTACTACTGAATTTCATGAGTTCCCTGGCAGCTCCCTCCTCCAGCCCAGATAAGTGTCCCTGAAGAGCAGCCCAGCCCTCCAGTATGTTGAGTGGTATCCCTCCCCCAATTGCAGCTGGTGACACATGTAGACTTGATTGGAGTGCACTCCACCATCTCTCCAGGTCACTGACAGGGACATCAGACAGGGCAGGTCCTGGGATAGACCCCTGGTACCCCATTTGTGACATGCAGAGCAAGACCCATCACCCACAGCTCTCTGAAACCCACCTTGGGTTTATAATCCACATAGTCATCCACACATCCAGACCTTAACATACTATACTATCTGAATGCTTGTCAGCCTCCTCCTGTTTAAAAGTATTTTCTCTTGTTCTGATCTAGCACAGAAAGAAATGTTGCTATACAAACCTCCTCCACAGGCAGAATAAGCAACCCAATCACTTAAAAGACCACTACTCCCAACAAAGAACAGAGAAGTTAGAAAACCACAGGAACGTCCTACACTTGACTTTAGAGACAAGCCTGTTTACGCAAGCATTGCAGCATGCCACAAGTGCCTGAGCAATTTCAGGAGTCATTAGAGAGTGTAACAGATGTTTCAATACTTTACAGATCTAACTAGCAAGTAAAAGCCACACCATGTTGCTATCACCAGCTTCAGTACAAACACGGAAAGAGATGAACCCTTCCCAGCCCCGTTTGTTGTTGTGTTTTTTTTCCATATCATTAGCTTCTTTCTTCAACACTGCCTCTCCTCTGAGTCCCCAATGCCTTTGTCTGTCTCCCTGTGTCAAGGACCCCCTCTCCCTACTCTCCCTAGTCTTAGTTTCCTCTCTCCCTTCTCCTGGCACTCCTGAAGGACACAAGCAGTCAAATCCTGATAGGCCAAACCAGATTTTTTCCATGGTCAGAGTGAGTGTCCCCTGACTTTCACCTGGCTCCTGCTGGGGCTCTGCTGCAGGTTGCCTCCAACATTTCATGACAAACATTTCCCATTACATTTTCCATTTCCAACTCTCAACATTTCTATCACATGATTCCAGGTTAAAACAGCAGGAATTTTATACAGCTTATCTAGTTCAATATGATCTTTCTGTCAGTTGCCGGAAAAAAAAGGTGTTAAAGCCAAAAGCCAAAATCCAGCTGTGATTCATCTCCAGCCTCACCCTAGAAACTTAACCTCATCCCAAATACCAGAGTTTTTCTAACTGAAACCAAAGGCTTATACACATGAACCATCATTTGTAACCTTAACACTTATCAAAACACACTGTCAACTACCATAAACAGATTCTCATCAGCTGTGTATGGTTTTTAGTGATTAACATAGTACAACGGCTAAAATAGAAAATAATATGTATGCTACGTAGATTCAGCTACTGAACTTGTATTTAACACCTGCTTACCTCCCTGCAGGACTGCAACACTGCTTTTGCTCCAGGCAGATAAAGGAAGAGTGTGAGAAGAGTCACACTGGCTTAGACTACCGGTGCACCCATGCAAGGGCTCTAACCAGCCAACAGGGAAAAAAGGATGAGAACATACACACCTACAGGAATATTCCCTCTGGCCATCTCTGGCCTTAGAGATAATGCCTTTGTATTAATAAGACGACATATAAGAAAACAAGAAAAACACCTCACTGGTTTTTCCCATTGCATTCCAAAAAAGAAGGGAGAAAGCTTCTGACAGAAACAGTCCTTCCCCAAACTGACAGCACTTTCAGTGTTCCTGCTCAGATAGCTCTTCCAAGAGATTCAAAGCAAGCTCTTGCCCTAAACTTAATGCATAAGAGCAGCGAACATGATTTATATGTGTTAGACTGGTTTAGGAAAGAGACAAATTATATTTCTGCCATTTTAAATCTATTTAAATATTTAGACTTTTTGTATCATTTCACAGAAGGATTCATACTCTTTTGTTAGCTATCATGTCTGTACCCTGCCCCAGGTTTTTCCATATTTTCCATCTGCTTAATCTACAGAGAAGTGTTCAGAGCAGTGGTTCCTGAATCTCAGCTCACCAAATAACAACTGATCCATAGGAAAAAGGCACACAGCTTTGTATTGCCCTTGTGATGTTTAATACAGTTTAATGGGGAGGACACTCCTCCATCAGCCCATTCCTTGCAACTTGCCCATGGTGGAAAGGCAAAAAATCTTGGGAGTCACTTTATGCTTTCTGGTCCAAAGAATAATGGAATTTTCCAAGGAGAAAATTCACCTAGCCATACAACCACTTAGGATAATTTAAAAATAAATAAATAAATCACAAAAGTATGACTCTGCAGCAAAGGACCCAGATTCCAAAATTTTGCAAATCCCAGACACTAACTGGCTTGATCTTCTAATTTACACTGACACCACATTACAATGGCCTGCCAACATCTGACACTAAGCATAATTTAATGCCTGTTGATCAACAGTGAGGGGAAGTGTAAGTCCTGCGTTCCTTATCTAATGCTTTCCCTCTCCTCTGCTAAGAGAGTTAGAGGATTTGCCTTGTTCTGTCTATCATCTTCTTCGGTAAACACCAATCACTGGAGTAAATCTGGTAAGCAGGCCAACTTCTGACCTCTTTGCTCATATTTGGGCCATATATAAATATGTTGCTGGCAATATTTTCTGGCAGATTTTTTTTTAACCAATTGAACAGAAATGCATTATAGAATAGAATATAAGGGAATTTCAAACTATTATAAATATAGGATTAGGAAACTCGCCAGCAATATCTATCACTGACAGCTGACTTTAATAAAGTTCATCAGCATTAATTGCCTCATTGTTGAATGACTTTTGCATGTAATTATCACCAGTCTAAACACAGATTGCCTCAGGTACAGTATCTAATGTGATCACGTGTTCTGAATCCTATTAAAGTAGTCAAGATGTAGCAGAGTTTATTCTCTCTTCCTGATAAGGAAGTGAAAGAAGCAACAGACACAAGAAAAAACTGTTTTGCTCAGCCTAAACAGTGTTATTTCTGTGTCTCATTCCAATGTTTCCAGCAATGCTTTGGTGCCATAGATGCTGAAGCAAGACTTAAGAGATGCCAATTCTATACCATTATCATTTATTTCAAGGACAAGTGAAAATTCCTGTGCCCCACTAGAAAGACAATGCCTGAGGCATGATTGCTAAAATGGGCTTTAAACGTCATGCTATATTTTAATAGACAGAAAGATGGATACATCAATGTCTAAAATAATAATTCTTAGATTATATTTATCAGAACAAGGCAAGGCTGGAATTATAATTTGAAGAAGTCTGAGCTCCAGTATTGTGAAATAATATCCAAGGAGAAAGGACACCCAGCCCTTTCTTTGAACTTCTATGCTGTTTTAAGATGTTTTCAAGATCTAAAGGCTCAGCATCAAAGACAAAATTTCATACTTTTTTCACACCAACCTAAAATGTTCACACCATATTACTATCCCATTCCCAAACCCCACTTTCTCAATAAAAAATAAATAAATCAATTATTCTTCCCTTTTCTCAATGTACCAGCTCTTTTGAGATTGAAAAAATACACTCTTCTGAATCCTTACATGCAATAGACACATGAAGGGTTTTTAAAAATTTAATAGAATAAAATTTTGAAATTTAGCTTGTAGATTCATTTAAAGTCTTCAAAAGGATCATCTTAAAAGCTTCAGTATCGTCTTAGAAATGAGTTGCTCATCATAGCCAATTTTGTCAATGTCAAATACCCACCATTCTCATGCATATGCCTCCTCACATGCACATCTACCTATCACCTTCCAGGATTCTGGAGTGACTTTTCAGAGAAATTCATACTCAGGATTGTGATTCAGACACAGATTTAACAGTAAAAGGTTTCAAAACTGTTACACAGTATTTAAAAATACAGCATGAAACCTATGTTGAATAAGGACTTTCAGTAGAGAAAAAGGATTTGACTGTGGAACACACACAGCTTCAGAAATTCTACAGTATTTTCAAACACTACTAAGCTGTTCTCGATTTGATGCTGCCTGTTGTCAAGGGCTTTTGCAGTTCTCTTGTAAGAAAACTACCTGCAGACACAAATGCTTGAATAAAGACAAAACTTGTTACATATTACCTTCCCTTACCCCTCCTCATGTTGCTTTTTCTCTCAAGTTTATTAACATTAATAACTGGAAGCACTGATGTAGCCTTTTAGGGTATTAGACCAAACCTGTAAATTAATGCATTGGTTCATCACAATTCATTAATCAAGCCTGTGCTGGATTTAACAGACAGCAGATTATTAAAGACACCAAATTACACAGAAGAAAAAACCCAGTTCCCAGAGGGTCAGCTGTAATGTGAATGGTTTTGCATAAAACCATAAACCTGCTATTAAATTAAAAACAGGCCAAAATTATGTCCACTGCTTATCTAAAGTAATTTTTTTTAAAAGGGATGTTACACTAATTTACTTCTCAACTGGTCCTGGTTACAGAGCAAAGGACTAAAGGTTAACAGCAATGGCTCCTCTGATGCTTGGTTAAGCAACTTACACTAACATATCCTGACTGAGGTGAAGAAATTAATGAAATTACTACTGTAATTCATTACTAATGGAAAATTGTCAATGCTTTCAGCCAGCAGTTCACACAAATTTTCTGCAGACAGAAGACCTGGTATAGTGACTCATGCTCTTAGACTTGCTACTCTTATGTCAAGTCCTGGCACCATTCATCACAGTCGAACTTTTTGCCATCCTATCCAGCAAAGTTGAGCAACCTTTGATCTCAATAGCTGAGGTCTTTCTACTTCTGTGACATGAGTTTATGAAGGAAGAAAAAATAACATGTAATTTTCATCATCAAATCAAGGGAATGCTAAAATAGAGGAGAGAGGCAGAATCACTGCAACCAGCATCCAAAGTATAACAAACATAGGAAGGGTAATAATTTTCCAACTAATGATGCAAAAAACAAAGTGTGCATTTCTGTAAAGTTTATATATAAATTACCAATTTAAAGGACAACATCTATAAAAAATAGTGAATTCTAACAGTTAATTAAGAGCTTGAACAAGACTGTCCTGTTGTGCTACATAGTCCTGATTTCCCTTTATATTCTTCACTAAACAACAAAACAGAACATGAGTCTAAGCTAGGATAGCAAGATTGTCCATCCCAAAAGAGAGATTCATCTATGACTACTCTAATAGTTGTCATCTACAGACAGTAAGAATATGTTATATTCAGTGATTTTAACATAAATATTTAATAATATTTGACTGCATATAACACGAAACTATTCTTTCACATTAATTTTTAGAACAATGTTAATTTATAGGACTTTTCTTTATGGTTGTGGAGTTATGCTGGGAAGAAGCTAATAGTCTTTACAATCTTCCCAGTGATTTGCTTTTTGCTTGCGAGCAAGAAAGATAGTGTTTCTGATGGCCATAAATATCCAAGAGATGAGAAATGTGCAGCATACTTCCCAAAGGAGCAACAGAGTTAAATTCATGCAAACAAAAAATAAAGTTTGAATATTGGTATGGTTTTCTTCCATGAGGAAGAGCAGAATTAAAAGAGGTAAGGAAATCCCTACCTATATTGGTACTGAACAAAGCACATCCAAAATTGCTTTGACTCTTCTGTGCCTCCCACCATGTGAGATGGAAAGACCAGGCGCAATGAGAGTAACATGAGCACAGAGAGAGTTTTTAATGGAAGAGGACTGTAGCAGTTGGGGTGACACCATCTCAGTTTTGGGGGGCAAACAGAGATATTTATTGAAGCAACATGATACAATATATAGATTCAGTGAGTAAATATTCATCTCAGGGGCTGGTTTTATGCTAAAGGCTGGGAGAAGATATTACAATTAAGAGAATACAGTATGTTTACTATGAGGGAATTCAGGAATGCAAGGTCAGTCCATATTTCATGAACACGAGACAGAAGAAACAAAGGGATTGATAAGGTAAGACTCCATCTGGGCTAGGGAGTACACAGAAACCCACAAATCTTGTCAACTGCAGGCAGCTTGGAGACACTGTGGCAGCTGATGTCTGCAGACTGGATTGAGTCTTATCAGGCTTGGGATACTCCCAATACACTTTCCCAAGGCTTTGATGAATTTCCAGATAGGCCTCTAGAAACCAAGCTGTTTTCGGTATTCACAGAGGACACTAGATATGCTGACACATTCTTCCCTCCCTGTGGGGAGTGGGGCTCTGCGGATGCCATTCAGCAAACATAACCAGTAAGTCCCTATTTTGTGATGCTTTGCTGTTGTTACTCCTATGGATTAATACAGCAGCAAAGCTCAGAAACGCAACCTAGAAATCACAGCACCAGTAATGTCTTCATGGAAAAAAAGATGCTCAAAATGTATTCAGTGTAAAAGTCCCTGGTTATACTATTTAATACATAAAAAGTGCTTGGACCTCTAAGCTAATTCTAATTAAAATCAGACAAGTATTGCCTTTGCATACACATCTATACTGAGAGACTAATGTATCAAGTATAGCCCTTCTGCCAGTACCACAGGCCAAACCTCCAAACACTGCACTCATAACATCTCAACAATGCAAATTAGTAACACTTCTGTCAAATTTTTAAAGCGTTATTTTTTATTTTTTTTTTAAGTACTTTAAAGCATTATTTTGCAAACCCCACTCTAGCACTCAGTGGGATGGTACACACAGTCCCATTCCTTATGCCAAGTGTCCCAAAATATCCGGGGAGTTAAGGAGAAACTCATCACACATATATAACATTGCTGCAGTAGCTAGACCTCTCTATATTACAAGCAGGTGAAAACAACAACTGGTTTAGGAGCAAGAACAGCTTCCTAATGCTATAAAAATTACAAAATGTTAATGCTGAATGTGTCCCTTAATTATACAAAAGTCTGCAAAGAATAACATGATTTAAATTTATTATTCAAATGCTTTTAATTTATGACAGATTGCTACTTCAAATACAAGTATTAAATCTCTATTAGATTTGTTGAGGTAACATACTGATATGCACGACTGAGGTCTTAAATTTCTAAGCAGCAATAGTGTTTGTTAGACGCAATAAGGATTACCTTAATTAAAACACTATCCTGAGCATCTCAGAAGATTTAATCCAAATCTTTATATAGGGCACATTCATTATCTATCTCCAGCTAATAAAAATATGACCTACTTTGGTTACATTTTAGAATTTAATGTTGATTACCATTTTGTTAATAGAAATAAGATACTAAAGACTTTAAAGACAAGCCAAAAGCAATTTTGCCAGCCTAATTAAAATACTATTTAATGGCCTCAGAAGGAGCTTTATATTTATTCATAACCGTAGATGTAGACTTCTCAGAAATGTTTTTAAAATATCGAATTAGACAACAGACTCCTGAAAATATACCTAAGAATAACAAGGGAGATTTATAACCAATGAGCTTAAAGCAGAGCCTGAAAAGATTCAAGGAAGAACTCCTAAACCCCACAGGGACACTTTCGAACATGCGAGCTGTTCTGATAAGCTCAACAAGACTCTGCACTTCTGTAGGAGGAGGCCCATACCATGTGTCTTTGCAGAAGCAAGGCTTAAATTAATCATAACACTCCAAACGTAGCGTCAAGTTACTGCTAAGTAGTAGTTTCCATGGAGACATGATGCTTATCAAAATACTCTGATGCGCTGCAGGCTGCCAGATCTAAGACAGCATCTGAATGGGTTAGTGCACTTCTTAGCAAAATGCAGCTTATTCTGCTTTAAATCAGGGACACAAGAGGCTCAGCAAGAAGGCAAAGTTTTGGGAGAGTGAGGGGAGCATAAATCTACACCCATAAACTTTCTTTTGTACCTACTACTGCCATAATAAATAGGGTAAAGGCAGTAAAGAGAGATCATGGCCAGCCAAAGAGCGTGGTCAGAGACCCAACAGGGCCACCACTTCCCCAAGAAATCCCTTGGATTTCTCAAGCCCATGTGCGAAGTTGTCATTTCACCACATTGCTCAGCAAAATTCTCCCTGTACGTTTCTCCATACAGAAACGTTGGGCAAAGACATGCATCCCAGAGAGACAGTATGCCAGGATTTGTCCTTCAAACCCCCACAAAGGTGTCACTTAAAATATCCAAAACCAAAATACTTACTTTTGAAGGTAAGAATGCCAAGCGATGGTTGAATCCAAAGCCTTACCCATTTATCATAAAAAAAAAATAAATCTAGCATATAGAGTTTCTCTTGCAAAAATTGAGACTGGACACATCTAAATGTTACTGGGGTTTGTTGAAAGGATTTGAGGGATGAAAGAATAATGCTGCTTTCAAGACACAAGGTTTATTACTTCCTATGGAATGCGATTATCAATTCCACATTGCAAACCTGAAAGTATTACGAGTGAACAATGCCACAAATCTCTCAGCATGGTTCTCACCACAAGAGGCAATTCCCAGTTTAATTAGTCAGCACACAGTTTTCTCTTTAACTCCATCAGATAGAAACCACCTGGTCCAACAAGGGATCCAAGCAGTCAGTGGCTACATCTGAACTTTACAAAGGTTGGGAGACCAAGTGGCAGGTTGAGAGAGAGCGATACTGCTCAGAGGTGGCCGTGGGGAGATATATGGAAGCCTCACTGCAGCCTGTGGTCTCCACCCACACTTTCTGCTCTAACACACTGTGCTCTGTCTGGCACTCTCTGCTCCCTTCCATCACAATGGTTTTAGCATTTGTTTCTAGTCCAATGTCTTTTTCTTTCTCCCTCATTCAGTATTTTGACCCTATTTCTTCTCTACTTTGTAATTATTTGCTGGCCCTTTCTCTCTAAAAAATTATTAAAAGAGCCCTTTCCCAACTCTCAAATACACCTTTAGAAAAACACAAGGTTAATGATACACTTTCATAGACTCATATAATACTCTGAGTTGGAAGGGATCCACAGTCCAGCTCCTGGTCCTGCACAGGACCACCCCAAAATCACACCATGTGCCTGAGAGTATTGTCAAAGGCTTCTTGAACTGTCAGCTTTGGTGCTGTGACCACTTCCCTGGGGAGCCTGTTACAGCACTCAACCACTCTCTGGGTGAAGAGCCTTTTCCTAATATCCAAACTAAAGCTCTTCTGACTCAGCTTCCTGCTGTTTCCTCAAGTCCTGGTGCTGGTCACCAAAGAGAAAAAATCAGTGCCTGTTCCTCCACTTCCCCTCACAAGGAAGCTGTAAACTGATGAGGTCTTGCCTCGGTCTCCTCCAGGCTGAACAAAAATTTTGTCATGCTCAGCTCAACAGCAGCAGCTGTTGCCAAGAGCAAGTTTGGCTATCACATCAGCAGTTCATGTTCTGTCCCTCCATGGGTCCCCATCTCTACAGCCTCCCAGTGCACCCACTGCCATACACACCTGTGGGGCTGTTCTCTGCAGCCTCCAAAAGGTCATGGCCAACCATGAGTTAATTTTATCCAAGGGGCAATTTTTTAAGCCTAAAAAACAGATGACATTAGAAAGCTCATTGTAAATTTTACAGAAAGAGGTCTTGTCTCTTTATCATGTACATAAATGTCACCCACTAGAAGACTGTTGTCACAAATGCCTCCCATGAGTGCTGGATCTGTCTGTAACATGGCATATAAGATGCTTGTTCTTCCACTATCTGCACTTTTCAGCAATTATTAATTCCTTAAACATTTAAAATAGACCTTTTCAATTGTGCTTTCACCTCTTGAGGTGAATGCAGCAATCTTAGCCCGTGTGGCTCATAGCCCCACTTTTAACATTCATTTTCAAAGACATATAAAACACCCAGACAAACCAAGAGTCAAAAGCAGACTCCTGAGGCTAAAATCTGTTTTTCCCCAAAAACTCTTCCATATGTTAATATGGAACACTTTTACCAGGCTTCATGCATGAGACAAGGGATTCTAAACTATTCCTTATCTCAAGGAAAGCACAATAGTCAGGATTTTTCCCCTTTCAACTCTTAGCTATCCCTCTCCATGAGACCATAGGCTGCAAAGATGATAAGGAGAGTATTCTAGCAGATCTATCCCTCTCTCTCCCTCTATTATTAAGAAACTGAAAAAATAAAAAACCCATTACCTCCAAAATGGAGGCAGGCTTTTTGTGAGATAAGCCACTCCTCCACATCCACCAAAGGGATTCATATTGGTCTCAGTATCTTCTACTAGTTTCATCAGTTAATATTAAATTGGTTTCAGATATGAAAAAAGAATTTTCTTTGCACTGCACTAAATAATTTGCCTTTACATAGACTGCATAAACTACATTTCTGAAGAGGAACAAACAATTACTGTTCCATTTATACAAGTGACAGTGGATGGATTCTCACAGATTGACAGTCTGCATCCCATACTGTCAGTATTTTGCTCTGTAGTTGACATTCACTATTTGGTCATTTTCTTACTCCTCATAAATGGAAAGACATTTCATGGCAAAAACTCAGAAGGATGGTGTTTTGTAGAACAAAGCTCTGGAATTAAAGGTCTTTGCAGTTTCACAACAAGACAGTCTTTTTTGTCATGGTTAGAAATGCCCCCTAATGAAAACAATTCATGTTGCTTGGACAGTTGATGGGATAATGTGAACATACGTAGGGTGACAGTCAGGTGACCCCAGAGACACTGTCAGGATCAATTCTCATGAAGCCTAAAACCAGCTCTTATGCCCACCTAACCCCCTGTGCCTGTCACATGGTATCCAGGAACACTGCTGCTGGGAACAGCCTCTGGCCCCTTTGCCTGGACAAAAAGAATATTGCTTTCCCATTTCTTTCAGTACCAACTGTCAGAGATATTTACTCAATTCTGGGGCCAGCCAGACTGAAATCCTACCCATCTGGTGCCCCTTCAGCCAGCAGCTGCACCGATCATCACAAAAAGCAAGGCATATTGTTACTCTCAGCACATACCTGTTCCTGGGACAAGCAAGCTTTTGCTCTCCTCTTCAGCTCACTACTGGAACACTGAAGCAACAACCAGTCTGTCCTGACCAGGAGCACTCTCCATGAGAAGCAGTGGCTTTATCATGCCAGCTATAGTTTTCCAGGGAAATGACACTTCATCACTGACAACCTTAGGACATTGCCATCATGAGCCACACTACAAAAGCCCTTTATGTGCTCTCCTCTCTGCATTCACTACACAAGGAGTTATGAAACAAAACAGACCAAAGAACAGTGTTAACCACTCTGCATCTCTGATTTTTACCACATCGAGTAATGATTCTCCAGAATTGCCAAAGCCCCCTGTTACTGAAGAACTTCAGTCTTCAGTTCAGTGAAACATCCATCCTTCTTACTTTGTATCCAAAGGGAAATCACTATCTGTTAAGGAAACCTCCCATTTCAGCACCCTCTGGTTTTAACAGGAAAAAACAAAGAAAACAAAACCCAAACCCACCCTTTACCTTGTGGACAGTCTCAGAAATACATGTGTTCACAGCCTAAGAGCTACCACTTCAGATTGGCACAAGGTATATCTTACCATGAAAGTAATCTTTTCCCACAATTCCATGACAGTAGAAATTCTGTGGTATTTCCTGCACTGTTTCAATGATTTACTACGAAATTTTTAGTGAGCTGTAACTTATTTCTCCTTTTTCCATAAGAGTTAAAATTTCTCATGGAACTTTCTCACATTCTACCCAAAGGCAAAAAAACTTATTTTGCTGCTAAAAAAATATCCACAACTCATTTGTTTCAACTTAGCAATGAATTTATGGGGGGGGAGGGGGAAGGGAATCCATAAACTAGATGATTAAGAATCAACTTAGTTTTCCTTTTTTACATAGCTATGACTAAGAACTATGCAAAAAATCCCAGAGATTAGCTTTTCATTGTCCCTGCTACCAAGAACAGCCCAGCTTTCAAAACCAGTCCTCCCCAGAACTGAATAGCTTCACACTCTACAGTCAGCCTCTCCCTTTGGAACCGATTACACAGTTTCAATACTTTTATCTTTTCCATTTGATCAGTTAAATAAACATTCTGAGCCAGTACCAGAGTTCCTGTGCATATTACAAACACTGTTACACCTTGCACGGCTCCCAGGGCTGTTCAAAGGCTGAGACCCTAAAAATCATCAGTATGGTGCCTGTACATCCAAGCTTTGACTCTGCCTTTAGCTATCCCCAATTTTCAAGCACAAAAAGCTCTTTCGTGCCAGCAACAGGCACTACTGTGTAGATATACCTGTTCTCTGCTACGTACTAACATCAGTTTCTGCAGGATCTCGGAAAGATGGCAACTCCAGACCTGTTTTGGGACGTGTCTTTATTCCTGCTCTGCTTTATGATTCTCCTTCTTATGATACATCTTTTTTTTCACCGCTCAAATATGTAAATGAACAGTTTCTCTCAAGGTTTTGTCTCTGTTCCTTTATTTGTTTTAAAAAGCATTCCTGAACTTCTTCAAAACTACTCCAAAGGAAACCTGTACCATCTTTTAATAATTAGTATTGTAGGAAGTAAATAAGAGAATTCATAGCAAGCAGCTGCTAGCTCCCTTTCTGCAGCTGCCTTTAAAACAAACAAACGAAAAAACTAAACTAACTAAACAAAAAGGGGGGATAAAAAGAAAGAAATCTGGTGCAATATTGGCAGAAAAGACATATGCTTGTGCCAAGTTCCAGGCATTGTACACTCCAGAAACTCTGACACCCTCACACGCACATGAGTTTACAGCATTTGGCTCCTTGTCAGTATAAAGGTAACCATGAAGCTCTCCTTTGCCACACCAGGACCTCAGAAACACGACTTTCTGGATCACTTGTAGCCATTCCAGTGGAGTATTTTGTTTTCCTCCTGTTTTTGCTCTTATTAGATATGCCTTACCTAACCCATACTTATAAAGGCTGGTTCTTACCTCCACAGCAAATTCTTGATCCAGAATAGGTTTGCAGCACTTAAATCTTGTAATGCCACCAACCACCATTATCACCCAAAATAACGTTTGTTATTGACTTGAAACTGAAATACATCAGCCTTCCATGACAGAGCCTGTTAGAGCAAGGACCATCCAACATCTCTACACCAGGTCTCTAAAATAATCAATGCAGAAACAGTCTCATAAAAATTGAACACTTACCTCTATTCTCTGATTCCACATACAAGCAGAATCTTTTTTCCCAAAAGTGATTTGTCAAGCCTCTTAGCTCTTGCTTTCCAGAGTGCCCATATTTTGTAGAAAATCTGCTCCTGGGAGTTGCTTGTCATCTTTTCCATCAATCTTCCCAACCACATGGAGCCACAACAGCCTGGCCTTCCAATCATCAGAGTTTTGGAGGTTGTTGCCTGAACAACACTTCTATCATCCCTGGGTCATTTGAGGACAATTCCTAAGAATTGTGCTAATTCCTTTGTGGACAGCCTACAGCTCCTGAGTGAGGTTAGTCATCTCTATACTCATGAAAACTTCCACTACACTTGTTCTCAGTTCTGCATGCTGCTTCTGCTAAAAAGAGAAAATTACAATGAAGCTGCTAATTTATTTTAAGTATTTCTACTTGAAGCTTGGATACAGTCGCAACTTCTTTGCTCATATTCCCAAACTTCTTTCCAGAGAGTAATCAATGCAAAAAAAACCTTCTTTGGGCTTCTCTGAGAGCAACATCACCAGTGTTTTTATTGCCGTCTGTTCCTTTCTAACACCTCCACTTCTACCAAATAAAAATCAGCCTCTGGCACAGCTCAATCCATACAGCTCAGCTTCTGTTCAGCATCTCACGTGGGACAGTGTTCTCACAAGCAACTGTTATTTTACTTTTAAAAAGAACTGCTTTTTAAACTATCTTGACTGAAAGGTACTGATAGCACCATCTCCCATAAAAATGTACCCTGCTCTGTATACCACTACAGATTAGTGACCAATCAGAGACCATAAGATTATTTTGTGTTCCTTTTTTCCTAAGTACAACCCAAAAATGGTAAAGGTACATTGAGTTTACCACCTTCAGTCTTAAAATCATGGCACTAGTTTCGCTGTGCCTTGTTCTCTGTGACTAGCACAAGTGTAAACTTCAGGTTATCACCCCGCATGGCACTGACATCAAAGGAGTACCAAGAGCACTTTCCTGATGTGAAGCTCACACCAAGCTGCAGTCAACCATTTTCAGCATCAGTGAAATTAACTCCTCCATGTCTCCTCATAAAGTTCCAGAAATATCTGGCTAATTTCATTCAGTGCAGCAGTCAGATATTGCCAGTAGTCCCATAAAAGTCTGGAGAGTACCCAATGTCCACCTAGCAGGCATTGAGATCCAGAGTAGCACAGTGAGTTGGCCTGTTGAATTTAGCTCCAGAAAACTCTGATCATTTGACTGCTTCCTACAGCTGTAGGAACGTAAGAGGTGACAACAGGAAAAGAAGCACAAAGCAAAGTTACTGTTCTTATACAGAGATCTTTAGTATCAAGTTTCATCCTAAAATAACTCTGCATTGAAGTTATAATAGACAAAAATGCATACATACAATGCATTACAGATATTTACAATGGAAAATACCAATAAAATATTGACCCCAATTCCATGATCAGTTATGTTCTAATGCAGGATACAAACAGTTCACAGGTATTATATTAAGAAACACAAAGAAAATAAAAAGTGCAGCAGTTTTTAGCTTATTAGCATAAAATTAAAAGCACCTGAACGCATAATTAAGTGAAAGTATTAAGGAATTAATTAAATTTTAGAGTCCAAAGAATTCCTTAAATGAGTGTCTTTTAGGCAAATTTTTCTGTCATTCTGAAAAGTCCTCTTCACTGTGGGTTTACTCTTTGAAGTTAGAGAACATGAACTAGTATAAAAGCCAATGCATGAACACAGCACAGAACAATAGCTGCAAAATTCCATTAGCATATTTATATTTATGTCTATAATTAAGAATATAAACAATCATAACTCTTGCATAAAATTATGTATACATAGAAAATATAAGGCCAGAACAGAGTGCTGCCAGTATTCCATGTGTTAGGCACAAGAAGACAGGATGATAATGCTTACTACTACTGTAAGATATATGAAAGCTGATTCCAGCAATTGCACTATTTCATAATATAAGCAATTTCAGTCTCAAACTCGGGCAGAAATACAGTGACTGCAACATTTCATCATTTATTTCAAATGTACTACAACATGATTGTATTTTCACAGATAAAGCTGAACAAATCAAGGGACACTAGGTTTTAAATCATCCATATGCAAGGTTTATTAAACCATTTTTAAAAGAAACAATATAAACAAAATATTTTTTCCACTCTGAAGTTTCTTAAGGCTCATTACAGTACTTCTACATATAATTTATATTTATCTCAGTGGGTTTGTGGGTCATTCACAGCAGAAGAAAGAGAAGATCTTACAGGAAAATAAGATAGAACTATAAAAATCACAAAAATCAGCATTTTTCACAAAACAATCAAATCTACTTCCAATTATTTTTAATTGATATCATCAAGGATTTTCATATATGAGTTCTTACAGTGTCCTGTTCACCCTGTAACATCAAGCAACAAAGGAATTAATGAGACTGAGTAAGAATGAAAATCAGATGAATTCCCAATAGTGATCATGTCCCTCCATTAAAGTTATTTTCGGGAGTTCTGACTTTCCCCTGCATTTTGTTCTTCTTCATCTGCGCGTTTTGTTCTCTGTGTCTGCTTCAGTTTCCTTGGAGGTCAGAACATGCACCACAATACCCACTATGATTACTTTTGTGCCCCAGGAGCTCACAGGCTTGTCCATCTCTTTTTACAATAAATGCAAACAAACCATCAGTTAACAGACAGCTGCAACATCCTTTCAAAAAGAACAACCTTTAAAAATACTGTTTATTTGTCTGAACAGAAGATATCCTCCTACCCTTCAAAATAAGTGACTGATTGATGGGTAGGCAAAAGCATTTGCTTTAACAGAATCAGAATGACATCAGTTTTCATGTTCTCTTCTGTCTGAACAGTATCGAGCTGATCAGATTTGTAATTCTGCTGAAGCACATCAAGCCAACCAAAAAACCTGCAGTTCTTTCCTATACCAAACTTGTGAATTTGTCCAATGTAAGCCAGTGAATAACAAGTTCAACTACAGTAAAAATCCATTGTATAAACTGCATTTTACAACTCCTCAAAAACAGAAATCATATAGCTTCTTAGAGCAACTTCATTTTGCAGAAAGAAGAGCACAGATCGGAAGAGAGCTGCAACTTACCCAATTGTCATTTGCTTTTAATGTTTTGTTTTGTTTGTTTTTCATTTTGCTAATGCAGAATGCTAGCTCTGGCCAAACAATTGGCCAAGAAGTCATCAGGAAATAATACTCAAGAAAATACATGAGTTTATATTTAAGTGCAATGGGCAACCACTGACCCTACAAATCCCTTGTCTTCTGCAGCTAATTATGGTGGCTTTTCTAGTAGGGAGAAAAAAATTAGTCAGTTTGCATCTAATCTTGCAAGAAAGATGTTCACAACAGCTTATGCCTCAATTATTTTTTAAAGTCACATGCAAGCTGAGATCACATGAGTAAGTATTCTATTCAACCCAATACCCAAAATCAACAGAAAGCATATACAACAGATTTATATGCATGTTGGATAAGGCTCTGGATAGATGTCAATGGCAAAATATTGTGATATAGGTTGTGCTAAAACACCTTACTACTATCATTCCAGAAAACTGAACTTTAAAGTAAAGATCCTGCTGATGACATGAAATCCATCTGGCAAAATCTTACATTTAGTTTTGCAGACAGATAGGGATTATGTTTTCTTATGCTGTACATGCATAGGCCTTTTCTTAGGTTTGATCCTTGTCAGATCTGTCACATGTATAAGGACTCTGCATTCTTTTTAAAACTATACTGCACTGACACGCAATTTTTCAACATGTATATGTTACCTAAGAAGAGATTAATTCTGGAAACTGTAATTTAAAATATATGTTATTTTAATATTTTAAAGATTCTTCTGTTTTATTCTTCTTTATACAAGTAAGAATTCATCTTTGTATGCACTTGAAATTATAAAAATTTGATTCCTCTCAGGAAGCCATTTTAAAATAACGTTGTTGTTGGCTGGACTTCGCGAACGAAGATCTTGGGATAAGTCTGCGCAATGGATTTTTTAAGTGAGGCACAGTGTGCGCAGAACTGGCCCCACTCCCTTTACTCCTGAGGTTCATCTTGCCACGGCCGAGCATGCTCGGACGGCGACAGCGAGTTCCTCCAGGATTCGAACCAGCGTCCTCAGAGGAGCCGGCTCCACAGGCGGGGGCCTATGCCACTCGGCCAACGCCCGCCGCCTCTCAAGTGTAACATACAAACAGAAAAGCAATAATGTCAGGCTGTTGAGAAATCCTGGGAGCCCACGTGGGTCAGAGCACCAGGGGAAGACCTCGCCTTGTCCTCTCTGCCACCAAATGACACAAACGTGGCACTGCAGCCACACCTGTAACATGAGCTGGGGCAGGCCCCAAAAGGTGGCAAAATTTTAAAATAATAGAGCGTATTTGTAAAACCTATTCAATCCGGTCTGTTTTCTAGTGTGCCTGAAGTACTACATGTGCTAAACACAAAAGATTCATTAAGAAGTTTTGCTACTATCTCATTAAATAAGCATCAGTGCATAAAATAATATGCACCATACACATTTGAGATACTCCATATTAGGAAAACTACCAAGCTCCTTAAAAACTTCAGAAACTCTTAAACAGTCTGCAACCCCTTATGCATCTGATATCTCAAACAGTAAAACCTAAAAATCTTACTAGTTTGCTTGAGTTGCTTTTCTAGAATATATGAAGAAAGAGGTATGATCTCATGGTCTGAGTATGAAACTGGAAATCATATCTTACATAAAGATTTGCCAAACCACACCATGGGAACTAACTAACTTGTCCTGATCTTCCCTCAGTACAATGGAGATAAGTTAATTTACACTAAATTGACCCAATCAGTTTTGTTTACAAAGAACACTCAAGACGTTTGGCTTCTGGAAGAGCAGTAAAGCACACGTTTAGCTACATGCCAAAACCAACTGAAATGACATGGCTAGTTACTGAGAAATTCATGACTGCAAAATTTTTATTACTGGATAATTTATCTAGCCTTGCTAGAGAATGGTTTCAGGTAAAATAGAAACCAAAGGACATTAATCATTTTAAGAAATAAGTCTCCAGTTCTCCCTAGGCAAACAACTTGTACAGCTTGCAGAGTTTATAACATTATGTACATAAATTGTAACATTACACTGATGTAAAACACAAACTAATTATTAAAAAAAATAATTATAAGCTGGTCAATGCTAGTGACAGGTCCAATAGAAAAACAAAAACAAAAAACACAACAACAAAAAACCCCAGCAAAAATAAACCAACCAACCAAATAAAAAACATGGCCAAAGTCTTGAGAGACAGAAGTCTGTATATACACTGCTCTGACAGTTTAATTGAATCAAGACATCTAAAGATGCACAGACAGTAAAAACAGACAAAATGCAAAAAGGAATCTGTAAACTATCAGAGAAAATATTACAACTGACTTTACCTTAGCATTCTTAAATTTAAATTCTCCACTTGAGTATTTGAAAAGACACTTCCAAGCTTTTTTAGGCCCCAAGTGACATGAGTTTTTTCTTTAAATCAGCAGTCTAGTATTATAATCAATTAATTGGAGAATTAAAAGTTAGCAGATGAACTCCTAAGGGATATTAAGTATGTGCTGTCCTCACATATTGAAATCTGTGTTTGCTATGTTTTTTAATAAAAATATCTTCATATAATCTTTCAAAGTAAAATTAATCACGCTTTCTAGCAGGCCATGATCAGTAAACTCTAACAAAACAAAGAAACAAAACATTGAAAAACAGAGACAGCAAAACAGAGTGACTAGAAGAGTAATTTTTTAACATTATTTCTTTCCAATCTCTTTTGTTTATTATGCAAATATCATATGCTTGGAAAAAGTTATTAATACATAAATGTCAAAAAATTATCAACCCTTAATGTATGAATTGCCACCTTCTTCCAAGAGGATGACTACTACTGGAATTTTTTCCAGAAAAGTTTTAATGTTTGTCACATTACCCCTTTTATCTTCCATCTGCAGTTAACTGCTGCTTCGGTCAAAGGCCCACTGTTTTCTTTTAATTTTATTTTAAGAGAGGAGGCACAAACTCAGAGAAAAGAGTTGTAAGTCCTGCAGTTTCAAATTCCTTTTGTAGCTCCTCCAGTGTTGAATATTCTTTGACTTTAAACGTTTGAAACCTACATTGTAAAAGAGAAACTCATGAATAGTTTTGCCTAGATTTGTCAGAAAGTAATTATCAATTCTGTTACTTTTCTATCCACAACAGTTCTAAATTATACCTTTTATGCTGTGACTGTACTTCTGTCTCACACAGTACACTCATCATTTTCTCTTTGCATTTCTTTCTGCTTGAGTCCACATCTACCTTAGAAGTTTTCTGAAGAATCAAGTACTCCTAAATGACAAAAAAAACAAACAAACAAAAAAAAAAAAAACCAAAACAAAAAACAAACAAACAAACAAACAAACAAAAAATAAAAAAAATAAAAAAATTAGAAGTCAACAAGTATCTTCAAAGTCTAGTGAAATGCAAAAATTCATACGAAACATACAGACTTTTTTTCCGGAACACAGCAATCAAACTTTGAAAGCGCCCATTCCAAACAGTGCATGACTGCTTCTACTCATCACTTTGAAGTGCAGGCTTAAGTGGTTTTGAGAATAGCCAAAACATCCTCCAACATCGCCACAAAAACCTGCCTAA
This sequence comes from Formicarius rufipectus, assembly GCA_013399695.1. NCBI lineage: Eukaryota > Metazoa > Chordata > Aves > Passeriformes > Formicariidae > Formicarius > Formicarius rufipectus. The sequence continues at coordinate 48,483 of VXAU01001554.1, read as the reverse complement.
CGCAGTGGGAGTAAGTACAGACAAGAATTTCAAATCCCAGACATGCACTAGGAACACCATGTGGTCTAAGTCAAGGAAAGAGACAGTAATGAGTAAGAATATGCTTGCTATTAATTTTGCACCACAAATTTTTCTACTTTCTGGGGCATTTGGGAAATACAGAAAACTCAACCTAGGCATATTAAAGCCAGGAACGAAAGGGAATACAGGAGTATAATTACAGTGAGAAGCAAACCAATATAGACCACAGGTCTACAGATATCACTGGTTTCTTTCTCATAGAATAACTTTTTTGTTGTTGTTTTTTTAAACACAAAGTTGCTTAGTCTTCCTACTCTCATAATGATCAATTTGCTTCCAAAATCATTAATCTTAGAAAAACACACACAAAATATTCAGACATGTAGGCTTCAGTGGTAAATCGATAGAACTAGTCAACATTCATTGTTCCTGCACCTTAATGCTGCTCCTGTCACCCTGAAGAAGAATCAATATTATCTTGCCCATGAACATCAGTCTTCCAGTCAGCCTTAGATCTGCAGCCCATTTTTCCACAGTTTTCACGTATTTTGCCTTTGCTCTCATGTGATCTAAATGCAAAAGGAGCATCCAGATACCATCTTCTGTACTTGTTCCTTTTGACAAAGTAGTTTTTTCATTGCAAACTGTTGCTGATTGTTTAATGACATCTTTAAGATGCTGCTGTATCCAAAGAATCAGATCGTGTACCATGGGTTCAGAAAGATGCTTCTTTGCTTGTTCAAGTAATTTATCTTTAACGTTCATACACTGGGCTCTTGTAAGCTGGTCTGAGTTAACAGAAATATCTGGTAGAGTTGATGGATAATTGACTGGTAAATGAAATAACAGCTTTAAAACTACATCTGTATCCAGCAGTTCTTTCACAATGATTTGAACTCTAAATGAGATTCCATGCATCTCTGAAAATATAAAAAAATAAACATTAACAGCTTGCTTAAAGTTAAAATACATATATATCATTAAGTCACGTTGTTTTCTTTAAGAATTTAACTCAAATTACTGCAATTTCATATAAAACAAAGGTATGGATTTTTTGCAGGGTGGGATGGTTGCAGCCAATTGCTTAAGCTGTATCTGCAGGGAATTCTGAAATTAAACACTTTCATAACATAGTAAAGTTATTCACACATTCTAAAAAGCATTCACACATTTTGGCTCTTTCAAAGTCTAGACAAGCCAGTAATAAAGAATTGTCTCTCTCAAACACATAACTCAGCTTCTACAGCTCAACAGTGGCAGGAAGGACAACAGAAAATAGAGACTTTTCTGGAAGGACTCAGCTCTGCCCTAACTTTGTTCCTGAAGAAATCTGTAAAACTTCTAACATCAATCCCAGTTCAAGGCAAACAGACTGGGGATATTTTAAGACCGAGTCAAAAGTAGTTCTACACTAACAAGAAACTTGTAAGAAGTCAGATTCTCTGCCCCCTACAATTTGCAGAGAAAATATGCTTAAATCTTTCTGTCAACTTCTCTACAACAATTGAATCATGAAAACTGCTCTGTTGGACATCTGACTCTAGATACTGCATATGTAAATATGCATATACTTATAGAAATGTTGTGTTTATACAGCTGCATATCTACTCAAAACCTGTTGCAGGTCTACTTTAAAATAGAATTATTTTCAGATTGAAAAGGATGCATACATTATGCAGCAGAAGGGCTAACAACCACATCCTCCTGATAAATCGTATAATCAAAGAGGCTTAATATAAAAGTTATGTACAGTAATTCCTGAAATAAAGCCTCCCTGACTAAAAAATGTTTCACAAAAAAACAATACAAAACTTGACAAAGTGCAAAATGGAGACAAAGATCTAACCTACTTTTGCTCCTTTGCCATGAAGTAAGAGGGTATCAATTAGATAAAAGATGATCTTCTTCAGATGTTCTCTGTTTCACCCCTTTTCTTTAAAAAATTGCAGAAACGTCAGGCTGATTCATTTTATGAGGGCAGGAGAAGCCAGATTTGAAAGGCAGATTAGAGCAGAGCTGAGTTTCAGAGCAGCTCTTTTGAAGTGACTTGTGCTCTTCTCCCCCTACCTTATCTTAGCTTCCTTTACATGACAGTCAGTTGAATTATGTCTGATTAGTATTGCTGACACTGCTAACCAACCTCAGTGCTCTCCATGATTTTGTATTTGAAACTCATTAAATAAGTGGAAGGACCTCAAAGTAACTTGGCCAGACAGAAGCACTTTTGAGAGCAAACCCAAGGGCTTCTTTCCAAACTTCCTTCCTGGGTCATACAAAGAACCCTTTAGGTCAGGGCAGTCACAAAATAAAACCAGTGAATCCTCCAAACCCAATAATCAAACTCTAGCAGTAGTATAAAGAAGTCTCCAAACATCTATGAACTATCACTACCTAAACAGAGTCAAATCCAAGGTTGAAAGCAGTGGCTGCAAATCCAATAAATTAAACAAAACTACACCCAGAAGTGGCTGTACCGAGAGGCACCACGTGTCAAAAGTGCCATTTTCTGCCAATGCAATTTGCCTCCAGTCTTGCAAGACCCTATGAAAGGTTCCAGACTATTTTTAAGGCAAATGTATTCCTCAGAAAAACACCAGCCTTGGAACAGATCCTTGCACATGGTCCGTAGCTGTGCCGGAGAACCTCAAGCCTTTTCACCTCTGTCTTCCATTGCCCTGACAAATGTTTCTTCCTGGGTACCAGTGATGATAGCTTCTCTGCCTTTATGCTCAGTACACATAATCACAGACACAAGAAAAAAAGCCTGCACTGCACCTCCTGCAACCCCTAGCACTCTCCTGGCCACCACGGAGGGACTCAGCACACACCAGACACAGACAGTGCCTGCTGCCCACTCCCTTCAGCTACCCCTTACTCAGGGCAGCCCCACCAGGTGCAGCCAGCTTCAAGCAAGCTGCACCTGGCTGAATGGCAGGAACATTACTGTACTCTTGCCTGTGAATCACTTTGTTTTAAACAATGTTGCCAAGAGATTTTAAAATGCACAGCCTACATATGACTTGAAAAATACTATTCTATTGCCAGCTTAATTACAGTGACAGAAAAACATGTTACCTTTCTGATAATCCTCCTAGGGTTTTTTCACTAGCCTGTCATAACAGACCTCACCAACTCAGAAGTAACCAAGAAATAAACAGACAGGCCAACTCTGCCCCTTTGACAAGGGCCTCCTGATGTAGTGATCTTATTTTTAAGCCTGCAACACTCACACCTTTCCCTGTGATGACGAACTAATTCAAAGGAAGCAGCACAGGCTTGCATCCCATGGTGTATCACCCTGAGCCATCGCAAAAAGCCCAGCCATGCTCATTTACATCTCCTTCAGACTTACTTTTAAAAAGGAGAATCAGTTCAAAACCTTTGTGGGGCTACAGTATCAAAAGTTTATTTAAACGTTGCAGCGTCCATTTTCTGCACCAGCGCTGCAGACACTGGCAGAACAAAGAGCAAACCACTGGCGCCCTGCACAACCTGGCTCCAAAGGAGTATTTCCTTTGTTTGCACAAGCTACAAGGGCTGAGTTGTCTTCACAGCAACATCGTGATTATTTCTGAAATAAAAGGTTGGGTATGACTGTTCTGCTGGCATTTAATGTACTAATCAGACTAAACTCAATACATTTTAACTTATTTCCCCCCACAGCTGCATGCTTATCCGTGTATTTAGCTCTAGCATACTTCAGATTTTTACTTATGTTCTATGTCAACCAGACAGATATACCCCTCCTCTCCTGCCCAAAGGCATTTTACGCAACACATGCAGTCTATTTTTAAATTCAGAAAATGGCACCTACTAACGCACAAGCCTAGAATATCTAAATGTATTTTTAAGCAAGCTTGGTGAGCAGACCAGAAGAGAACAGATTAACAATTACATTACGGATTTCTATCTGTAACACTAATCTTTGCAAACAGATACATAAGGTAAAAAAAAGATATGCTGTAATTAGTTTATTTAAATTCATCAACACATTGCTTATGATAAAAACACATTTTACATTCCGAATTGTTAAATTCCAGAAAGCCAAAGTTTTTGCCATACCAAGAGACCTCTGAAAGCATTTTCTTACATTCCTCAAAACCATAAATCCCTAATGGCCTCCTTTTTGATCCTATGGATCTACACACAAATTACTCCTAATGTATTAGAGATAGCATAACAGTCTTACTGTAAGTTATGTTTGTGCACCCTTTGTCAATGACAATTTATCAAGTTCAAAGAGATAAAGCAAACACAAGCCAAAGAGTACAGTAAAAGTTAATTCTATACAGACTAAAGAATTCTGTAACTCCAACATAGAAGTAAATTCCAAAAGTAAGAAAAATACCAATAATCACTGTTGTAAATAATCTACTGAATTCCAATAAAAAACTATGGAACTAAACTAGAGATACATGATCCTAATATATTATGAACACAGTCTGACTAAAGGTCCTGCAAGGTCACATAATGTCAATATAAATAAAAAACAGTCTGTTCCCGTTGTGCATTTGTGGCACCTCACTTTATGTTCCAGGAAGGCTTCTAAGCCTTACATTCTGGTAACCTACAAACACAAAATCATTTTTTCTATATATTTTCTGTATTTCTGAAGCACAGAGAAGAATGTGTATATATTTCTCTAACAGATGTTGGGGAACAGATGTGTATATGCAATGCTAAGGTACGTTCTCATTTTTTTAAAATTAACATCTGATACACCTGGATACCGTATTGTCACATTTTAAGAAGATAAAGCTCAGCTGAAACATTTCATCAATCACATTTTAAAATCACAACCCTATAAAATGGCAGAATTACAGGCCCACTCTGGAGCAAGAGGTGTGTCATGCAGGTCAAGACACAAAACTCTGGTTTTAGATTACCCCAGTCAATTGTGCTCCCAGCAGACACTGATGTCTTCATCCCTCAGACTCTCTACACACACATTCCTCTTTACAAATAACTACTTGCTGTTCTGTGCAAATTTATTTCAACAACTACTTTACAATAGAAGTTTGAGGCTTATTCAGTTAATGTCTTTGTAACTTTTTAGTTAAAGTGAGTTGCTCCAAAGGAGCCACATATAACTTCATAGCACAAAGTTATTTTCATGGAATCACAGAATGGTTGATATTGCCAGGAGTCTCAACTAATTTTTCCCATCAACCAGGGCCACTTAAAGCAGACTGTTCAGGACAATATCCAGGTGACTTTTGAATATCTCCAGTTAGGCAGACTCCACAGCCTCTCTAAGCAACCTGTTCCAGTGCTCAGCCACCCTAAGAGTAAGAAAGCATTTCCTCATCAATCCCAGTTCTTTTGGGCTGAATACACACATATGCAGACAGACCGATGGGAGGCCACTGCACCCATCTCTATCAGCATTCACTGCAGTCCCAGTGGCAGGAAGGCATTTGCTGTCCATCACTCTGCTGGGGAGCTGGGCAGCACTCTGCAATAGCTCCCAGGACATAAGGGAAGAGAGATACAGAATACAGGCATATTCTGTGTGTGTGTGTCTCTCTCTCCAACAAGCATGTAAGAGTTGTCACATCTGTCATAGGCACTAAGCAAAATTTTCTCATGGTTTGGACGTGAACAGACACACAATACCTGCATATCCCACCTGACATTTGAGTCTGACTGCAACTACTGTTCTACACTGGAACTACTGAGATTTATTTTCCCTTGCTGAAGGGGCACTCTCGCATCACTGTACAGCACAGAAGGATGAAAGCAATCCCTTAAAACCACATTCTGAATGGTGGCCACCATGGCTGGTGCAGAAACCACGAAGTAAAGGTGTCTCCACTTGCTGCACTCCTGTCCTAGAGCAACTAGCAGCTGAGGGGAGCAAGCACTACAGACCTTCTCAGGGCTCCACCGGCAGCAGACACGGCAGATCGGCCTCACCCTGTAAAACCTCCAGCCACATGCATCCTGCTGAAGCTAGAGAGCATCTGGCGCGTCATAGGGTCCAGATTATTACCCTACCCCAGAAAAATACACACGACCCAAGCACCGCATGGTATCGCGCTGATCTCGTACACAGCCACAGCTGCACCCCTATTAAGTACTCCAGGAGAAATACCTGGTCTGGTCACACCTACGAGATTCACCTATCTACCTAGACAAGAGCCAGCCCATCCCCTGCGTTGCCCCTCGCCCGCCGCCAGTGCCGGCAGGCGCTGGGCACAGCCGGGACAGCCGAGATCGGCGGCTACAACCGAGCAGGGCCCGTGGGCTGCGCGCCAGGGACAGAGAGACTGCGCCGGTGCTGCCCCGCGGGGCTGAGGCGAGCCGGCAGGGCCCCGGAGCGCCGGGAGGGCCCCGGCCGCGTCACCTGAGGCCGCCAGCACCTCGCAGCCGCCCGGCTCGCAGTAGATGGCGGCGAGCGCCGACAGCTCCTCCCGCGCCAGCTCCGACATGGCCGCCGGCCCCAGACGGCCACCAGGGGGCGCCGCCGCCAAGAGCGGCCGCAGCGACGCTAACAAAATGGCCGCTTCCGCCAGCGGCACCGCCCCTCTGCCCTCCTCCTGCCCCC
>VXAU01001554.1:0-41800 GCA_013399695.1 Formicarius rufipectus | reverse complement strand
CCTGCCCGCCCCTCTGCCTGGCCGTCCCCCTCCCTGCCCGTCTCAGGGTGCGCACCCCTGCACAAAGATTTACTAGAATATAGAACTATGCTTCTTGTATTCCATCGCCGTGGCTTTGCAATCCTGTTACCAGCCGTCGCACCGAGGTCTGGCACAGCCAATGGCACCATGAACTCTCAGACAAAATCATCTCAAACACTATCTTCCATTATTGTAAAATCACTTTTAGAAGTGAGAAATGGGGGCGTCGCTTTTCCGCAGAGCATACCCTGTTCTTTCTACGTCCCTAAATTCTATGGAAATAAGAAGAAACACGAGAGCGCCGGGCTGGAGGAGGAGGATGCTGTGAGGGAGCGGCCCCTGCAGCTGACAGAAGGCTGTGCTGGAAATTAGCCTTAGAAGTGCCTCATTAAGGACTTTCTCACCCCAATCTTTCCCCCTTCTCATACACTTTGCATATTTCATTTTACATGTTTAAATAAAAAAAAAAAAGTCGATGTAAATGTCTTTTGAATTGACACTATCACAAGACATGGAGGTCCCTATGAATAAGTTACTGCACTCTGACATTTGGAAGTCATCAAATGAGACAGTATAATGTCAGCTTGATATTTTTCACACTATGAAAATATCAGCTCTATGTCAAAGATCTAAATTCCATCTTAATGTAATAAGTTTTCTTGTATTCACAGACAATTGAAAATGCTAAATATTTAAATTTGAAATGAACTTCTACAGTTACAATCTGGCCTTCATAATCCATTAAGTTGAAAGCCAAGATCGCCTTTTTTTTTTTTTCATTTCTTCAAACATTGTAGTATTTGATAGAATAGCATTAGCCATATTCTTTAAATGGATGCTTGCCCATCAACATGTGGCAAATAAAAATGAAAAGCCCTGCTTTTTGGAGTCAGCCTGTATCAAACCAGCTCTAACATCCTGTTATAAAATGATTGTGCCACCTGTATCTTTCACTTTGCTTGACAAGGCAAACAGAACGCAATCTTTATTCATCTTCCCAGCTGTTTACAAAAGAAGTATCCTTTGCTTTCCACTCACTATAATTACAACCTCAATCAATTAGGTGCAGTTTGACAATCACTAGTGATCATATATAAAACACTGTGTTTAGGTCTGTTTTCCCCTAACCTGAGTAGTGAATGAGAGGAGGAGTAGACAGACATTTGGAAAAAAAGTTGGTTTGGACATCAGTCTAGACATTTTGACTGTCATTTCCATGCCAGCCACTCAAACATGACCTCTATCACAACTGCAGGCAGTCCTAAAAGCATTTACTCTAGAAGGCATTAAAGGACCAGAAGGGAGAGTCTAAAAATCACTGCAGTTGCCCATTTTGGGGTCACAAGACAAACACTAATGAGGAACCCACCACAGCAAAGGTGACAGATAACCAGAACAACACAAACTACATCCATCTTTGGCACTGCTCTAGGACAGCTGCAGTTCCCGTATTTTCTGCTATAACAATGTTGCCCTAATGCAGCCAAAATGTTATTCTTACCAGCTACAACTGTTCTTACCTGAGTTAAACAACACTGCTGCTTTTTCAGATACCTAAGAAAGAAGCTATCATTTCTGTAATAACAACTGTGTTATCACAATAGTAGCATTTTTCCCAAAAGTGTCTTGTACAAAAATAGCAGAGAGAAACCAGCGGGAAAACCTGTAAAATCTCTCCAAATAAGTTAAAAGGCAAAAGCTTGAAGAAAAGAGGAGAAGCAACCCCAGTAATTGTGAAAATACAAGATAAAACATGGAGGTATTATTCCCCTGGTAGTTCAAGTGCAGCTAGTGGAAGTTTTCTGTGTTTTGTTTGGTTTTTGTTGGGTTTTTTTTGTTTTTTTTTGTTTTTTTTTCCCCAAAGCATGTGGGTTTTTACTATTGGAATAAAACTCGTTTAACAAAAAGAAATTCATATCACAAAGTAATGCTGTCAAAATTTACACTTTGTTCTAAGGTTAAATCCGGCATTTTCATGTGGTTTCGCTTTTCAGTTTTTGAAAATGAGCTAATAAACTATCATTGATATATAAAAGAAGACCTCTAATTTGTGGAAAAATAAATCAGAGGAAAAATATTTTCTATTACTTCTCCTTTAAAGTATTTTAGAAGTAAGTTTTTCAAGGAGTTGTGATCTAGCAATGCTTTTTAAAGGCACTTGCATTATCCTCCATGCATCAAACTGCTCTAAGTCAATTCTCTGAGACACCTAATCTTCTGGCAGATGGAAACTCATTTTGAAAGTGTACTAATGATCAATTAAAGCATTAGCTATTTCTACAGACAGGAGGTTTATGAGGTCACAGTCTTCCGAAACTGGAGGCAAGAGCAGCAGTACATTAGCAAAATAGCTAAAACTTTCTGTAGTTACCACCAGACTGACAAAACATTGGAAAACAAAAAGCATTACTTACTTTTTTTTTTTTTGCTATATGTTGAAAGAATATTTGATTGTTTCTATTTTACATAAGATGCCATGGTCCAAATTGAACGTCAGCAAAGGAAATGATCTTTTATATTTCTTCAATGAAGCCTAAAAACAGTTCCAATACTTCCAATAAATTTACATTATCCTTTGAAATCTGGATTCATTCAGCCTCCAGTCACAAAATATGTAACCATGCTGCCAATATGCAGACATAATGTGAGGAGGTGCCATCAGAATCAGAGGCTCCCTGCATCATTTCACACATGCTCAAGGCCTCACTATTAGGTCTGCAGTCAAGAGGTGTCCTCTGTCCAGAAGTTTCTATGCAATTTGATGTACATGCACCAAGATCAAACAGATGTAACTGTCAAGATTCTTTCTCTAAGAGTTTGGCAAGCTATTTTTTTCTTGAAGGAAATGCACATAACAGTGATTAGCTTTCTAATGTAAACTAAAAAGGCTGCTTTTTACAACATGACATATCTAATATGACCATAGGTTTCTAATGCTAATATTTATGAGAGAATCAATACTTATTCGATTCACTCCATAAAGATCTTTGACTGCAATTTACCTTGTACAAATGTAGAATAGCAAATAGTACATATTTTCTTTCAATAAGAGTAAAAATGTATGAAGTTGCCTACTAGAACTTTGCAGAAAACTAGCAATATTATGCATTTTTAAAAAGAATACATGTAAAAACTTATGAGTAGAGGAGGGTATGATATTGAAGACACAAGTACAGCTAGCACTGAGCAGTATATTCTATCCTCAAAAAGTTCGGCTTCCACATCAAGTTCCACATCTGCTTATGGAACCTTATTACATGGATTCTCCTCCAGGTATAAGCAAAGGGAGACAGAGAATTAATGTGTCATTTAATTTAGTAAGAGTTGAGAATAGATCTCTAAGTGGTGGTTTTATTCTAGTCTCTGTAAAAAACAAGTATTAGTAAGAGTCCAAAAATTAGGCAGTGCTCCTTAGTTTACCAGTTCATTCTTAGTTGCTGAGCTACAGCAATGTCAGTACCCCTGCCTCCATCTTTTAAAATTTGGCACATTAGCTACTATTCCTCTACACTTTGTGGAGGAACACAAGAGTAGAACAAACTAAACAGGAGTGCATGACAGCATATTTGTAACCATTTTCAGAGCACTGAGATCCTTTGTCACACACCTTTTGAAGGCAGAACAGTTTCCATCAGCACATTTTAGACTTCAAATTCACAGAACACATTAAAGTCCTGATAATAAATACATTATGTAAGTGCTAGAGAGCATTTCACACTAAACTAGCACACCTCTTCCACCTCCTAATTCAAAAATGGTAATCCAGAACACCTTACTTTGGCAGTAAAAAGTAACAATAATAAAGAAGAGACACAACTACCTTCTTACAGCAACACAGTTTCTTACAGCAAAGCAGGGCAGAAATTCTAGGGCTTAGCTGAAAAATTCTTAAGAGATTGAAGCTAGAACCACTGGCATAATATGAGTGGGAGAAGCAAAGGTGTTTCTAGGGGATAGGAAAAAAATAAGCGGTGACAGAAGAGCTACAGCTCCCCCATCCAAACTGCCTGCTACTACATTGCCAAGGCAAAATATTACAGGATGACTCAAGAACTAGGAACTCCAGGCATCCCAAAAGCTTAAGGGTCTGGATTACTCCCCGGTTACAGAGCACTCATGTCTGCCAGATACTAACAGGACAAACTGCAGAACAGCAGAGAGCTGGAACACCACTGAGCAGGGAGGGTATTGTAGGCACAGCAACCACACAATCAGTGTCTCTGCAGGCCGGCAGCACTGTGCCAGGCACCCTGACTGCAGGGTGTTTGAATGCAGAATGGTCTCTTGCTCCAGGTGGTACAGATCAGTACCACTATTGACTACATATGGAAGATCCAAGACCTGATTACGGTTGGAGTGTTATGCTGGAGTCCTTTTCCATCAGTCAGAGATTTCATTTTCTGAGCACCCCAATATGCTTGCAGAACCACATACATCGGCAGGCCAGGAAGGCACTCCTAACTTATCTGCAAGAGTCAAGCAAAATAGGTCAAGCAGGGAATTGATACAGTAAAGCAGGACATAGGTGAACTTCAAGTATCGAAATACAGAACTAATTTAAAAAATGGCCCATCTTTAGTACTAGAGTGTCTGCGTTTTTCCTTTTGTGTGTGCACAAGGCTAACCTTGGTTTGAGATGTTGGGTTCAAAATTCTGTTTCAGTCTGACTGAGACTGAGAACCTGGTGTCACTGCAGAATTCCCTGAAAGGCTCTGCTCAGAATACTACTTCACTTTCTTGAACTTCACAAACTCTCAATACCTTTCTATACTTTAAAAGAAACCATATAAATGTATTTATTTATGCATACTCACACACTTCCTTTAATATAGCCCAAAGAATAGTTTTTCAGTTGAAACATCCACCCTAAGGATTAAAAAAAAAAAAAGAATTCTAATAATTCTGACACCCATCTCCTGAAAAATAGTGAACTGCCAACATCATGCATCAAGTAACCCAGGCCTAAAACCTTCATGTTTACTTCCTTAAGTTTTAGTGCTTGTAGAAATTAATTACTTTCACTGACACTTCTAGGATTTTTTATTTTTAAGTTTCCTTGCATTCCTCTCAAATTAGCCAGACTCAGGATGAATATATTTGTTGTTCATGTGGTCTTAATCTGACAACTGCTGGTTTGGAGACAAACACTTGAACTAAGTCCTTGGGTTTTGGCTCTGTATTCACCTAAAAAATGAGTAGTATATACTCAAAGCTGTGATGATAGTGAAGTTGTAGCAATAATACAATCATATATAACTGTATCAAATAGTCTATAGCAGGATTATAGTTGTAACAGGCTATAATCTCATATGATACAATGCAAAAGTTCATCTTAATTCTTACAGCTGAAAGTATGATCACCAAAGTTAAGAAAAGCATATTTATTTGAGTCTCCTTTTAGTTTGATGACAAAGCAGTACATTTCATTAACAGTAACATAGAAAAAACAATTTTTAATCTATGGAAGATGGAACATAACAGGAAACAGTAAATTCATGAAGTGGCATGTGACAGATTTCACCAGATTTAGCAGCAACAACAATTTCCATAATTCACGCAACATCATACTGCCAAAAATCAATCAAACTTGTTCTTTTGAAGCTTCTGAAGTACCCCCTACCATGATGTGCCCATCCCATACTTAGTTGTGAGAAGTACAGAAACCTCCATATATCAAGTTACCAAATGCATAAAACAACCAAAAAAATGACCAAAACCAACTAACCAAAAATCCCATCACCCAAACAAGCACTAAGTCTAAATCTTTAAGAACAGAGGAACAGTTTCTTCATTATCAGATATCCTTCATACAGGCTCACACACTTCTCATGTACCTCATACATACACTGCTTACTCATTTTTTCTTTTTGTAACTATCATTTATATATCTGAATCATGAAAAAGGTAAAAAAGGAAAGAGCAAAGTGGTTATGGGTAAGAGCACAGTTTTTCGCTTAGGATTCTGAACTTTTGGGCAGTATATATTCCTACCACGCATGTCAGTTGTCTCTGAAGTGGAAACCATTTAGAATTCTGAAGTATGAAAGCTCTAATTTTTTTCTAAATGGGAAGTTGGGAGTTCCCCCCGCAAGGAAATAAAAAGCTTTCAATGTCAGTTAACATAAGCACTTAGAAAATGAATGTATAGCTGTTGCCTAGTGAAGGTTGGGAAGTTTTGTGAAGGCAGCTTCCCCCACTTCAGTAGCTACAATGTGATATTCTTTTACTCCTTTCCAACTTACTGAGCCGTGCAAATTTAAAGCTATTACAGTGGAAGACTTTAAAAAAGTTAGTTTCCCTTATTAACCACAAACATTAATCAAATCTTTAAGTCACACAGCATTAACATGCATCACTCTTAGAAACACTCAAATCTACCTTATTTCTTGGCACTTCTGATACCCTTTTAGCCAAATTATATAAACAGTTATAATATGCCTCACTACAATCACACTGACTGTGCAGTTACACACCTTTGTGCGATTCCAAATTATAAAAAAAAAATATACCGCTATGATACAGCTGACAAAGCCAAGATGTCAAATGCAGATGCACTACATGAGGTTCTTTAAATAAGGTTTATCTCTGTATTGAATGCAATACATGACACACGAAAGACCTGACAATACTAAAATAATACATTTTCTTACATCGGAAACAACTTTCTAAATATTCAAATAAATAACTATTAAATATCAATTTTATCTCCTTTTAGAAATGCTGCTTTATCAGCGACACTCATTTCCTGATTCTAACAGATGTTCTTCTGTTCAACGATAAACTGCAGATTAAGGCATGAGTATATTCTCAACTTCACATAACTATAATAGTCATACTACACTATATGTCCTTTAACTGAATAACCTCAACTGAAGTTTTCTCAGGAAGCATGTATTTGAATAGGTACAGTGCCCATGTGAAAACAAATACATGGGTTTATATTTTTAATAAAACAGGCAGTTTGAAACAGTCCAGATCTTTTATTTACCCCTTATTCAGCACTGAGGTATCCAAATACTTTACTATATGAAATAATTTATGAAATTTCCACTTTTCACTAATTAATACTCGAAACTCCAGTCAGAATCAGAATTGTAATGTATTTGGTGCAGAACTAAAGCCACAAAATTAAAAGGCAGCAAGTTTCTGCACTATCTGAGACAAAGAAAGCTTTCCCAGTTCTTCAGGAAATTATGTTACATGTTTTTGCTACTATAACTTTATTTTTTCATTTGAAACACCACAAAGCATTGGTGTACTTAACAAAAGATTTCCCCATCCTCCCTCCCCATCAAACAGTGGTGATGATGAAAACAATGACAGCTGTAGTGAACTTCTATTTCAAGTCCTGGTATTCACTTATCCTTCCTCTAGGAGGAAAGCAGTTATTTTTTGTGTACACACCACAGGAGCAGTTATGAAGTCCAGCGCCACCAAGCTACCTTTGTTCTGTCCCACACAGCCGAGAGAGAGTCCAACGCAGGGCGCACATCCAGGATGGTGAACTGGTAATTCTTGTCTACTGCCCCACCATCATAGTAATCAATAACATATCGCACTTCTTTTCCACACCGGTCAACAATCCAGTCATGTCTGTCAAAGGGTAGTTCGTATCTGGAAAGATGGATAATAGACCATGAAGATATTTTAATGGATATAACAAACCCAGGAGAGGGAGTGGAAGACCTATTTAAGATTTATTTATCTATAAGATCCCGCCAGTATTTCTATCTTCTGGAAATTCTAACTTCCAATACCAGTTCCGAAACATCTTACAATTAATTGTAGACCATATAGTCAGACCCCTCTCCCTATCCTCCCACCTCACTGGAAGACCTTCCTTCCTGCCCACATACCCCATCCATGAACGTATTCTGGCTCTTGGTGAATACTCCTTTGCTTTGCCTCCAAACCGCATCAGTGAGGGCCCACATGGACATTCCCTGTGCACACAATTAAAAACGAAACCACTCTGGTAATTTGTTTTAGTAACAAAGAAACTAAATAGAAGAGCAAGCAACAGTAAAAAAATAACTACAAGTGATCTAAACCAATTTTAAGGTCCAAAAAATTGCCCAGTTTCCGGCAGGACTTAATGTTGGTATGATAAAGTACTTCTAATATGCTCCACACCATTGTTATAATTTGTCAACAGAGCAGTTCTCAGCAAATCTAATCCACAGATTTAATAGATTAAATAACAGAAAATCATAATCCAAGGATCATGAAATTTCTGAGAAAAATTTATACATACAGGATGCTTAACTAGTCTGTCTCTTGTAGGAACAGAGACTATGCTGACCTAAAAGCTGATAGTTTACTTTACACCAGTCACTAATAATCTAATTTTACATCTCATATCTTTGTCATAACACAATGAAAAATATTTCATATGGAACACTTCATATATACATACGCAGCATGAAGAGCTTCCCACTTCAAAATCTCCTTCCAAGCTTGCTCATTATTTTGGTTGTGAATCTTAATAATGTTTGTCATGTCTTCACTTGTTATGTCATCATCTTTCCACCTCCACCTAAAAAATAAGAACTTGAGAACAGTTCATAAGCATTACAGCATAGCTATTGCACCTTCTTCAGTTTAGCTGATGGGCTTTTGAATCAAGGTTTAAGGTTTTATGCAAAGACACAAGACAAGCATTTAAACTTCTGACTCATCCATTTAAGCATCCTGAGAATCACTTCAGTTTTTGTGTAGAAGTGTAGTTATCAAAGTTGTATCACAGAGATCCACAAATTCTATACAGCTAAATTAACAGCTTATCTGGATCAGAGTGTGCAAACATCAGCACATCCCCAATATTCATAAAAATGCTTAGGAAAAATCCCACTTGCATTCCTAATGCACTCAAGTCCTTTATTCAATGCATTTTGTATACTTAGAAATGCCTTTCATCTCTCTTGATCTTCAACTGTGACTGTCTTTGTGCTTGCTTTTCAACAGATGTGACATTCACACATCAGTGTTTGCAGGACCAAAACTTGCATGTTCAATGCACAAACTTTTAAAAAAATTTTCTGAGCCAGTAGCGATCACTTGGCATTTCCTACCATTCTCCTGATTACTAGCAGGGATATGGCCTTTGAGACCAGCTCACTCTTTAAATAAAAATACTTATAAAAATACTACTTTTTATTAAAAGAGTTAATTAATTACTGATCAATTAGAATCCACAAACTCTTCAGAAATAATGAGTAATAACTAATTATATTACTTCATGATTTTTCATCTGATAATTCACAGTGTATTTACCCTTTTCTTAGCATAGCATTCCAGAACATTTGCTCTGAAGGGTAGACCCATTTCTTGTCAGAATGAGCTCTAGGAATGGAGGATTCTTCTCTAACAGTTGACAATGGAAATGGTTGACCTGGGGATGGCTGCTGATTGGGAGGAGGCATCTAGAAAACAATAAACAACAAACTAGAGTATGAATATTTTTCTATATTGCAGTGTTTGAGAAAAATCAAAACATAGTCAATCAGCACTTACAAAGATCAAGAAGTTCATCCTTCATTTAACTCTACCCAAACTATCTTTTCTGAGGTAAAACTGTTTGCACAAGTTTGTCACCGGAAGACTAAAGGAACCCTTTTTGCCTAAACTTCAGCTTTCAAAAGAGCAATGCTTTTTGTAAATCAGAGGAAACCTTGGAGAGATCCTAATCAGATCTTTCTCATACTGATATTACACAAAACCTAAAGTCCACCAAGGTAGCATAACTGGAAAAAACACATTTTATAAAAGAGATTTAAATTTGAAGACCATGTTAAGTAATATGTAACTTGTTTTTTTATAAAAATTTGCACATAAAAAGAGAAAAAGCGGTGTTTAAAATTAAATGTTATTTGCTCATTTCCACCTTTGACAGTATCGGTATTTACATTTTGAGTATAGTATTTCAGAAGAAACAAGACTAAAGAAAAATCTGAAATAAGCAAAAGTTACCATATTGCTAGGATCTATGTCATCTTTCACTTGAGATGAACCAGACTTCACAGGACATGCTACAAACTCATAAGCTCTTTCTTGATGTGCAGGAACATCATCTGTGTCCTCGGTTCTGTGATCAGCAGTCTTCATGTGCATTGGACAACCTAAAACACAGGAAACATAGCATATATTTTGATACAAATTGAAAACACTCAAGACATGACTGGAAATGGAAAAGTTCACTGAATGCTCAAGTAAATGCAAGCAGCTATTGCACTTTTTCTTCTGAGTTTACCAACCATTTTAACTGTTCTCTTTCCTGCATTTTAGGATCCAAAAGCATGGTAAGATCTGAGCTTCCTGTGTAGTCCTTGAATGCTCGTTTTCTACCCCACGCTGGCCCTGATACTGCACTGTTTGTATTTAAGATTTCCTAAGCAACACTAATACAAAATACGTTGACTGAGTCACCAGAAGAGCTGATGTCCTCCTCCAGCCATTCATCTGATTCCACCCTTCTACTGCCCTTTTCCAGACGCATGTTTTTTAGTGACATCCACCTGCTCCCAGTTACCATCTCTGTAGGGCTCCCTGATCCTTTGTGAGTGTCCCATACCACGGGAATAGATCTGCAGGACCCCTCTGAAACGGGACAACTGGGAGCGGCCCACTGGGAGCGGCCCACAGGTTCTACAGTTACTTGAGAACAACTTTTCCTAAACAACGAAATTTTAAGTTTTTAAGTGTATTTTTCCCCAAGGACTTTTTTATCTCGTTTCCACGTAAAGAGTTTAGTACATTAAAGTTTCAAGAATAATTACCGCTCATTTTTTCCTGATGCATGGGACATTCCGAGGGTGGTGATGCTGTCTGGTACTGCCTGGATGCATTTGGCGACTGACTCGCAGCAGCCGGGGAGGACGCGGACAAACCCATGGCTTCCACACACCGGGCCTTCTCAGATCAAGTTACTAAAGAATAAAGAAGCAAACATTAGTAATACAGAAGTGCACTAATTGTCTACTACGGCGAACACAAGTGCAACACAGAATTGCATCGCGAATTAAAAAGTCGGTTTAACAAGCTTTCAGCCCGAATAAACCCCAAGCGTGTACAAGGGTTGACCTGGAGTTGCCCCCCGGCGCTCCTCGGGGTGACTGGCGCGGGGGGCTCTTCCCGTGTCACATCCCCGCATGGGGCAGCAGCGCCTCGGGTCACCCGCCGCACGCCGTGACCGACCCGCAAGGTCAGGTCAGGCCCGCCCTCTGCGCGGCCCACCCTCAGCGCCCGCCTCCCGCCGCCGCGGCCCCCAGTGCAGCCTCTGCCTCCATCACCTCCTCCTTCCCCTCCTCCTCCTCAGACCAGGCCAGTCCAGCCCGGTACGGCCCGGCCCGCGCCTCACGATACCGCCGCCCGCTCCGCGCCTGCGCGGGGCCCGCCCGCCGCCACCGCCGCGAGGGGCGGGAGCAGGGACGGGATCGGGGAGGCGCTCAGGGCCGGGCACTGCCCTCCCCGCCGGGGCTCCGCGATAGGAGCAGGGCCGGGCACTGCCCGCCCCGCCGGGGCTGCTCCCTCGTTCAGCGCAGGGGTGCCGAGGCAGCGCAGTCCCGGGAGGTCGCTGGTCTCAGCTGTGCCGCCGCGAAGGGAACAAGGGCTGGTTCTGAACTTGACAAGCATGGCCGACCCTGCGAAGCGAGGCTCGCGTTAATCCCCGTGCGGCGGCGATACCGCGAGCGGTGTGTGCTCTTACCTCGTGCTGTAGGTTTGTTTGTGAAATCGCTATCCCTTGCACCTGCGAATTATTCCGTATAGAAAAAAAACCTACTGAATGAACTAGCAGCACGTATCGATACTGTAAAGGTGTATCCTTTCTAGTATTAAACTTACAGAGATAGTAAAGTTCCTCAGGATGATTTTTAAACATCAACTAGTCAAGGAAAGTATCACAGTTCTTAAAATTTCCGAAGAATATTGCCTTATTTCAAGCCAGAAGATGCAGCCGAACTATATATGTGAAATACCACACATGACACACACAAGATGGAGCTCACTGCATCAACCTTCGTCCCATCCCTTTTTGTCCAACAGGTGGTAACACCTGGCTACAGTTAACCACTGTAACAACGGGTACAAATTCTGCAGGATTATTTCAATGTTCATCCCACAGCATGGGCTCTCAAGAGGCTATTAAGTGCAAAAAGCAGGTGAGGAGATGATAAACGTTTATTATAAATATATAACAATTAGAACTGATTTTTTTTAAAAAAAAATCCCAAATATTCTTTTCATTTTAACAATTAAAATTAAAGTAAAATGGCATTTAATCTTCAAGCGGCACAGTTTACAGTAATTTAGGATGAAGAAAATCCAAATTCAGATCTGGAAGAGGGACACTGCATATAAAGACAGAAATGAGTATTTCTCTCCCATTTCTTCTGAAAATATCAGAAGGATTAATAGAAAAATTCTAAACCACACTGAAGCAGTTTTAACCAGCACTATTTCAAACTATATAACTACCTGAATTTAAAAATTTTTTATACATTCTTTGAGAGTGCTTTTAAGATCATGTTCACAAACTGTCTTTCAAAATATGATCTTTCTTATTAACAAGGACATTGCCATTCAGTGGGAACATGAAATAAAAATACAAGTATAAATGAGTAACAAATAGTCGTCCTTTCAGTAATTTCCCCCCCCTTTTATAGTCTTGATTACTTAGGAGGAAATTGCTTTCTACCCCTTCTGCATGCAGAATTACTAGCACAGCATATGGAGAACCTCGAGATGGAAGAGGCATCATGTCAGTAATTGAGTCTCTATTATATGCCTTAGAAAACATTCTGATTGCCTCCATCATTTCCCAATTTAGGCTTTGCAGCAGTCTCTAAGACCACATTCACAGTAACAGCTGTGTACACTATACAAACATTTCAAGTCTTCACTTGCTGCACTTCCAGAATAATGGAATGGTTTAGGTGCCAAGGGACCTTAAAGTTTACATCCCCTTTCATAGGCAGGGACACCTTCTACATAAGGCTACTCAAAGTCCCCTTTAAACCTGCCTTGAACAGGGGCAACTTACTTTAGTGCCTCACCACCCTCACAGGGAAGATTTTCTTCCTAATATCAAATCTAAATCTGCCCTCTTTCAGTTTAAAGCCATTCTCCCTTGTCCTATCAATACATGCCCTTGTAAAAAGTCCCTCCATACCTCTCTTGTAGCCTCTTTAGGTGCTGGAAGGGGCTCTGACATGTCCCCAGAGCCTTCTCTTCTCCAGACCGAACAACCACAAGTCTCTCAGCCTGTCTTCACTTACTCAATTTAATAAGATCCTCCCATAGACCAACTGACACTTCAGTTTCTAAATATTTCAAGTAAGTGGCAGAAAGACTCTAAGGTAAAACAGATTTTCTATCTCTGATATTCTCAAACAGGGAATCGGTTCTACTCGCTCCTCTCCAAGTACATAATGCTGTTGATGTCCATGTGCCATCTCCCTGCTTTCCACCATTGCACTCCACAAGAAGCAACAACTGCATTATTAATCATTATATAGGTAATAGTTTTCACCCTCTGTAAGTCAAGCAGCAAATACTTTTTACTCAATATAAAGCTTTACAAACAGCACCAAGATCACAATCTCAATGAAGCGATCTACCCTTAGGCATATTGCACTGTGAACTCCACAAATACAGAGCAGAAAAGCATACAACTGTAGTCTGCCATCTAAAAAAATATCTATTGTGAAAATTAATTAAAAAAAAAAAGTGCAGTTATCTCCAATATGAGCAAACAGTTTTCAGCAAGAACACAGAGTAATTAAAAAATAAATGGGAGAAAATGAAGAGCGACTTTGCATCAGAGTATAACAAAGAAGTAGATATACAAAATACTTTCTATATCCTACATCTTTAGGAGAGAGAATGTTTCTCATGCTTTAAGAAAGATTTGTTGAATGTATCAGGTTAGGAACTGCTCACTGAAAGGCATCCCCTGTTCCCAGCCATGCTGTCCTTCCTTTCCACCATTCAGTGTTAAAAGCTGCCTAGTGCCAATACAACAGCATCCTACCAAGCCCCCATTGTCCTTCCTCAAGCAGTTGGAAATCTGACCTATGTAGCATCTGACCCCAAAGAATGCCCATTCTCAGACACTCACACTGCCTTCCAAACAGACGAAGTAGTTAATTAGTAGTTTTCTATGCTGTGTAAAATCAGTACCTTACAAATATAATTTGAAAGCGGAACTAAATACCCCTGAAAAGATGAGAGAAAAAAAAAAAGTAAAAACACTGAACTACTTTGTGTTTTCTTCTAGTACTTTAACCACAGCATAACACAGAAGAAAATACAAAGTAACATGACTAATTCCTGTGCCTGGAAGTCAGTGCTTAAGATAAATAGCAGAAACTTCCTGTGAGGATGCTCAAAGAAATGTCTGTATGTTACCACACAATTCATGCTTCCTAGGCATATGTTCACTGCACGTACAGATTCCAAGAATGTCCATATTAAGGAACTTAGTTACCCTTCTTAGTATTCACTAAGAGACTGTGTAGTGCATGGTATTTATAATATGTTGCCAATACCAGCTCTCTATCCCTGGAGCCTTCAGACAACCGTCCAGCTTATGTCCTGAAACATGCAGTATTAGAAGACAATGCAATATAATTATATTATCCAACACAGTTCTTCCCCACTACACAACAGAATTTATAGTTTAAGTTACATTTCTGGCCCCAGTGATGTCCTATGCAGAATTTTAGCCTTGAAAAGCCCAGCCACCTGAGCAACTTCCATCTCCACCTTTTTTTAAATAAAAAAGATACAGCATAAAATCTCAAGATACCATATAAGCCAGTTGTTTTGGAACTGAACCCAAATAAAATTGTTCTTACCTGGTGCATTCATTGTACATACATAAGCTATTACCATGTTAAGAAAGAAAAATTCACAAAGTAACTGTGTTCCTTTCCTTTATTATGAAGTATCAATACCTTGCATACAACATGCAATTTATTGCTTATTGACATTATTGCATATATCAAAGGAAAAAGAAAACAAAAAATCAGCCAATACCATTTTATGCAAGCTCCTAAACTGTTCAAACAAATGCAGAAATGCCTTATAGTATCACTGAAATGCAAACAAATATTCGTATTCTTTCTTATAATAAAAAAGTAAATTTAAACCCACAATACTTAATCATTTGCCTTACTACAACTGATTATTTTTATCACCAATCTGCAGAATTGTTATGTTGCATTTTTAAGTTCTTGTGCTCTGATCAGGATTGCTACTACAATCAGGTCAAATTACTAGTTTAATTTAGTAATGTGATCCTGACATTTTGGGACAGTATTAGTATTTACTGCAAACCAGATTGTCAAGATTTACCAGAAATCAGTCTAACACAATCTACAGTTTTCATCCTTGCTCTGCACGTAAGTTAGATATATCTATCTATCAAGTTTCTTCTTAGATGAAGGTATAAACATTTTTGAATTACAGGCTCTATTAATGCTTAACTTGTAATTAATGTGTTCCCAACCAGTTTTGTAATTTGGTTTTTTAACAGGTTAGCTGTGCTTACAGGTTAAATTATTCTACATATATAGGTATCTGTCAATATTAAAGAAAACACTGTTTGGCATATGCATGCTAGAAATTAATTCAGGATATTTGGATGTGTGCATATTAAGCGTGCAAATTATATAGCTGAGCTCGATTAGCCCTTTTCCTCCCTTCCCTCTATCATTTGATGGATTTCTCTCATGAAACTGGAGTAGGATTACAATAAACAAAACCAATATATCCCACATTGCATTCAAAATGTTGCATTCTGTATTACAGCTTAGTATTAATATTTAAATGTTGCTTTCAAATTTAGCAAATTTTTAAAAATACCAAAATTTAAAAACTCAGAAGAAAATTTACATGCAACATGTTCCACTTGGGTGCAGATTCTCATATACTTAAATATTTATAGACTCATAAAAGCATGTCCCGTCCACAAGACAAGTACAATGTTTGACATCCCACACATAGATTAAAAATAAAAATACAGAATATTTTATTTGCTTTTATATTTTCAATTTCAGTAAGTAGGAACTTATAAATAGCACACTGAATCATTATATGGTTGATATCGAGCCATGCTGAACATTTCATAGTCACACTCTTAAAGACATTTCTTTTACATTACAACTAGGTTAAAAATGTATATACTTAGTAATAAACAGATGCCCTCTCAGTGCAGGACATCACAGAGTAAAACTGTTCTCAGAAGAAATTCTGCCAAAATATTTCTTAAATCAAATGATACAACATTCTTCATAGCTACCTTCCATTCTTTACTGAGCTATAAAGTGCTTGGTTATTATAAATAGAGCAAGAATGTGACAGGAGGTAGCTAGTAGGAATTTTTAATGAGTAAAAACACTTACCAAGTGTTACTACCTAAAAGAATAATTTGATGCTTAATCCCAGATCTCTGAACAACCCAAAGGAGCATATCTTTCATCTTTTCTGCCATAAAAGAACTTTCAAACTGCTTTCAGAAAATCCTAAGACCTTCACCTGTCCAACAGAGATTTTAGCCAGATTTAGATGAATATTAGAAGTTCAAAAATGTTATTATTTCCATTTGACTGCTGTCAGAATTGCAGCAATGAAGTACCGTTCTTTTTCCAGCTGTGTTCCACAGACAGAGAAATCTGACCAGGAACAAACCTTCCCTCAGGAAGTTCCATGTGGCCAGATAATGCTATCGTACAGTAGGCTATTAAAAATATGCAAGGGGGTTGCGATACTTTTCAAAGTCTTCTACACTTACACTTTTTAATTTGAAAATTCTATTCCCTTTCTATTTGATTTATTGATGGCTTTCCCCAGCAGCTAACACTGCACCAGACCCTAAGATGGAGTAATTGTCAAGCAGCCCTTTAATTTTCTCTGAATGGCTCAGCAGAAGCATCACAAAACAAATTTACAAATTTTTCTATTAAGTGGTCTTTTATGGAAAGCTTGTCTGTACACAAAAGCTTAAACACACAAAAGGCCATAAGAAAAAGTCTTCTTCATACAGTAATCCACTGACATCCCATTTTATACAGCTTGAAAATGTTAAAGAATAAAAGTTTCATTTTCCACCGTAAACAGAGATACAGAAACACCTAAACTTTTCTGCTGCATATTAGTCTGTTGTTGTTCCAACCATAGCAGTAGGAAGACATCTAGATCTCTATGGTGTGTTCTCAAAGTCTCTCCTCTTTAAACCTGCCTGAACATGCTCACTTAAGCTTTTACTCTTAGGTTAACGTTCGTTCTCCAGTATGAGCAATCTTCTCCCACAAGATTTTAAGTAAAGATGGAAGTAATTCTCTTCCAGACACCATAACTAATTTAATTTTATATAAACTCCAGTACAAAATTTGGAATTGTTAAGAATTTATAGATGAAGTCAGCTCCTCTCGTTTTCCTGTGCATAGGACATATTTCATTATTCAACAGATTCTATTTTGTAAGCAATTAAGTTATTAAATTATTGAGCACAATCTAGACAGTATGTATTTATAGAGGTAGAGTAGGCTTCAGAGATGTAATTCTTACCACTGAAGAATTTGTACATCTTTAAGCATCTCTGTAGTGTGAGGCTCTCCACTGAAATACTCACTAAGAAAATGAGTAATTGAAGTATATTTCCTCTCTGCAAGTACTGATTCCACAAATCAACTAAAAAAACAGAACTTGTACAGTCCCCTGTAGTAATTCTTTGATGCAAAAGTAAAGCAAAAAAGAAGGGAAACTTGCATTCCTACATACAGCATTACCAGTACAAACAGTCTCTCCCATGATCATCGAGCTAATTTTACATCATATCATGTTGACAAATAGAAAGGGAAAAAAAAAATTAAGCATTTTTACAAGATTAAGTCTTTCCATTTGATATGTCCATGGCAAAGACACCTCATGTCATGCCAAGAGTCTGCCTTTATAATGCATCTGTTAAAAATATGTTTTAAGCCACTAATAGTATATTACATTCAAAAGCACTTGTTACAATGCTACCTACCATGCATTTACTTTTTACATAAAAAAGACACAAGCTTGCAAAACTGAATTTCATCAATATTTCACATTTTTCAAATTAATAAAGTGCAATTAAAAAAATGGGTGCCACAGCTATCTAATTTGCTGTATTATAAGGTTTTAATAGTCGGTAAAAAGTGCCCTATGCTACTGTATTCAGTACATCACAGTTTTGCAGCCTGTTTACTGAAGTTCTTGCCAAAAATAACAGGTTTAATAGTTCTTTTAGTATGAAAAATGTCTTTTGATGCCTAGTGGATGCATTGTATATACATCAGGACATAACTGTAATATTGGGTTTTTTTTTTAAAAATTAGAAAATTTAAACATAATGCATTGAAAAATAGAGTTTTAATTACACTAATTTTGTACAGCAATCCAAAAGACTGTTTTAAAAGAATTATTCCACTGCCCTTCAAATCTGGATTGTTGCCCACAGTGTATTATACTTCGATTGTTGTGGATTTTTTAAAATAAAGTTCCACCATTAGTTCAATTTTAGCTTGACTTACGCCCCCCTGCCATCCCAATCAGACACAAGTCTATTTAGAAGTGGAAGAAATAGACCACTTTAATGACTGGTCTCCACAAAGAACAAAATACTTAAAATACTGAAATACTAAAGAAATGCTAAGAAATTATGAATTTCAGAATGTGTTCATGAGTTACAAATTTAGAAGCTGTTAAAATCATCTTAAAACTTTTTTTTCATTCTCCTTTCCAAATAGCAAAAGCAGACTTCTGTTTTCAAACATATTCTCCAAAATGTTTGATTTTATTCAATTTACTTTAGAAAGGAATGAGCTATTACAAAATGATTCCCTGATATAGCAATTTTTAAAGGACAAGAAAAAAATACTTCATATACACCTTTAAATCATAAAGGTGATAGAAACAAACCCTTTTTATGAAGTCTAGATTTTGCACTAGATTGAGCGAAATCACTCTTCAAAAGATACCAAGTTCTGCAAATTAGCATAAAAGGGAGTCACAGTTTCTTTCTGCAAAGCAGTTCATAGGATCAACTCTCAAAGACTATGGATTTACTAGCACCCAAATGAGGTACTGCGCTCACTCAAATCATACAGCTCAACACATTAATTGCTGGCTCTCCCAGGGCATAAACAGATCTTTTGTCTACAGGCCTGTGAGGTATTAATAACCAGAGAACTCAAAAACCAGAAGTACTAGCAACCCTTCTTATCTCCCCTAACAAGGCAGGATTGAGAAACTGTTTTAGAAAAAAGCCTGCCCAGTTAAACAGTGAAACTCTGCTTTTAAAAAGGTGCATTACACAAGTCCAAACAATACTCCCTGACAGCATTTTAACTGAGGAACCAAAGCCATTGCAGCTGCCTTGGTTATAAGGCATTTCAGCCTATGCAGCCCTCCTGGGGTCTTATGGACATCTGATTCCTGGAAGACGGGAATGCCAAGTCCCTCAGCACACAGCACTCACACCTCTGACTGCAGAGGGGAGAGCTCACGGCACCCAACTTCGTCAGACGCAACCACACTAATCATTCTACACTGGGTAGATGTTTTAGCTTTTTCTTTTAAAATAAATTACTTAAACTGACTGCTACAATAATTGGGATGTGCGCTGAAGTCTCAGTGAAAATGGGTACTTTTAGCACACCCTACCAGAAGGTATAACACATAACAAGTAATGTAAACCAGAACAAAACAACAAAAACCAAACAAAAAGCCACAGAAGTTAATCACTCCCGATTCCAGTATGGTGAAAAGTAAGCAAAACAAAAGTCATTTACACACAAATATAGCTCTCAAAATCATTTTAAAATAAAAACAAAACTAAGATTTTTCTCAAATTGTATTATAAATCCAATTTAAGTCTATTCCTACATGGTAAGATTCTTCTCTGATGACCTCCAAACCTTCAAGTTCACAGAAGGAGGAACTGAGTACTCATTGAAAAATNAAAAAAAAAAGAAAAAATTAGTGTCCATAGAGGTGAACTATTCCTTCTACAAATTACTGTACAGTTTTAGAGAAGTTTGGCACAGTAGATTAAAAAATATTTTTAGTCAACATCTCAAATTTTTGACATGATTTCCACAGAACCCATGACAAAAAAGCTTTGAGAATTCATACAAATAGATAATTTCTGTAATTAAAGGCATTACTGAAAGTTACACATTATGTTTACAGAAGAATTTTATCATTTTGCAATTCAACTTTGAATCCAAATAGCCAATAGTTAAAAATACTCTGAGGAGGATTGCAGTACTTCTCAAAGGTAGCAGCAGCAAAGGAAAAAGCACTCCAGTAAGAATTACTCTGTTTCCACACATCATTTACCATACTAATTTACAAAAAAAATTCCATGGGCAATTTAGAAGATGTACTACTGCATGTAATGTAGCACAGCAAAAGTGAATCCTTTCCATCAGAATGTGAATAGTAACAATTTTTAAGATATTAAATAGTCTTATAATACAGCATTTTAGACAAAAAGATTTCATAAATTTCCCAAAATGGTTTGCATTCATATAAGGCAGAACAAAAAGCAGTATAAGACTTCACAGAATCAAAGCCAAATTTTTAGTTCATCTTGCAAAAATTAAAAAGTTGTCAAGAATGAAATCTTGATTGCTATTCCTAGAAGAAACCATACAAACATGACTGGAAAATTGCACCATATCAAGAGTTTGGGGAATTATTCATTTTCTAAAAAAACAGATATGTCAGTATTCACTAGATTTATAAAACGCATTAATTGAGAAACCTGAGTGAAACACTTCAAACGCACTGGTGGACGACAAGCAAGTAACCAGTCTACTCCCTCCTAATTTCTGTAGCTTGTAACTGCTTAGAACAGATACATGGAACTCATTTGTGTGAGCTTTTGCTTTTATTCCTCACTGGACAGGATCCGTAAAGCGTGGCCCTGGATGTGCAGGCAGTGTGGCTAGGGAAACAGTCAGGTCAGTACAGAGGTAATACTTCATTTCCTTAATAGGAGCATTCCATGGCAGAAGTGTGCACTGTTTCAGTGAACCCAAATTATTTTCATAGCAGAAATTTCATTTCATGTATGATTTCTAGGCAGATTTTCCATTTCTATGAGTTTTGGATTCCTTCTGTCCAATAAGACAAATGACTTTGTGGCATCCTTTTGCAATTTTGACCATCCACATCACATTCATAACATCCAAGACAACACTTGAGATAATCCAGGCGCTCTGGGCTGCAAATCCTAATCTCTGGAAAGCTTCTGTTCCAAATGAAGAAATTACATGGCTGTAATATATAGGCATGACAGCAATCCTCACCACGAAGAACACAACTGTCATCAGCACTCCATTGATGATGTTGGCCTTTGAAGATTTGGGATATCCCAGTACTTCAAAAAACCACCTGCAAAAGAAGTGTTCACAGATACCACGCAGACTTGAAGCCATCTCATTAAAAAAATCCTTTTACTTTGTGTTTATTTTTAATTAATAATTTATTAATTGCTTCTACCCTTACAATTTCTCAATTACTGCACTGTGTATTGGCTCAATTGCAAATGCTTCTGCTTGGTTGTACTTTTTCCCTGCCACTTAAGTAGTGTATGATACCCAGTACATTGCAGAGTAACATGTAGAAGATCCTGATATGAGTTGTAAACCAGTTGACAACCAGTGTGCATTTCAGTGACTGTTGTGTAATACACAACAAAATTATCTTTTAAAATCATCAAGACAAATTTACTACTGTTACAATTTATACTAATGGGCAATTAAAATTCTCTGTTCCCCTGAAAGCAATTCTAGAATTGTATTTGGATATGGCAATCTAGATAGAGCTCTAATTTATCTTAATTGGGATTTTCTGATTTCTGCTTCAGAAACATACATTGTAAATACCTCTCAATCCTGTCTCATTGGAATGTTATGCATTGAAAAAGATAAATCTAAAAACTGCCCCTCCTTCTACTACTGGGTCAAAAGTCTTTAAACAAGAATTCTTGCATATTAATTCCTTAGTAGACAGGCACACTGCCTGGCACACAAACCCTTAGGGTTGAATGCTTAGAAAAAGGAACAAGAAACTCTTGATTCCTTGCCATTCACACTTAAACCAGTTATAAACACAAGTAAAATTTGTGCAGCAATAGCAGGCAGGACTAGAGGAAAACAGCTTAAATAACTGTATTCATAATGGGAAAGGGAATGAAATAATCTGTTTCTTTCCAATCAAATACAAGGCTAAAAGTATTAACAAAAAAACAATTCTAGAACTGGCTTTAAAAGAATTTTTTCATTTAATTACCTACAGATTACAACCTAGGTAATTATAGATGTACTAAAAAGATTTGCCAGACATTCAGCCCTAATAGAAATACTCCAGAAACTCATTAAGCATGCAACTAGGACAATTAAAATCCAGGCACTTGAGGTGACAGTCCAGCCCACAAGCAGGATGCCTCACCACAGAAACACTTACTGGGACAATGAAGAGAAAGACCTGGTATGTTTGATCAGACTAACAATTAAAGCCTGGGCTTTCAATGACATATACAATGCAAAACCCAAAAAGTAATATAAAAAATGGTTTTCAAATAATCTGCAATGTGCCAACAGAGGTAACCGGACTGCTTAGCAACTTCCCACTCCCAGCAAATTAAAAAAAAAAAAAAAAGTCTGTAAATCACAGTTACCATTACCCATTACAGTTCAGAACTAATTACATAAATGCTGATACTAACATTAAAATATCTAAATGCTTGGCATAGAGACAACCTCCAATTAGAGATCCCTAACAACACAGAGAGGAAATACACAGACGGTTCTGAGATTAGAATATCTTTTTATATTTGAATAATAGCTCTTTTGGTAACACTAAGAATGCAAACAAGAAACATGATTAAGTCGTTATCATTATCCACTACTTACTGTCTTAAGGGTCTGAGTCTCTTCAGTTTTAACAAGGGAAAAAAAATCATTCACTAATAAAATGGCATCCCTTAGTGCAAGGGGGACTTTTTTATCTCCTGCAGTGATTTCTGCTATTCTGAGAAAGCAGTAAATGTCAGTATTCGAAGACCCATGATCTCATCCTAGGCACTTTAAAAGTATAACATAAATTACTTTCAGTAACCAGATATCATAATACTTTCTAATGCCACAGTCAGGAAGGGTAAGCATCAGTTCAGGTACCCACTTAAACCCAGGATGAAATCCTGTCTTGGTAGACTTCAGCTAGGAGAACGACCATTCACTAGGACATGAATATCAATATAAAACCTAGAATATAATATCATCTTTTTTCTTAAGTAATTTTAAAGACATTTATTTACTCTTTAGTTTCTCTGCACACACAGAACACAGACTATGGTGTCCTACTCAACTGCACTGAGTTAAATGAAATCAGCCTCCTCTGGAGAGCTCCATTATCCCACCCGCTCCTTCCGTAAGTTTGAGTTTGACAAACTAATGTTCAAAAGGGATCTCAGAACAATCTTCTTCATTCTTAAGAGCTCTGAGGAATGCCACAGTTTCATAAAATACTTCAGAATTTACAGCCACAATGCAGTAATGGTAATAGCTTGTCTGCAGGAGGATTACCGTTTCTATTTGCCTTATCCTTTCTCTGCTTAATACTGGAAAAGAAAACAGATGCCACACATGTAGAATCAATCAGTAAAGTAGAAACAGACCCTAAAAAGCATAGGTGAGCAACAGATATCTGACACACTGAAAAATCTAAGCCTACATTGCAAAACAAATGCAAGAAGATGAGAGGACTGGCAGCACAGCCCTGTTCCAAAGTCCCTCACCTGAGGTGAAGTCTTTCTGGGGCAAATCCCTGTCCCTGGCTGGGTCATGGTGGCTACAGATTAAGGAGAATGGCCACTCTCCCCAGAGCACCATGAAACTTCACTGACAGCTTTCTCCTCCCTGCAATATATGGCATTATACTCCTTTTCTGGTACAGAGGCAATACAGTAGAAACAATCAAATCAGGGGCCATGGCAATCTTTGACTCTCACCAAGCTCTACAAAAGAACCTCCTGCTCCTTTCTTCTCTCATCGCAAGTGTGAAGATTAGCCATTCCAGATAAATTTAGATACTTTACTATTTTTCTAATATAAGTGCTTAAAATAACTTGCAGAACTATTTTTGAAAGCATATAAAGAATATATGTTTATGTTATTGATATTGCATGATAAACTTCTAATTATATAGGGCAATGTAATTCCATTCTAGGATATGGATGACAGTATTATCTTGTTTCTTTTCCTGATTCATGATACAAAGAAAAAAATCCGTATGGCTTCACTATAAAAATCAAATGAATATACAAAAGGTAATAAACAGTATTTTATTTGTGAACTTTTTTTGTTTGGTATTTTCATAAAAATTTGGCATTTCATATGAAAGGTGGTTTAATCTGAAAAGGAACGCTGGGGTGAATACTATATTCACTATATACTATTAGTGAATACTAATTCAGCTATAGCACCAAAACATTTTCACAGCAAAAAAATACTTCCATATAGTAATCCTTAGTTCAATAGACATAAATTCCCTTACAGTAGACAAAAAAAAAAAAAAAAAGCTGATTAGATTTTAAAAGAACTATGGAACAATTCCCTAACTGCTTACCGCTGATTGACAAAAGGAGTGGAGAACTCTGCAAGCAGACGGAAGTTTCCAAAATAAGCCAGCAGACCTTTGCTCTGGTTAGCAAAACAAAACAGACATACAAAAATCAACCACGTAGATGTGAAATTGTCATTAAAATCTTCACATATACACAGAATCATGCATGATCTCAATTTCTTTATTCAAGCAGACAGCAAGTTTGCCAGCTGTGGCCACCTCCCTTGCAATTTCAAAAAGTGTTTAATCACAAAAGCTGCAATTATCCTTCAGGTATCTCCAATCAGGAGCTTCTTACTTCAAATAAATTTTTAAAAGACTAACAGTGAAGAGGCCATGGAAAGCTAGCTAGAGAGGACTTGCACAAGTAGTCATAGGTTATAATTATCATGATACTATTACTGTCTAAAAGAATTACAAATATTTTGGATTTCTCAATGTTTAAACAAGCCCAAACAGGAATACTCTATCCTAAAGAAAAGTCTTCTTGCATTGTTTTAGGAACATAATTTGCCAAAGCAAAGACTAATTCTCAGCTCTGACATGACAGCAGAAAGAGCACATAAAGCCCTTTTATCCAAAGGCAGAGCTATAACCACATAATAATAACTGCTTTAAAGGTTCACACTAACATTATGCTTTGTTTATTCTAGCAACAACTAATGAATTTTCTGCATCAGGGATTAGTCTGGGTAGTGGTATTTTCATTTCTCTAATATTCAGCTCTAATTCACTTTCATCCATGATAATATTAGATGTAATTATCTTCAACCCAAAACAAAGTATTTACTTGTCAGTGTACTTCAGCCCCTTTAAACCACTAAATGGGAAATCTGACAATAACCTGGCACCTGGACACTTTCAATATTTTAAGCCTTAAGTACACAGGAATAAAAATGGGGTAAGTGAAGTAAATTGTATTTTATACAACTTCTTTACTGAATGAGTTTTTCAGAAGAAATTCAGGAGCATTATTCTATCCTGGATTTCTACCAAGTTACTTGGACATCTTTGAGAAATTCCAGCAGCAGCAGCAAAGGGTATCTTAATCTTTATCCTATAACACTATTGCTCTCGTCCCCTTTTCCCTTCCTTCTATGTGCACCATAGACATTTATAGATATATACATTTCATGGTCTATTGTTTCTCCACCAAAGTAACCTTAAATAAGAAGTCTCAGAGGACGAGTTTGTCATAACTGATTAAAAAAATAAACAAAAATGGAAAAAAAAAACCCCTACCCACCCAAAAAAAAAACCAAAAAACACATCCAGCTGACTAGTACATTCACCACAGTTAGGAATCACTGACTTGTGGCCTTGCAAATACTATCATAGAATCCTTAAGGTTGGAAAAGACCTTTAAGATCATGTCCCACTGTTAACCCTTCACTGCCATGTTCATCACTACACCATATCCCCAAGTGCCACATCCACACACCTTCTGAACACTTTCACAGACGCAATTCCACCACTTCCCTGGGCAGTCTACTCTGATGTCTGACCACCTTTTCACTGTAGAAATTCTAATACCCAATCTAAACCTCTCCTGGCACAACTCGAGGCTATTTCCTCTAGTCCTGTCACTTGTTACCTGGGAGACAGAAACAGAACATAACATCTTGAAACCATTTCCTTCTAATTTTCCAACTAAATATTCAAGCTTGTGCTTTTATTTGAAACACTTTTCCATAGCCATATGAAAAGCTCCTCTGTCAATGCTCCTTTACAGCAAAAACTGTGAAGTTTTAACCTCAGCCATTACACACTTTTGTTGAAGGAATGTAATGTTGAAAAGGCATGTGCTTACCAAAAAAACCAATAAAAACATTTAGAAAAAATGATGACTGAAACTATAAATATTCTTTTCATTAACCAGTGAAAAAATTTTTTTAACATTAGGTAAATGAGATATATGAAAGCATTGTCTTCAGTCTCATCTGTTTCTTACGTTACTAGAAAATACAGCACTTACCAGTACGAAATAGTAAGCATACAGAGCTGCCAAGTGATGTATTACAAAAAATTTGTCACCAATTGCCTTCCAGTAGTAAATAATAAGCAACAGATCTACAAGAGAACAGAAATAACTATAAGGAACATTTTATTATATCACCATTGACTTTAGCATAGTTTCTTCTAAATTTTAGAGATATGCCAAGATATGGTAGTAGTAAAAACTCTGAATTCATTATCTCTGAAGAGAACATCTTTATCCCAAAGATTTTACTTCAGTCAAAGCATTAAGCAACAGTATTCTCCCAACAATTGCCATAAATGATTACTTTCCCCATCAATGGAAGTAGAGAAGCAATAACTTTAACTGAAACATTTTGGAAGAGAAAGTGGATCCTGAATCTCATAGCAACTTCACACCTGTGAGCCAAAAAATCTGGAACAAGTGGGGGAAAAAAAAAAGGCAGGAGGTCTACAGGGGGCATAACAAATACACAAATAAATGCAGTAATTGCGAGGATCTATTATGGGGAACTTCTGAATCAAAAACAGGGGACCATTTACCAAAAATATTTTACAACAGGCACTTGAAATGAGAAGACTATTACCTTTATTTAATCACAATTTACAATTACTGAAAAAATGACATAGTGGACCTGAGTTAATGCTATAAGGAAAGCTTTAACAGAAAAGTTCTTCCTTCTCCTATGACAGCCTGAGACTTCAGATTTTTTTTTCTGTACTGGAACAAGCAATTTCTGATCCTACTTTCTCCAAATGAGTATTCTGGACTGGAATATTAGTGACCAAAGTTTCAAATTCAAGACTTTACCCCTGTGCCTTTTTTATGTCCAGTGTGTGCCTTCATCTCTTTTATATTAGATATCCTCAGGCAGAGATCTCTATCATCTGACATAGCCGTTCCACTTTCTATTAATAATTAAACATCAACTGTATAAGGAAGTGAGAGAAAATGAGTAGCCAGGTTGAGATCCCTGTTCAAAGGCATTCATTAATTCATAATTAAAGTCTAATGCATAATTATTCAAAAATAGATACTGATTAATCTAAACATGGGAGAAGAACTTATGGAAAAAACAAGAGACTTAAACTAACACACAGTTTAACTGAGTGTGCTGATCATCAGATTATCAGTTCCACCAGGGTGAGTAATCTAATCTGAGAGATAAACAGGTCCATGGCCCAGTCTTTGATCACAGACTTCATCCTAACATGCGAAGTTTTCTCTGAAACTAGCACAAGTCATAACAAGTTTTTACTTTGGTAAGTCAGTATTACCCCAACATAACATAAAAGAAAGCTCCAAAGCATTTTGCAGCAAAATTTCCATGCCAATTTTAGTAGACAGCAAAATTAAGAACATAAAACGTATGTAGGATTAAATACCATAATATAAAACTTCCCTGTTTTATACATTACTAAATTTTGGCTTGAAGTGACAGTAAAGGCAGCAGGCAAGATCCTATGGCATCATTTGCCTCAGCTTGTATTGAAGGTTACTAAAATTCTTCTGCCAACACTCTGAGGTCACAGGAAGAAACATATGATAGAAAAGCTACGAGCTGCAGAGGCTGTGATGGGAGTGAAGGGCAATGCTCTAACACCTTCTCAGCTGGCCAAAGCACAAAACTGAGCTGGAGTTGGTGGTTGCACATCAAACCATCATAAAGCCACACAGTGACATCTCCTCATTGCTTGGGGAGATATTGCATCTTTCACATCCGCTAACAAGATCCTGTGATTTCACCACAACCCACAACTCCATTAGCAATTACAAAGCCACAGGAGAAACTGTATTGTATACACATATCACATCTTCAGCACAGTGACTCAGTATAAATATATAGGTATAATGACTCAATATAAATACACAGGTTGTGTGTTATATACATGTTGCATAATTACCAGAAATGAGGTAGCCTGTGGTAATAGCAATATTCAGCTTCACAACTGAAGGGTCACCCCTGTAAACATACCAAAAATACACAGTTACAGTCTTTATAACAAGGTAATTTGCAAAAGACATACATATACAGCAAACACAATGTCCATCAGGTCACCATACTGTTGGCTCATTTCGAAGTTACTATGCAATCTGGTTAAGAGAGGTTCTAGTCATGAAAACAGCTTCCTTTTCCACCCAGATAAGACATCCACTAACTACCCTAATCAGGATCAACCCCTGCCTTGACGTAGAGACTGCCCCAAGAGCCTTGCTAGAGGTTAGAACTGAAACACAGCAAGTACTCTGAGCTGTCTTCTCTGGAAACAGGATAAGAGGAAACAGCCCAATCAATGCCTCTTAGCCCTGACACTCCATGTCTCCATTTTTGTCTTCTGCCAGTGTTACAACTTTGTTAAGGATGACAAAAATATCTTGCTCAGCTGGTGTTTTTCATATTCACAATCCAATGGATGCTTACAGGGATAAACAGAGTAGAAGCAGACATCAAAGGAATTATTTGCCCCTTCTTTGGAGCCAAGGAACATTCAAGGAGAAATGCTTTTCAGACAAGTTTCAGACTCTTTTGGTGCCAAGCATTCAGCAGGCAAAGCTCTTAGTAGCACACACACGACTTCAGCTCCTCTAGAATGTTCAACAAATCCAAACTTGTGATTACAGATCAAGAAAGGAAAGCATCCACATTACAGCAAGCATCATTGTCCTTTCCTCCACTGTTCTCCGTGCATTCCTATTTTGAGGAGTTTGGTAACTAAATCTCTTTTCCTTGATGTAAAAGATCATAATTTTTTTAAATAAGTTGTGCAACTAACCCAGCTATGTTTTGTGTAAGTATGAATTGAGTTTCAAGGGACAGATCAACAGATTCATAAAATGTGGACTGGGCAAGACAAGCTGTGAAAGCAACCTCTGTTGTAAACCTTCAGAGAAAAAAGGAACCTAACTGTGCTTACAGCCACCTCCAATACAAAGTCTCCCTCAGCCAGAACACAGTAAAACACTATTATACTTAGCTATTATGTCCTAATCCGGTTAAAATGGAGCAGTGAAAGATTTCCTGTATTATTACAATCTGTTCACTAAAATTTAATGCTTTCTTAGTGTCTACAATTAACTGCTTCCCTCAGTGAGAGGGTAGCTTACAGGAACATAGGACTCAAATTCAGAACTCTGCTGTTAGGGGGGAAAAAAAAAACATTACCAGGAGATAGGGAACTCACTCCATATCTGAAGAATGGCTACAGAGCCTCCCTTAACTACAACTTGAGATAGGAACATTTTTCCACGGTTTCAAAACCTGACTTCATGCGGTACGTAGGTTGTGGGTTGAGTGCTTCTTTAGGTTTAGACATAGAGCATAGACAGAGGTGTTCTCGCAATTTTAGCACAAACTCTTATACTTACAGCCCTCCTGTTAGAGTTCCCAGCTGCAGCAGCAGCATCATAACCCAATTTCTACATGGTCCCAACACACTTCAGCACATCCATACCAAGACTGAACCTACACTCAGGAGCCTTTATATTCTTCCCCAGAGAAGATGCAAAGGCCTGAGTATATCAGATTGGTTTCTTGATATTGGTAAACATGAATTAACTGAATGAGACAGGGAATTGATCACTTCCCTTCTTTTTTTCCCAGAGAATGGTTATTTTGCAATGAACTTGTCTAGACTTTCTAAACCAACACTTAAGCAATATATATGGCTGAACTGTCCAACTGTCACATTCCTTCAAGTAGAGTCCATGTTAGAATTCCAAATTAATCTCACTTAATGGAAAAACTTTGAGTTTTGTCTAAAATCTTCTAGCTTTCCTCATCTACTTCCTTGAACGGAAAGTGCAGTGAAGTTAATGAGCCCTGATGTTTGCAGCCTAGTTTTGATGCAAGCAAGAGCCAGGAATGACAAACAGGGAGTGACTTGAATAAGCAAATGAGAAGAGCTATCTCTTTCGTGATTGCTAAGAAGGGATGTGTGGCAAATGAATTACACATGAACATGCACAGGCAGATAAAACAAACAAAAGTACACAGGACTTTCTTCAAATTTCCTTGCAGATGTAGAGTCATATAAAACACTAATCAAACATCAGACTTGAACTATAATGACTGTAAAGTGAACAGTTATAGGGGAGAGCCTGCTCTTCTGTGAAGCTACAATTTCATTCACTTATTTCACTTACTTACATCTTCTCCCTCTCCTTATCTGATCTCTACCACCTCCACATTTTCTACTGTGTGATTCTCACCACATCAAAAACAATTTCTACATCGCCTACATTAGCTAGTCTGTGGTACAAGTAGAAAAAAAAAGAAAAGTGTTATGAGAAGTCCCAGACCATCAAAAAATTTATATATACACAACGTTGATGCTTTGGTGGATGCTTTGGTGCAACTTAGCAATGCTCCAGCCTTTGTTATGAGCTACCACATCTATTTTCAGTAACACCACATTCTCTCTCCACTGAACCCAAACTCTTAGCAGGAGTTCTGATCCTTTCCAAGACATATGAATACCATTATCACCATATATTTAAGCTTTGCATGAATCCACAAGTTAGGCAGACATATGTAGAGGCTCAGAACTGGTGATTTTTCATTATAGATAATAGATTTTTCATTATAGATATCTTCAAATCCCATGGAAAAAAATTATTCAGTACTGTCATACAGGCAATGACTACACAAAGATGGTAGAAATAACTAATGGGAAAAATTGTCTGTATCAAAACCTTCCCAGTAGTCAAAAACTGAAGCATTTTCAGGTTACCCAGGCTAGAACTGTGCAGCCAAGGCTTTTATTTCTGCCATTCATGACTCTTTTGCACTGTTTATAACAACATCTACTCAGACAATCCAGGATAAAAGCTTCTATCTGATAAAGCTTACAACACTCACCAAGAGAGCCATAATAACATGCTGCTTTTCAACATGGTTAACAGATCTCATAAGATATTCAGACTGTATTTGGTCTCTCTAAAGATACCAGAAAGAAAAAAAAAAAACCAGCCAACAATTTAATCATATATCACTACATCCAGAAGAGGTAAATGCTTCCTAAATATGTTATGCATTACTGTTACATTTATTAAAGCCACATAACAAGTCCATGGCAGAATGCCCCAAGCACCAGTCCCGTCTAGTTCATGCTACATTGTCATTAACTCACAATAACATAAGAGCAGAACAAGCATCAGACACTGAATTTAAGTGAGTTTAAACTGACTCCCAGTGTGGTCCTTTGACAGCAGTCTATGACAGAAATACAAAACGAAACTTAAAAGTAATTTAAAAAATATGGTCTCCTCTTTCTATAGGCAGAGTTCCAGAGGATAATGAGTAAAGTGACAAAACACCAATAGTAATCTATAAAAAAAGTGTGAGATAATATAACTAAAAATCAAGAAAATATAAACTTACTACGGAACATTTTGTTAACTAGATAAAATACTGGAAGTCTATTTACTAAATATTCTTATTGCTTGTGAAGTGTTTACCCCTTGAAACTTTCACACATGTTAAAATGAAGACTGATAGGGGCTTTATGGGAGGCAGAAATATCAACATCTTCATTTATCAATTTAGACATACAATATGACACTACAACTTTCACACAGACATATACTCTCCAGATCTGCAAAAGCCTTCCAACTTCACCTTAAAATGATTACAGTAAATAGCCTAATTTCAGTCATGCTTAGTTTACTCTCTAGTAATTTAATATGCTATTCCAAATCAATTGCTTGTATTTAATACATTCCACTTCAGAGACACACTAAACTAAGACATTAATACTGACAAAATAATTAACAAATTTTCAAATATACAGACATAAAAATGGATGCATCACAACTGCATATTTTAATAGGAAATGAAACAATTATTTCAGCAATTAATACACTGCAGGATTTTTTTTCTTCTCAATTATCTTATTTCATTGCACAAATACAACATATACCTAACATGTCTTACCATAGATGGTCAGCATTAACAGCATCATCATACAACAAAATATATAGGCAAAATCCTCCAACCACCAAGGCGTGGAATGTGGACACTGTCCTGAAAAAGAGATCACAGTCATTTCCTATACTGTGCTTAAAGTAGGATGTCTCCAAAGACATTCTCAACTGTATCTGGATACTTCTCTGGAAGTCAATAATGTGCTGTTTACACTATATCCAACCACTTATTCAACAACTGGTGGGAAAAAAAAGTCATAAAGAAGGAATCTATTAGATTGGAGAGGGATTGGTGATATTAGATAGAAAGTAGAGTCTTAAAAGTAACCAAGATCTAAATTGTCCTCCAATTACCCCATGTATTAATGAATCCTTAAGGACAGTATGACATCTGGTTCTCTAACAAATGCTTTCTGCATTGTCTCATTTACTGGAAAATTTGTATGCATTTCAGATTCCTATTGGCCCATGAGTCCTGCAGCAGTAAAATCTGCCAAGTTCAGGTTTGGAAAGTGGCATTAAATGAAAAATCCTAAGTTTCAGCTAGAACTTCTAGCACATTTCAAGTAGATTCTGATTTTCAAAGAGAAAACTTGTGTAAGAAAAGGTTGTAGCAGAGTACCCGAGGTATAAAAGCTACAGGATCATGTGAACTAGCAGCTCACAGCTTTATTTTATACTTCTCTTGTTTGATGTACACCACAGTAATCAGAGTTGCCTTGTCCCTGCTTCAGAACTCAACACTTTTTTTTTCCAAAGACAAGTCTCCAGTATACAGGCTGCGCGCACCCTGTAGATAAACTCTGCATGTTAACAAGCACTTACAAAGAAATACCTATTTACAGAGGCCCCGGCAGGGTTTCTGCCAGCACACAGGCCAGCACCACTCTTGCCCTTTTGAGTCCACACGTATCCTTGATAGGTAGAACAATGCAATGGGCATGGATCCAAACTGCATAACCTTCCGCCTTTAGCAATGGGTTTAACACTACTATAAACTGCATCTAACATTGTGTAGCCAGTGTCTGCTTGCACGCTTTTCAAGCATGCCTAGGAATACAGACAAGTTATGGGACAAAACAGTCAAACTGAATTATGGATACTGTTTGAAAGCTGAGAACTAAGTTCAGTGCTGTGTGATGGGAAACACCTTCACACCACATTCACAGCATTAACAAAACGCACACCAATGTACAGATGCTGTTAGTTGTCTTTGTACATATTGAATACATGTATTTGGAGGTCATTAATATTTTAGATGTCCTTAAGACACTCTCAGGAGTCTAAGCTCTTACCATTCAATATTTGAAGAAAACATCTTTCTTCCTGTGGAGAATTTTGCAAAAAAGAGTAGGTTATAATCCCTACTATTTCCAGAAGTTACTATCTACTGGCAACAGAAGAT
Source organism: Formicarius rufipectus (assembly GCA_013399695.1). NCBI lineage: Eukaryota > Metazoa > Chordata > Aves > Passeriformes > Formicariidae > Formicarius > Formicarius rufipectus. Next base: position 7,811 of record VXAU01001554.1, on the reverse strand, counting down.
TCTGAAATCTTTCATAAAAGAAGACACTATTTACAATTTGTTGAAGGAACGTCATCGTGCTTTTTTCAGCAGCTTTTTCAATAGTGTTCCAGAAAATGAATGGAGGTTAATATAATAAGAATAGTCAAAAAAAAGCTGGATGAGAACAATTAATAACCATAAGAGCACAGGCTACGCTTTCCCTCCCCCTTTTTTAACAAAGAAAGTTTAATTATTTGAATTTTAATTATAATTAATAGTTTAATTAAAAGCTCTTCTCTTGCAACACAGAATTAGCAAAAATGGGAACTTTGCTTCCTTTTATAAAACAAAGCACAGCATGCAATATTAGTGCTTGAGAAATATCTGGAATTTTTGAACTTGAGGAGAGGATAATGCTGCAAGAAGGAAAATTTGTCCAACAACATACTCATTAGTTTACAGTTGCAGCTTCTCTCTGGGGTGGTGTTTATCTGAACCTAAGTCTTTAGAATACAAGTTAGACACAAGCACAGCACTTGAAGGGGGAGAAATAAAATAAAATAAGTAAAGAAGCAGAAGCAGATTTCCTCCATAACTCTGGACTTTGAAATTTCTCCATAGAAGATGGGACAGAAGAAGGGAACTAGTACAACACTCCATATTAATATGTAATCTAGGTCAAGCTATCAAGCTCTGTATATTTCCTTGAAATTACTATCAAAGCTTGCATTCTTTAACTCCTCATTAAACTGCAAAGAAACAAACTGCACTGCTAAGTTGCATACTTATTCCTTCATTAATGAATATATATATATTTTCATAACTACTTAACAGTAGTACAAACATGTTTTATAGCAGAGGTGACAGGAATTTATGAACAACAACTTGAAGTGATATACTACATCTGTGTCAAAACACAGTTTTAAATTCATTTTGAGCATCTGCATAGTTAAAATGCCAGAACCAATTACTTTATTGGTTCTTAATTCTTGGAAGGTCAGAATGAACAGACTGACAGTATGGAAAGAGCTGCAGCTCATATGCTTGATTACAAAGCCCTCCAAACTGTAACAATGTATTTTCAATTCCACAGCTCATTTCAGGCAGATGCACTCTTCCAGACCCAGTTGAACTGATAAAAATGCATAACCATCCTCTGTGCCAGTTTCCTTCAGGACTGCCAACAGAATCATTTGTGTGTGCACTCCTTACACCAGTTCAGTACAGGAAAAAATAACAACCATCTCTTTTTAAACCATTTAAGTTAACCCAACTAATTTTATTGGGAGATAGTAATTTTCTCTACCTGCAGAGTTGTCTGCAGAATATATATCCACCTACATTTTCTGAGGCCTCACTCCTTGAGGTGTCTCTTCATTTTGGTGAAACACTGGAGTGATAAGGAAGTTCAAAAAAACACTGAGTTTGGTTAGCAGAGCTGAAGTAACACAAGTACAGTTAGCCTTTCTCTCAGTTCATGCCCTCCTCAGGTATAACATCAACAAGTTGTTGATGACCTATGCTTTGTGTTTCATGCCTTCTAACTGCAGAAACAGACAAAACTCCGGATGACAACCCATCTTTGTGCCAATATCTACATCCTGCTATCAAATCCAAGAAAAAAATGCAAAAAGAAGTAAAAAAGGACATAGCCTTGGATGCTGTATCAACTCAAGCAGTTGAACACTTTACTACAAATTAGCCCAGAGATTATGGAGCAGCTTATTTCCAGCACACTTATTAGGTGTGAAACAATTTGTATGTTATTATGCAAAGCACTGCACCAGCATAGCACTACCAGGCATGGGCTAAGTTCTCATAAAGCCTGTAATGGAATTCAAGGGCTACTTGATGTGGCTTAGAGACAGAAGTTCAGCTTGAAATGCTACCAGTTTAGTTTCCCTGTATGCCTCTATTGCCAACTGTAACAGAGAGAGAAACCTGAACTGTACTGATATTATGAACTGCCATCCTACAAAGTTGTTCTGGCAATAGGTAATTCTTCAAAGATGGAACTGAAATTAAGATATTTCCTTTAAGAATAGTGCAAAAGGACATTTGCCAAATGGAAGGACATGACTATTTGAGTTGCTAATGCTGCCTAGAACAATGGAAACAACTTTAAAAGTATCCACCTGATACTACCTCTAAACATCTGAGGAGGAACAGTGCTGCAACTAATGCATTTTGAGTGCAGTAATAGCCATACAGGACGTATTTTTGAACTTCAAACTTGACAAACATCTAAAAATTATTTTAAAGTTGTAATAGACTACTCAAACAAAGTTGTACTGTACCAATTAATTTCAACTGGAGAACCTTGTGTACTATATATATCCATTCAGAGTAGCATATTGCAAATAAAACCTCACTGATCATCTCATTTGCAATTACTACCCTATACTTCCTTTATGGCTTCAAAGAGAGGAAAGTGCCCAGGAAAGATTCAGTCGAACAAGTTTCTAACAGCATTCTGAGGACAAAAGTGTAATGCAGGTGGATCCACCCCAGGGATGGAATGCAGAAACACAAGGGGAGTGAGGAAAGTTTTTAGATAGAGTTTCCACAACTCCTTCTTCAGTGTGCACCCTGTGTCTGCCACAGCTTCTTCTTCTTGCAGTCTCCTTTGTCACCAATACACAGATGTACCTGTCAAACCCAACCCCCCTCAATACTACACTAAGCTTCATTAAATTCCTTGGAAATACACAGCTTATATAAACCAGTTTGTAGTGCAGCACTAGTAGAACAGAGAGTAAACTGCTCTGCACTCAAAGGCATACACCAGCATTTAGATCATACAATAAATTGGAGTATTTTTTATTTTCGTATATGTTTGGAAGGGAATATCTCTTTACCAGAAGTGTCACAGCGCATTCACTTCAGCATATTACCTCTCACCAGTCACAGTTTTCTTTACTGACTCACTTGGGCATTATTGTCTAAAAAACTGTTTAATGTACAAGTGTTTGTAATGCCGTGTGTTCATGAAGGGGCCTCAACATCTCATATGCATAATCTGGCAAGTGCCTGAAGCCAGTCCTCTGATCTTTACAGATTTTTTAGCTAACAACATGCAATAATTAACTATTAAGGTTTTCTGCAGTCTTACATATACATACAGGTGGTTCAGGTGTTGATGATTTCAGGTAGGTCACTAGCTAGAGTTGTTTTGAACACTCTACCTTGAATTCCATTCAATCTTCCTTTTTTGGCTGAGATTGTTAAAACCAGGTGTTATTCGTGTTGACACCCATGAACTTAAAACATGGAACAGGAGCTGAAATACAGTAAAACTGGCAACAGCAATGCCAATAGTCAGGTTGCTGAAGGAAGCCATTGTTCTTCAGCCTGTGAAGGGAAGCAGAAGGTAATTTCAGTCCATTCTCCATTTAAGTATTTTAAGCAGACAAGAAAGTCTTTTTGACAGCTAACTCATCAACAGAAATATTATTCACTGTAAGTTTCAACTTGTTCAATGTTTTTACTTACACCTTAATAGTAAAAAATTATGCCCCAATTTTTACAGCTAAAAGTTGCACTTGGTTTGTTTTTAACATTTGCATACTATATACATTTTTATGACCAAAGGTTGCATGTATTTTTTCTACACAAAAAGGACAGGGAAGACCAATAACCAGTGCAACTGCCAGCTCTCAAGCCTCCACTCCTGACCCAAGAAGCTCCAAAGTTAAAACTGGTCTCATGCTCATCAGATTGACTGCTGCCAACAGGATTTTAAAACACAACAATGAAATCAGATAAGCATAGCAGAGAGATTTTCAAGTCAGCCTCAGGAAGCAATATCCTCACTGAAGCCTTCTTTTTGTGTACTTTACACAGAAAATAGTTCTCAATTTGCAGTGTTCACAATTGAGGGCTCGTCCATATTTGATATTTTTTCTTCTTCACTGAAGTCTAAATTTTGCACTATTTCACAGCATTCTGAAAAACTTCCCATCATCAGAGCTAATGCACTTTTCAGTTGCTAGATGTTTAGTTTTTTCCTGAGGTCTAAATAAATAGCTAAACAATTCCACACATAATTGCCAGTCTCTGAATGCTTCAGTCATTTCCCCTGAGTCGCCAGTATTTGCAGGAAAGAATGATATTTTTCCAGAAGCCACAAAATTCTGACATACATCTCCAATTTGATGGCAAAGTGTTTTATATTTCAAAACTGGCAAAGGTTACAAATGCATAAAATGTTAATTTATATTAAGTAGAAAAAAATGGTCAAAAGTCTTCATTTAAAATATTTAAATAATGATTTTAGTAGCCATCCAATTAAGTGATGTCACTTCAGTTTTACTTACAAAAATATCTAAAACTAAAATGAAGACTTATAGGATAGCATAATTTAATGTTACTATAGCAACTTAATGGTCAGCAAAAACCAATACAATTATATAATACACTTTTGTCCACCTTTATTTCACATGCATTACAGAATGACTGAACATGCCTCAGATTTTTGAAATTGTATCTGCNAGAAAAGTCCACCAACTGAAATAATAACTTTTTTTAAATTAAGTACAATGTTCTCTTTATGGTGTAAATGGTGACTATATTGAAACATGTAGACCAGGAAAAGATACTTTTGTCTTTAAATATTTAGAAGCAGAAGGCTCGATGACCCCAAACTTTTTCCACTCCACCTCTTTCTTTTCTATTCATTCTCCCCACATCTGAAGAGTAAAGAACTTCCTCTGACTGGTACCACAGAGCTACAGCTATATAAACAGAATGCAAGACAAATAAGAGCAGATTTGCTGAGTTAAACCTGCACCCATATCATACGGATTTCATGTGTTTACTTCAGACCAGTTTTAGCCCTGTCCTAGGGACTCCACAGTTTGTAGGACACATTTGATATGGTCCTAGGGCCCACCTTCCTGCTCAGCTGAACCCAACAGGAATCCAGCCTGCATGCTCTGGGACAGCCACACAACACAAATTATAGGGCAGTAAGTGGGGGTGATCAGAAGATTTAGTTTGTAAGTGTATTTTTAGTCCAAACTAAAATTTTTACATACACATGCTGCAGTGCATTGTATTAAACTAGTTGATTCCAGTTGTTTTCTGATGACCTGTTTGTTTTAGTTCAGTAGCATACTAGTTCTGCGTACTTTTTGATGTTACTCTATTAAAACTTCCAGTTGCAATTACTATCCTGAATACTCACTATTCTCTATTCTCCATGTACTTCTCCATCTGCCTCCACTGACCCAGAAGATACAAACCACAAATCAAATTTTATGCAGTTTTTACACAGTTGAAAGTAACTGAGCCAATGGATGTTAGGCTCCATTTTCCAAAAGTTTACCATTTTTAGGAGTAAAACAATCAATTTAGTATCTTCCAGTTTAAACCCACTGAGAAGCACTGTGTCTTACACATTCTACTCCCAAGGCCAAAATTTTGTTATTGGTTACCAAGTCATCTGTTCGACAATGCAAGGGGAGGGGAAAAAAAAATCAGTTGGTTTAATTCCTGAACTGACGGAAGCCAAAATCCAGGCAAGGGACAATTCTCTTTAGAAAAATAGAAAAATCACTGAACATGAATCACACCTACCTCATCCTTTTCAGTAAAACATAGCAATTCTCAAGAAGCTATAAATTTTATTCATCTGCAATGAATACATCAGTACCTCCAAATTTCAAAGACATTGGCATAATCTCCTGGACAAGAGAAAGCCATGTTTTGTTTTGCTTCCTTAGTACCAGAAGACTTTATTAGATAAAAAATGTTCCAGTGTTTGACAGGTGTTCATTTTAGTACACATTATGGAATTAAACAAAAAAACCTTCCAGCCACCGCTTGCAAGAAATTAATTAGAAGACTAATCTTTTTCCTAAGAAGCTTATACAGGGTATTCTTAAAGGTATTCTTAAAATACCTTATTTTAAGAAAAGGGGCTTTCACTGAAAGTGCCTGATCTGACTTCAAGAAGTTGTAGCAGCAAATACAAATACAGTGATGCCCACAAAGGAGAAAGGCATGAGGTTTAGACAAGATGGACAGAGAAGAAACTATAGTCATGCAGTCTCTGTGGTTGGTCTCACAGATACTCAAGTTTTGCAAGCCTGGTTCCATATATACTTATCAATATGCTGTTTAAGTCAAGGAACTACCAAGTCCAGGAATAATTTCATGTTTTACTTCAGATAATTCAGAAAAACAGTTGAGCTATAAATTTTTTTCGTATCTCATAGCTGTTTTCAACTATACTGTTTAACATGAAAATTAACTGCTTAGCGGACTTTCTTTTCATTTACAAAAAAAAAACATTCATGTTGTTGAATCAAAGCTTATAACTTTAAAGAAACATAACAAGCTTCTGATTACATACAATTTCTTTGCCTTGAGGACAGTGACCAAAATTATTAAGTGACAGGCAGCTTCAACTACACTGTGTTTTTTTCCTCCCAAGAATCTTCTTATAGCTGTCCAGCAAAGTCTGATCAAGATACTGAACTTCATGGATTATAAATGAGCAGACACCGTATCACGCAAACTGCATAGTCATTGATTACCATTTAGTCAGCTGATACAGGTTTGGAGCTACTGGAAGGCTGGGCAGGGAAGAAGGTTTAGTTTAACTACTTTGTAATTCATGAAAAAAAGTGCTATATCCAGGTTGTTTCTTCACCATTAGTATTTCAGCAGTAGTATTTTCTTGGCTTAACCAAAACTACTATCTTAACAATTCAGTTAGACAGTAAATGCACATGGTCAGAACTTCACTCTTGCAGATTTTCAATGCAGGTTTTAGGTAAATAAATACCACTAAACACTTGAAAGTAGCAATTTTCAGCAAGGTATTGCTTACATATGTCTAGCATGATTTCAAATTACTCTATTGAACCAGTAACTTTGCCAAAGTTAATAACACAGCTTTTCCATCATACTCAATATGAGCTAAAAATATGTTGGTTTTCACCTGCTATTAACATACAATAGTTTTCCTTCAGTTCTGTTTCTACTTGAAATTATAAAGGAAAAACAATATTAAGACTCAACATTCATTCTCTCCCCAAAGGCAAACATTAGGAACTTGTGTTAGAAACAAGTCAGCACTTACTGAAAGATAAAGGAGTAGAAGAGTTATCAAGCATTGTACCCTCAAAGACATTTAGCATTTATGTTCCACTCGTCTTACTGTTTCCACACCAACTTTTCACATCATAAAAATAAGAAATGCAAGAGTATAGCCACAAGACCTGACAAGGAGGTGCAGAGAAAGCTTTAAGGCCCATAGCCTTTACTTTCTTTAAGACTGGATTTCAAGATGAGTCGGATCAATGTCTAAACAAGATTACACCCTAAAGCAGCTAGTGATACCAGGACATCCCATTCAGTCCTGTGCTCTCCTGATCCGCTTAAAACTGAAAGCCAAATCCCACAGTTGTGAAACGTGCCACACCAATCTGAAGGGAGCAACGCTGGACTACTGACTGTTTGCACATTTTATAATAAGCCCAGCAATAAAACATCTGCAGTGCTGGAGCTTTGCCGTGCTGTCGGTTCTGAAGGGTAGTTTCTATTGCTCCGGTTAGATCAGGTATACTCTTCTTGGTATTTTACTTAGCTCAGTAAGCAGCATTAAGGAGAAACACGACAAAATTCAAGCTACTCACTCACAGCTTAAGCCATTCCCTTTTCTATTTAAGGCTACTCACCCCCCAAACTCCACTCTGCTTTCTGCTCTTAGAGCACCAAAGCAACCGGGAGATTAGGCACGCTCTTTATAAGGGGTGATACCATTCACCGCAATTCCTCAAACGCTCCAAGCAGCCTGCAGAGAGGGAGCCCCCCGCCCCAGGCTGACCCCCGCGGGGCCCGGG